>JAHRHZ010000050.1:15991222-16075914 GCA_024137785.1 Ginglymostoma cirratum
CTTGGCCTGCTGTGTTCATCCAGCTCCACACCTTGTTATCTTTAGAAGAATGATACCTGGACTTCAGAGGGTAAGTTATGAGAGAGACTATACAAATTGGACCATAACATACAGAAGAGTTAAGCCCTTTAGCCCATTGTGTCTTCTACACCATTGAATCTTGACTGATACGGTTCTCAAACCCTTTCTCCTTCCCCTCCCCATAACCTTTGATCCCCCTACTGATCAAGAACTTATCTATTTCTGTCTTAAATACACTTAGTGACTTGGCTGCAAAATGCCTTCTGTGATAATGAGTTCCACAAATTCACCACCCTCTGTCTGAAGAAATTCCTCATCATGTCATTTCCAAAAGGTCATCCCTTCACTCTGAGGCTGTGCAATCAAGTCCTCAACTTTCCTACTAGTGGAAATATCTTCTCTGCATCCAATCTGTTCAGGCCTGTCAGTATTCTGTATGTTTTAATGAGATCCCTATCATCCTTCTAAACTCAATTGACTACAGACCAAGAGTCCTTAACCACTCCTCGTACAACAAGATCTTCATCTCTGGGATCATTCCTGTAGAGATCCTCTGGAACCCCCTCCAACACCAGCAAATCCTTCCTTAGATATGGCACCCAAACTGCTCACAATATTCCACATGCAATCTGACCAGAGCCTTATACAGCCTCAGCAGTACGTCCCTGCTCTTATATTCTACCCTTCTTGAAATGCATACTACATTACATTTGCCTTCCTAATTGCCAATTGAGCCTGCATGTTAACCTTAAGAAAATCCTGAACCAGGACTCCAAAGTCCTTTTGTGCTTCAGATTTCTGAAGCCTTTTCCCATTTAGAAAGTAGTGTACATCTCTATTCTTCCTACCAAAGTGCATAACGTTGTGTTTTAACACATTGTATTCCATCTGCCACTTCTTTGTCCACTCTCCCAGCCTGCCCACGTCCTTCTGCAACCTTCCCACCTCCTCTACCTGTTCCTCTAGCCTCGTTTCATCTGCAAACTTGCCAACAATGTCCTCAGTTCCTTCTTCCAGATCATTAACATATAATATGAATAGTTTGTGGTGCCAATACTGACCCCTTTGGAACTCCACTAGACACCAGCTGCCATCCTGAAAATGTCCCCTTTATCACTACTCTCTACCTTCTGCCAGTCCATCAATTCTCTTTCCGCGCCAGTACCTTGCCCCTAAAACCATGTGCACTTATCTTGTTTAACAGACTCCTGTGCGGCACCTTGTCAAAGGACGTCTGGAAATCTAAATAGTTTGGTGGAGACTGCAGCTTTGGCTGCATGGTGGACCTGGATCGGGACTCCTAGCAAGGTCAGTGAGATGGCAGCAGTGGAGCCAGGGCCTCCTGGGGCATCACCTATCCACAGAATGGGGACTCATTGCAGCCTGGACACTGGAACACCTTACAGAAGCCCCAGAGACCCTAAGAAAACCCTCAGCTGAGCTTGACAAGAAGGATTGTAAAGATTAATATTATTCCTTATTTTGCTGCCTTCATATTTTTCTGTCAATTGAACAGAATGTGAAGCTCTGTTTAAGTAATTTATTTTTATTCATTTTTAAACCAAAATGGTGCCAGATAGTGGTGACAAAACACTTTTCACCTTATTTTCTCAAATACATGTGACAATAAAATCATTCATTCAAATCATGTCCACTGGCTCCCCTTTGTCTAACTTTCTCTTTTACCTCCTCAAAGAATTCTAACAGATTTGTCAGGCATGACCTCCCATTGATGCAGCCAGGCTGACTCAGTCCTATCTTACAAAGCACTCCCATGTACTCTACAATGTCATCTCTAAAAATGAACTCTAAAACCTTACCAATGTCTGAGCTCAGGCTAACTAGCCTATAATTTCCCGTCTTCTACCTCACTCTCTTCCTAAGCAGGGTGTTACATTAGCCATTTCCCATCCAGTGGGACCCATCCTAACTCCAGTGATGCCTCCATAAATTCCTCACCTGTCTCCTTCAGACTACTGACGTGCAGTCTATCTGATTATTTATCCACTTTGGGACCTTTCAGCTTCTCCAGCACCTTCTCTTTAGTATGGCCATTACACTCACCTCTACCCCCTGACTCTCTTGATATTCTGGTGTGCTGCTGGTGTCTTCCATTGTGAAGTCTGATACAAAGCACCCTATTCTTCTCCTTCACCATTCTTTTGTCCCCCATTATTACTTCTCCAGTCACATTTTCCAACAGTCCAATGTCCACACTTGCTTCACTTTTACCTTTTATATATCTAAAAAAAAAGCTGTTGCAATCTTCCTTTTTATTACTAGCTTTAATCATATTTAATTTTCTCATCCCTGATTTTTTTCCTTTATTCATACATGGGATGAGGGTATTGCTGGCTAGGCTGCATTTATTGCCCATCCCTAATTGCCCCGAGGGCAGTTAAGAGTAAACCACATTGCTGTAGGTCTGGAGTCACATGTAAACCAGACCAGGTAAGGATAGCAGTTTTCTTCTCTAAAGGACATTAGTGAACCAGATGGGCTTTCCCCCCTGACAATCGACAATGGATTCACAGTCATCATTAGACTCTTAATTCCAGATATTTTTTGAATTCAAATTCCACCATCTGCCATGGTGGGATTCAAACCCGGGTCCCAGAACATTATCTGGGCCTCTGGATTAACACTCCAGCGATAATACCTCTAGGCCATTACCTCCCCTTCTTTAGTTATCCTCTACTGGTTTTTAAAGTCTCCAGTCCTCTCGTTTCTCAGTAACCTTCAACATATTGTATGCTTTCTCTTTTGCTTTAATGCTGTCCCTGACTTCCCTTGTCAGCCATAGCTGCTTTTGTCTTCTCCTTGATATGTTTCATCTTCCTTGGGATGAATTTCTGCTGTGCTTCCCAAATTACCCCAGAAAATCCTGCCATTGCTGCTCTGCTGCCTTCCCCAGTAGACTCCCCTTCCAATCAACTCTGGCCAGCTTCTCCCTCACGTCTTTGTGGTGTTGTCTTTGTTTTGGACTTGTAATTTATGTATTAAAAATAATTTACCCAAGTGCTTTCATCAGTGAGACAGACAAAGGGGCACAGAATTCAGTTTGTGACTCAACTTGATTTTATTAACAAGATATTCCTTATGAAAACACTATGTGAGCATTTTCCACATTTCCACAATATTTACTCTCTTTCTAGCTCGGTTGGTCTGAGAGAAGATATAACCTGCAATGATCCACGTGTTTAAGCTGGGCTGTTGGAAACTCCTTCTTCTCTGGTTCTCTTCCACGAAAGTGGGACTCACAGGTCAAGGTGGATCTTCTCCTGGGTCTTCTTAGGTTGCTGCACGATTTTCTGCAACAGGTTTTGCTGGGAGTCTTCCCTGTGAGTCTACACTGTGTCTTCAATGCGTCTTCATTGAGGGGATAACATTCAGGCATGTGTTTTATGCCCTCACCCCTGACGTTCCAGAATGTTCTGTGGCCTTTGGCTAATGGTGTCAGGAGCTGGGTTCAAATCATCCAGTGGGGTCACGCTAACACTCTTCACTATTGCTATGCCAGAGGTTTGCAAAGTGAATGGCCTCAGTGACTGGCTGGATGTCAAGGTGTCTGGAAGTCTGATCAAAGTTCCTCCAATACATAATCCACAGGTGGGTTGTAACTGGCTCCTCCTGAACCTTTGTAACCTCTTTGACCTTGGTTCTCATTGGTCTCTCTAGCTGCTAGCTGCTAGCGGCTGTTTAATTTAGATTGGCCAATTTTATGTCAGGCCTAATTTCTATGACTGTGAGGCAATTTATAATGCCCAATTTGGGCCTGTGGTAGCTTTACCACAGTAGCTACCTTTATTCAATAGTAATACAGTTTCATCTGCTTCCAGCTTCTCCCTCTCAAACTGCAAAATGAATTCTATCATATTATGGTCACTGCCCCAAGGGATTCCTTCACCTGCAGCTCCTTAAACAACTCTGCCTCATTACACATCATCAAATCAAGAATTGCCTTTTCCCTAGTGAACTCTATCACAAGCTGCTCCAAAAAGCCATCTCAGAAACATTCCATAAATTTCTTTTAATTGGGAGCTGCTACCAATCCGATTTTCCCAGTCCGCCCGCACATTGAAGTCCACCATGATTATTCTAATACTCCCTTTCTTTACTGCCTTTTCTAATCTCTTCATTTACTTTCTGACCCACATCCTGACTACTGCTAGGAGGCCTGTACATAATTCCTTTCAGGGTCATTTTCCCTTTGCAGTTCCTCAACTCCACCCAAACAGAGTCTATACCTTCTGGCCCTGTATTTCTTCTTGTTACCAATTTAGTTTCATTTCTTACTAACAAGGCAAGCCCACCCCCTGCCCATCTTGTGATAGGATGTGGATCCTTGGATATCTAGTTCCCAGCCTTGATCCCCTTACAGCCATGTCTCTGAGGTACCCACTACATCATACCTGTAAATCCTAATCTGCACTACGAGCTCATTCACCTTGTTTCATATACTGCATGCATTTAACAACAGCACCCTCAGTTCTGCATTGACTGCCCTCCTTCTCACAGTTCTTCATTTGTCAGCGTGCTTGAAGTTAGGTTCCTGAGTTTTTTCATACTCTCTGTCCTATTACCATTGTTCTGGAATTTTCAATAACATCTGCTGAACCCTTCCCAACCCCTTTAACATTTTCACTAATTTTCCATGCAATTGAACACACCCCTCTGCCACCACATTTAGTTTAAAGACACAGCCCTAGTTATGCGATTCGTCAGGATTCTAGTCCCAGCCTGATTCAGGTGGAGCCCATTCAACTGGAACATCTCCTGCCTGCCTTCCTCAGTACTGGTGCCAGTGTCCCATAAAGTCAAAACTATTTTTCCCATTCAATTCTTTGAACCACACATTTACTTCTTTAATCTTGTTGACCCTGTGTCAATTAGTTAGTGGCACAGGAGGTAATCTGGAGATTATTACCTTTCCAGTTTTGCTTTCTAATTTAGCACCTTGCTGCTCACAGAATCTCTGCAGTGTGAAAACAGGACAAAAAATCCACACCAACCCTACAAAGAGCTTCCCACCCAGACTCATCTCCCTACTCTATCCCTGTATTTCCCATGGCCTGAGAGAGGAAACTGCAACACCTGGAGGAAAACCACACAGGCACAGGGTGGATGTGCAAACACCACACAAACATTTGCCTGAGGGTGGAATTGAACCCAGGTCCCTGGCATTCTGAGGCAGCAGTGCTAATCACTGAGCCATCATTACCATGTTCATAGCCCCTCAGCAGAACCTCCTTCCTCTTTCTACCTACATCGTTAGTATGAATGTGGACCATGACAATTGAATCTTTCTTCTCCCATTCCAAGTTCCTCTGCAGTCCAGATTAGATATCCAGAATCTGGGCAAAAGGCAAGCAATAGAGTCTATGAGATTCTCAATCTTGGCCACAGAGAACAGTGTCTATTCCTCTGACTATACTATCCCCCAGTTACAACTACATTTCTCTTTTCTTGCTCCTCACACTCCAAACTTTAAAAGGCTTCCTGTACCACAGTACCAGGGTCAGTTTGCTCATTCTCCTTACATTTCCCACTGTCATATGCACAGAGAGCAAGAATCTCAAACCTGTTGGACAAACTAAAAGACCAAGACAACTTCAGCACCACCTCCTGATCTCTCTACCTGCTTCACTCATTATCACACTTTCATGTCCTTGACCACTGACCAAATTCAAGGTAGTTAATTGAAGGGGTGTGATTACCTCCTGAAACACAGAGTCCAGGTAACTCTCCCCCTCCCTGATTTGTGCGGGAAATTGTGTCTCACGAACTTGATGGAGTTTTTTTGAAGAAGTAATGAAGAGGATTGATGAGGGCAGAGTGGTGGATGTGATCTATGTGGACTTCAGTAAGGCATTCAACAAGGTTCCCCATGGTAGATCACATAGAAGTTTGTGGCACAGGAGGTAATCTGGAGTTTAGCAAGGTTAGATCACATAGAATAAAGGGAGAACTAGCTATTTGGTAGAACTGACAGGACAGAGGGTGGTCATGCAGGGTTGCTTTCCAGACTGGAGGTCTGTGACCAGCAGTATGCCACAAGGATCGGTTCTGAGTCCACTGTTCTTTGTTATTTATATAAATTATTTGGATGTGAACATAGAAGTTATGGTTAATAAGTTTGCAGATGACACCAAAATTGGAGGTGTAGTGGACAGTGAAGAAGGTCACCTCAGAGTACAACGGGATCTTGATCCAATGTGCAGATAGGCCAAGGAGGAGCGGATGGAGTTTAATTTAGATAAATGTGAGGTGCTGCATTTTGGAAAGGCAAATCAGGGCAGGACATATATGCTTAATAGTAAGATCCTGGGGAGTGTTGCTGAACAAAGAGACCTTGGAGTGCAGGTTCATAGTTCCTTGAAAGTGGAGTCTCGGATAGACAGGCTAGTGAAGAAGGCATTTGGTGTGCTTGACTTTATTGGTCAGTGCACTGAGAATAGGAGTTGGGTGGTCATGTTGCAGCTGTACAGGACATTGGTAGGCCACTTTTGGAATACTGTGTTCACTTCTGGTCTCCCTGCTATTGAAGATTGCTGTGAAATTTGAAAGCATTCGGAAAAGATTCACAAGGATGTTGCCACGGTTGGAGGCTTTGAGCCATGGGAAGAGGCTGGATAAGCTGGTGTTATTTTTCCTGGAGCATCAAAGGCAGAGGGGTGACATTATAGAGGTTTGTAAAATCATGAGGGGCATGGAAACAGTAAATAGACAAGTTCTTTTCCCCACGGTGGGCGAGTCCAAAACAAGAGAGCATAGGTTGAAAGTGAGAGAGGAAAGCTATAAAGGGGACCTAAGGAGTAACTTTTTCACACAGAAGCTGGTGTGTGTATGGAATGAGCTGTCAGAGGAAGTCATGGAGACAGGCACAATTACAACATTTAAATGGCTCCAGATGGTTATGTGAATAGGAAGGGTTTAGTGAGATATGGGCCAAATGCTGGCAAGTGGGACTAGATTTATATAGGATATCTTGTCAGCATAAGGGCATCATATAGAAACATAAAATTTTGAAGGGAATAGATAAGGTAGAAGCAGGGAGGTTGTTTTCACTGGTGGATGAAACTGGAACAAGTGGGCATAGCCTCAAAATTAGGGGGAGCAGATTTAGGACTGAATTGAGAAGGAACTTCTTCAACCAAAGGGTTGTGAATCTGTGGAATTCCCTGCCCAGTGAAGTAGTTGAGGCTTCCTTAAGATAGATAACTTTTTGAACAATAAAGGAAGTAAGTGTTATGGTGAGAGGGTGGGTTAGTGGAGCTGAGGCCACAAAACAACCTGCCATGATCTTATTGAATGGAGGAGATGGCTCGAAGGGCCAGATGGCCTACTCCTGTTCCTGGTTCTTATGTTCTTATGTTCTTCTGGCATCACATGCTAATTTAGCAGTGTATGTAACATTCCAGATGCTGAAGGCTGAATTATGACAGGTGAGTGAAAAGGATCTGTGTTAGGATGCTTCTCAAACAAATAACAGCCACAGCAGTATACATTACACAGCTTTTGGTACTGGGGAAGCCTCAGAAGCTAACTTTACTTTCCCTAACGCCCATCAGAACAGGCAATATTGTCAGCCATAAATACTTGGGCAGCAGATGAGTTGGATGCTGATTCAGTGGAATCCTTTCTTGTTAATAAATTCAGTCACATTATAATATGACACTCTTAACATGTTGTGTGTACAGTCCATTGCACCCTGCAGCTGGGGAAAGTCAGCAGCATTTGCAAATCCCATTGCATGAGCAATAACATTGACCTTGTCACAGAGAAAAGAGATGAAGTGAGGTGATCTTGCACAAATTGAATTTGTAATATTCTTGATGCATTTGTAGGTTATGAATTGGGAGATTCTGTATAGATCCCCAGCGGATGCTTGGAGTGTGCTAGTCAGACAAAATAAAAGTGCTAAATAAAAACTGAAAGAATGTGAATGCTATAAATCAGGAACAAGAACAGAAGTTGCTGGAAAAACTCAGCAGGTTTGGCAACATCTGTGAAGAAAATTCAGAGTTAATGTTGCAGGTCCAGTAACCCTTCCTCAGAACTTCTGCTCTAAGGAAGAGTCACCAAACCCGAAACATTATCTCTGATTTTCCTTCGCTCATGCTGCCAGACCTGTTTAACTTTTCAAGTAACTTCTGTTTTTGTTCATGAAAAAAAAAGTGCCACTGTCACTTTGATAGCACTGCAATGGAATGTTCGCCCAACCTCCAGAATGCAAGTCCTGCTCCAGGAGATGACTCATTTCTATTGTGACATCCCAGGGCTTTCTTTATTTGTGCTTGCACTGAGCTACAGTCATCTGGTAGAAATTAAGGTGAGATCAGAAAACGATTGTCCCTCTAGAACCCCTGCCTTCCTGGGGAGAGCTTTTGCTGAGGCTCTGCATGTGAAGGGTGTTTAGCATCTGCTGGAAGTTGCACTTGTTCCTGAGTTTGGTGACACATTTTGATTCCCTCATTTGCCTTTGTACTAATGCAACAGTGACAATAGCACCCATCATTGCCAGATCCATTCAAGATGGGTGCAATGAACCTGCAGAAACTTACCGACCCATCAGTCTTGTGATTCCTGACCAATCGTAACAAATACCAATAAGGCTTTACTATAAGAGATAAAAGGTACTGCAGATGCTGGAGAATCCAAGATAACAAGCATGGGACTGGCATCAGAAATCATTTCTGATGGAGGGTTTAGGCCCGAAACGTCAAGTTTTCCTGCTCCTATGATGCTGCTTGACCTGCTGTGTTCATCCAGCCCCATGCTTGTTATCAAGGCTTTACTATAAACTGAGATACAGTATGACATAGAGGCCTCACACAAGGACAGCCATAGGAAAATAGACACATAGGAACAGGAGTAGGCCATTCAGCCCCTCCAGCCTGTTCCACCATTCAATTAGATCACGGCTGATCTGTGGCCTAATTCCATATACCTGCTTTTGGCCCACATCCCTTAATATCTTTACTAAATAAAGAACTGTCTATTTCGGATTTGAAATTAACAACTGATCCAGCATCCTCCATTTGTGAAAGAAAGTACCAGACATCCAGAGACAACACCATATGGAGCTGGAGGAACACAGCAGGTCAGGCAGCATCAGAGGAGCAGGAAAGTTAACGTTTCAGGTCAGGACCCTTCTTCAGAAATGGAGAGGGGGAAGGAAGCTGGGAAATAGATAGAGAGAGGAGGGGTGGGGGTGGGGAAGGTATGTGGGATGGTGATAGGTGAGTGCAGGTAGGGAGTGGTGCAGATTGGTCAGTGAGGTGGGAGGGGTGGATAGGTGGGAAAGAAGATGGACAGGTTGTGTCAGTTCAAGGAGGCGGGGGTGCGAGGGAGGCCTGGGCATGGGATGAAGCCAGGAATAGGAAGATTTTAAAATTGGTGAATTCCACATTTAGGCCATTGAGCTATAGGCTCCCAAGGCTGAATATGAGGTATTGCTCCTCCAGTTTGCGGGTGGTGTCATTGTGACACTGGAGGAGGCCCAGGTTGGACATGTCACCCTGGTAGTGGGAGGGGGAATTTAAATGGTTGGCCACGTACAGAGTGATGTACAGAGCTCAGATGCTCTACAAAACATAAGAACATAAGATCTAGGAACAGGAGTAGGCCATCTGGCCCCTCGAGCCTGTCCCGCCATTTAATACGATCATGGCTGATCTTTTTGAGGTCCCTGAGTCTACCTTCAGTCTCACCGATGTAGAGGATGTCACATCGGGAGAAGTGACACAACCCGTCTATCTTCTCTCTCACCTATCCCACTGACTAATCCCCACCACTCCCTACCTGCACTCACCTATCACCATCCCACCAACCTTCCCCAGCCCCACCCCTCCTCTCTATTTATTTCTGAGCTTCCTTCCCATTCCCCATTTCTGAAGGAGGGGCCTCTACCTAAAATGTCAACTTTCCTGCTCCTCTGATGCTGCCTGGCCTGCTGTGTTCTTCCACTTCCACACTGTGTTGTCTCTGACTCCAGCATCTGCAGTTCTTGCTTATCTGCAGATATCCAGAAGTTGTTTTCTAACATCTCTTCTGAGTGGTCTGGCTTTAATTCTCAGACTATGCCTCCTGTTCTAGAAGCTCCAACCAGTGAATTTTTTTCTTAAGTTTATCACTCAGTCTTTTCCTGTTACTATCTTGAAGACTTTGGTTAAGTCACCCCTTAACCTTCTAAATTTTGGAGAAGTAAGCTTCACACAGTCCAGAAGAAGAAATTACATATGAAGTGAGACACAGTCCAAGAGTATATATAGTTTGGAGACTACGGAGGCAGTGTGATAATAGAGCTAGTAATTTTTTTTCTTTTCTCCATTTTAAAAGTTTAAAATTCAGCTGAATGGTTAAAAGGTAAGGTAATTGACTCAGCTGACTGAGGGGCAGTTATTAGTCAATCACCAGAAGTCTGAATAGGGCTTCAATTGGTGTTAATTACTTGTGTGGGTCATCTCAGAGAGGGCCTGTTAAAAACTCATGATCAGTAAACTTTGCACAGTCAGGAAGGTGCGAAGTTTACTGGAGTGAGACACAGCTCAAGTGAATATATTGTTTGGGAACTTTGGAGGCAGTGTGGGAATTTGGCGGAGGAAAAGAGGTGTTTTATTTGCTTGCTTTCTGGCTCGTTGTTTGTAAGGTTTTTTTTTTTAACCAGGATAAATTGAAGTCCAAGATTGGGGACACTGCAAAAAGCAAAGGGTGAGATTATAGGAAAAACATAAATTGATTGATTGGTAATAGCTGCTATTTTAACATTCTATTATATACAACTCTCAGATTGAAGGTAAATAGCAGATATATTTCCAGGTTCCAAACTAAAACACCAGTAGGATTTTTCTTTTAGAAAAAGAACAAATTCAGAACTAAGTAAACAAAATAGAGATGCCAGGCCAGGTGTTGTGTTTTGATGTGGTAGCTGGTGGAATCCATCGGAGCTCACAGTGACTACATCTGTAGCAAATGTCAGTTGCTTGAGGAATTCCAGCTTAGAGTTAATGAACTGGAGTCCGAGCTTCGAACATTGCAACATATCGTAGAATCACAGAGATGTACAGCATGGAAACAGACCCTTCGGTCCAACTTGTCCGTGCCGACCAGATATCCTATATAAATCTGGACCCATTTGGTCCATATCCCATTAAACTGTTCCTATTCATATACCCATCCAGATGTTCTTTAAATGTTGTGACTGTACCAGTCTCCACCAATTCATCTAGCAGCTCATTCCATAAATGCACCACCTTCTGTGTGAAAAAAATTGTCCCTTACGTCCCCTTTATATCTTTCCCCTCTCACCTTAAACCTATGCCCTCTAATTTTGGACTCTCCCACCCTGGGGAAAAGACCTCTATAAGGTCATCCCTCAGCCTCCAACGCTCCAGGGAAAATAAACCCAGCCTATTCAGCTTCTCCCTATAACTCAAAGCCTTCAACCCTGGCAACATCCCTGTAAATAAATCTTTTCTGAAACCTTTCAAGTTTCACAACATTCCTCCCATAGCAGGGAGACCAGAACTAAATGCAGTATTCCAAAATTAGCCTAACAAAAGTCCTGTACAGCCATAATATGACCTCCCAACTCCTATACTCCATACACCGACCAATGAAGTCAAGCTAAATGCCTTCTTCGCGAGCCTTGAACCTGCGCTCCCAAGTCTCTTTGTTCAGCAACACTCCCCACGACATTCCCATTAAGTGTATAAGTCCTGCCCTGATTTGCCTTTCCAAAATGCAGCACTTCACGTTTATCCAAATGAAATTCCATCTGCCACTCCTCAGCCCATTGGCCCACCTGATTAAGATCCTGCTGTATTCTGACATTACCTTCTTCGCTGTCCACTACAGCACAAATTTTGGTGTTATCTGCAAACTTACTAACCGTATCTCCAATGTTCACATCCAAATCATTTATTAAAAAAACAAAAAGCTGTGGACTCGGCACTGATCCTTGTGGCACACCACTGGTCACAGGCCTCCAGTCTGAAAAGCAACCCTCCACCTCCACCGTTTCCCTCAGTCTCCTACCTTCGACGCAGTTCTGTATCCAAATGGCTAGTTCTCCATGTATTCCATGTGATCTAACATTATTAACTACAATGAGGAACCTTGTTGAACGCCTTACCAAAGTCCACATAGATCATGTCCACTGCTCTGCCCTCATAAACCCTCTTTGTTGCTTCTTCAAAATACTCGAACAAATTAGTTAAACATGACTTCCCACGCACAAAGCCATGTTGACTATCCCCAACCAGTCCTTGCCTTTCCAAATACATGTAAATCCTGTTCCTCAGGATTCCCTCCAACAACTTGCCCACCACCTGTGTCAGGCTCACCAGTCTATAGTTCCCTGGTTTTTCCTTACCACCTTTCTTAAATAGGAAACCACATCAGCCAACCTTCAGTCTTCCAGTACCTCACCTGTAGCTATTAATGATACAAATATCTCAGTAAGGGGCCCAGCAATCATTTTCCTAGCTTCTCACAGAGTCCTGAGGATTATTTTACCTTTCTGCATTTTATGACGCCGAGCACCACCGCCTCTGTAATATGGACATTTTTTGGGATGTCACTTTCTTTTTCCCAATGTCCTCAATCTTCTATATCCTTCTCCACAGTAAACGCTGATGCAAAATACCCATTTATCATCTCTCCCATCTCCTGCAGTTCCACATATAGGTGGCCTTGCTGATCTTTAAGAGGCCCGATTCCCTCCCTAGTTACTCTTTTATCCTTAATGTATTTGTAGAATCCCAGAATTGAGAGATCGCAGAGGGAACCCTTCAAGAAACTCCCCAAAATTGACACTTTGCCAAAATATGGGAAGATTCAGTTCCAAGTCTCAATTCAAACCAAAGATACTAAAGATGTATATCCCTCTAAAGTAAAGCTGAGTTTCTGAAACAAAATCATAAAATCCAGAGATCTTGAATGTTTTACAGGGAATTCATGAGTTGCGAACAGCTTTAGTTCTAGAGTCATTCACAAGTCAATTTGTCCACAAGTTGGAACACAGTGCAGGACAACATCAAATAGGTTTTCATAAGTACAGGAAGTGTTTGTCTGTTGGATCGTTAAAATTGTACCCCTGTGCGGGATCACATTTACAAGTATGAGCCCTTGTAAGTTGGATATTTGTAAATGGGGGACTTCTGGTGTGTTGTATTGGCAATGTATAAAATTTCAATAAGAACTCTAATTTTTATAAAGCATTATTTTACCTCTTTTTCTCAGACTAGGCAATAGCACTCCTATACATAAGTAAGACTGGATACTCATTCACATGTTAGCAAGGTAAAAACTTATTATGATGATCTTACTTGTTCAGTTAGTTACGTGACCAATTTCATTTGAGCTGAAGGAATTTGATGGTGAGTATATTTGGAAAAAAAAGTTACTTCGTATGTTAAATCAGTGAAATACTATAGATATGAATTTTATGGTACTATCAAACCAGAGTAAGAGAAATTACCATTGAACAACGCATTTGATTTGGTCAGTTTTATAGTTCTCATGCAGATTCTATTAGAACCTCCAATAACTCATGATAAATGGTTGCTATTGTATTGTGTGTTTGGAGCCGTACTCTGGTCTCCTAACACTGTTGGAGCATGAACTTTCTGCAAGTACTCTTTCTTTACAGCTCGATCTATACACACCTTATCTTCACATTAGATTAGAGTTTCTGCTCCATTCCAGCTGTCTCTACTTAATCCAGTGACTCTGATATCATCACTATCATCATAATTATGTATGCTTCTAATGCTAATCCAATAATCAATAAAACAGCATTTCCACAGTGTGGGAACAGGCTACTTGGCCCAACAAGTCCACACCGACTCTCTAAAAAGCATCCCTCCCAGGCTCATCTCCCTAATCCTATCCCTGTAACCCTGTATTTCCCATGGCTAATCCACCTAACCTACACATCCCTGGACACTATGAACAATTTAGTCCAATCCACCTAACCTGCACATCTTTGGACTATGGGAGGAAACCGGAGAACCCAGAGGAAACCCGTGCAGACACATGGAGAAAGTGCAAACTCCATACACATAGTTACCCGAGACTGGAATTGAACCCTGGTGCTGTGAGGCAACAGTGTTGACCACTAAGCCACTGTGCTGCCCACACTCTACAGTAACGTTGCAATATTTTCATTTGGACTTCTGGATAAGAGGCACAAAAGATGAAATTGGCCCAAGTATGAGCTGAAAGAGTGATTTGAGCCGGTAACCAGGTATGCTAACAAATTTTATATCTCCCGCAACATCAACTGTTGGTTCATCAAGTTGATTGAATGCTTTCCTGCTGCAGAAGAGATAACACAGAGGTCACTACCATTTATTTATATATCATGTATTAAGTACATGGAGATTGAATGATGATAGAATCACTTCATGGCAAAATTAATACTGAAAATCTGGCTTACCCGGGGAGTAAAAGAATCTTTATGCAGCACAGCAACCACAATCTTCAGGGTAAGTATTGTGAGCCAGGTGCGTGCGGTAAACATGCTAAAGAAAACATTTGCTCTTTTTGAAAGGATTGAGATGGCAAATTACCTCTTGAATACCAATAAGTCTGTTCCTTTTAAATTACTGGAATGCCTCCATTTTAAATACAAAGGAAACTCTTGCACATTGTAATATGGAGCTATGGCAATCTGCCATAGTGGAATAATTGGATAGCTATTTTAAAGGCAGATACAATGGGCTAAATGGTTTCATTTTATATTTCTCTGCCCAATTCTGCAAAATTGAGCATTCAGTAGTACAGTTAACCTAATACAAAGCTGTGAACCTTACAATTTAGAAACAGTTGTTGCAATTTACATGACAAAAAATTTGAGAAGGTATTCTTAAATTTTGCTGAAGGTAGGTATATGACATGAGACTTGAAACTTTTCATTTGTCACCAAATATCCTAAAAACATAGCAGAACATTTATTTCCAAATTTGGGTGTGTATATTGGACTTTTAGTAAGGCATTTGATAAGGTACCTCATGGAAGGGTGGTACAAAAGGTAGAGTCTCATGGGATGCACGGTGAGCTGGCTATATAGATGCAAAATTGGTCTTGTCATAGAAGACACAGAGTAGCAGTGGAAGGGTGCTTTTCGGAATGGAGAACAGTAACAAGTGTGTTCCGCAGGGGTCAGTGCTGGGACCTTTTGTTGTTTGTAATATATATAAATGATCTGGAGGGAAATGTAGGTGCTCTGATTAATAAGCTTGTTGATGACACCAAAATTGGTGAAGTTGCAGATAGTGAGGAGGATTGTCAAAGCATATAGTGAGATGTAGATAGATTACAGATTTGGGCAGAGAAATAGCAGATGGAGTTTAATTCAGAAAAATGTGTGGTTAAAGTGGCAACATAGATTGATAAGGTGGTCAAGAAGGCGTACAGTATGCTTGCCTTCATTGGCTGGGGTATCGAATATTAAAGTTGGCAAGTTATGTCACAGCTGCATAAAACTTTAATTAGGCCACATTTGCAGTATTGCATGCATTTTTGGTCGCCACACTACCAGAAGGATGTGGATGCTTTGGAGACGGTGCAGAGAAGGTTTATCAGGATGTTGCCTGGTCTGCAGAGTTTTAGCCATGAGAAGAGGTTGGATAAATTCAGGTTGTTTTCACTGGAAAGACAGAGGGTGAGGGGCGACCTGATAGAGGTCTACAAAATAATAAGAGGCTTAGATAGAGTGGATAGTGAGAGGCTTTTTCACAGGGTGGAAAGGTCAACTACAAGAGGGCACAGGTTCAAGGTGATGGGGGAAAAGTTTAGGGGAGAAGTGTGGTGAAATTATTTTGCGCAAAGGGTCGTTGGTCTCTAGAACGCACTCCCATGGAGGTAGTGGAAGCAGGTATATCAGCAACTTGTAAGGCTTATCTTGACAGACACATGGACAAGAGGTAAACAGATGGATAGAACTTGCATATGGGCAATAAGAGGTGCATCTATGTAAGGATTAGGAATCGGTGCAGGCTTGGTGGGCCGAAAGGCCTGTTCCTCTACTGTGTTGCATTTTATTGTATATTATATTAAGACAACTAAGGAATATACAAGAAAGCCATCAAAAGTAGCTGCTGATACATGCAAAGTTATATTTTGAAAGGTTGAAGAGTACAGTGAAGCCAAAAGTAGTTGTAGCTAATTCATATAAAACTGTATTTGAATATAATAAAAATTACTTCAGTAATTGAGTCAATTGAAACCACAGGATTATTTTAAAAAGAACGAACAGCATCTAAAGTGACTTAAACAGCAGTTTTCAAGATGACTAAACAGTTATGTTTCTACACCTGACAATCTGCAAAGCTATCAGAACAGAAACTGGTTGTGTAGAAGTAACCCAACAGAGACAATCAATTTAAATGAACGTGACTGACCCATCTTCTAAATCATTCTCAAAACTTCTGGACATAAGATGTTTATTCAGGTGGGTGTGGACTAAGCCATGAGGTTCAACGGCTTTGGACTATGGACCCTGGCTGAGAAAAGAACTCCAATGGCAATATAACCCAAAAGTCAACAATAGAATTGGAACATGTTTACTATGACCATGTTTAGGCAACTGACCAGTTTTTGAGAGGTAATTGTGTGATTAGCAATGAATCCTTTTTTAAGAGAGGCTCAGTTCCATAGGAACATTCAAGAATCACATCTGGCCATAACTTGCAGAAAATCCACCTGGCAGTGCTGCACGATTGCCAAGTGATGAACATAGCTGCCTTTCAACTGGTAAGCTATTCTATTCAATATCAAGCACTCAGTGAAGTGTGCTGCCCTTAGTGCTTTTAGCAGTCCCCACAAGTCCAAATTCTGCAGCCAGCCACTATCTTTCCCTCACCCAATGTCAGGAGCTGCACAGTCGCATTACTTATCAGCTGTTACTACTTCCATGGCCTTTGCCCCACTCTTGGTCTGTGCCCTGTCTTCTGGACTTAGCCCCACTCCCAGATTCTCAGTCCCTGTTTCCTCCGGACAGGTGAATCTTCCACCTCAGTAGGGCCAACTGTGCAAGTGCGGTCCATCGTGACGTACATGTGCAGATTTATTCTGGCTTACAGAAATCTGTCTCCAATGCTGGCATCACTGGGTCGATTTGTGCATGCACGGGTGACCGTTTTGATGGTCATCTTTACAATCATGCCAATTACACCATTTAAGAATTTCTTTTCCCCCAGGCCAATAACAGTGTGGCAAAGTTATTATGCGTTAACACTGTCTTCTCTAGGGACCCTTCAAAGCTTGTGCCCTGCCTGTTTTCTGATTAGCCACACACTGTGAGATACATCTTAAACATTAACTTAGCAGCTTCTGACTCCAGAGCAAAAGGAAAAAAAAAATTCAACATCTTTAAGTTATCTCAACACAGAATCCAAAAAAGATCATCAAGCTCAATCTGAAACTATCCCAAACTGCAATCTACAGAAAATCGGTATGCAATTAACATTTCGGACTCTTAAACAATTTAATGTACTACTCTGTGGGCTCTGGAATATGTGTGTGAAAGTTGGGGTATTTTTATTATTTTTGTTTAGATCTAGTCTTAAGTACAAAGGCCCAGATTTTCCAATAGCCAGTTAGTCATTATTCCAGTGTATATGGGAGTTGCACATGGAAACCCCGCAGACTCTGAAGAAATTGATTGGGAAATTGAAGATTCCACTGGGTAATTCCCTTACACTTGGACTATTCTGACAGTATCCATCTGAATTGGAGAATTCAGGATTCTAACGAAATTAAGTAAATAATTAATCAAAAAAAGTTAGACTATTAAATACATTTGAACTATTCAAATTACCCCATATTTATCTCTCACACCCCCTAACTACACATCCCCCAGATAACTTACACCCCCCAGACTCTGTCCTGAAATCCCCAGGACTCAACACGACTTTCCTTCTCTCTGGTCCACAATGCCATTCCTCTGCACTGGACTCACTTGCCCCTTCTGCCACTTCAGACCCAAAACCCACTTCATGCAATCCAGACCTAAATTCCCTTCATTGCCCAAGGGGATCTGACTAGCCCCTTGCCTGCTTTGGACATGACACCCCTCACCCACTCTGGACCTCATCCCCATCACCTACTCTAGACCCAACACCCTTTATCACCTTGGAGCTGACCCTACACCTGCTCTGGACCCAACCTGTCCCTGCCCAACTGGGGATCTGCGACTCCCCCAGTAAAAACAAGAAGAACTGCGGATGCTGTAGATCAGAAACAAAAAACAGAAGTTGCTTGAAAAGCTCAGCAGGTCTGGCAGCATCTGTGAAGAAAACATCAGAGTTAACGTTTCGGGTCAGGTTACCCGTCCTCAGTACTAATGGTAGCTGGGAAGATGTCTGTTATGTGCAAAAAATAGGGAGGGGGATGTAATTCTCACCACCCTGTAATTTCCTGGATTATCCCTCTTGCCCTTCTTAAACAAAAGAATGACATTGGGTTTTTGCCAATCTTCTGGGACCTTGCCTATGGCTAAAGAGCATATGAAGATCTCTGTCTATGCCCCAGCAACCTCCTCCCTTGGTTCCTTCATGTCCTGAAATGGATCTCATCAGGCCCTGCAGACTGATCTACCTTAATGTTTCTCAAGACACCCAACACCTCCACCATGCCCTAGAACACCAACCACTCCTTAACCTTTACATCATCCATGCCCTTCTCCTTGGTGAATACAGATACATCTTACTCCTAATTTATGTATAAAATGCCTTAGGAATCACCTTGTTCGTACTCACCAAGGACATTCCATGGCTCCTTCTAACTCCCCTAATTTCTTATTTAAGTTCTTTTCTGCTTGCTTTACAATCCTCAAGGGCCTTGTTTGATTTCAGTTTTCTAAACCTTATGAACACATCATTTTTCTTTTTGACTAACCTTTCAATATCTCTTGTCACTCAAGATAGTTGAAAATTGCCATCCTTATCTTTTATGGAACATGCCAGTCCTGAACTCTGATAACTGGCCTTTTAAAATATTCCTATATGTCAAATGTGGATTTACCTTCTAACAGCCACCCCAGTCTAATTTCTCCAGTTCCTACCTAACAGTGTAGTAATCAGCATTCCCCCAATTTAGCACTTCCACTCAAGGACAGTCTTATCCTTATCCATAACTATCTGAAAACTTATGGAATTATGATCACTGGTTCCAAAATGCTCCCCTACTGAAATTTCAATCACCTGCCCAAGCTCATGCCCCAATGCAAGATCAGCCATGAAGAAGGGTAATACCTGATACATTGACCGCTCCTTTCCTGCAGATACTGCCTGGCCTGGTGTATTCTTCCAGCCTTCTGTTTCTCTGCCTTATTCTAGCATCTGCAGTTTTCTTGCAGATACAGCCTCTCACCTAGTGGAACTATTTACATATTGTTTCAAGAAATCCTTCTTTATGCATCTAACAGATTCCACCCTATCTAAGCCCCTGGCAGTAAAGGGTCCCAGTCAATATTAGAGAAGTTAAAATTACCTACTACAACAACCCCGTTATTTTTACATCTTTCCTTGATCTGCTCACACGTCTATTCCTCTATCTCCTGCTGGCTGTATGCTATCAGGACGCTGACAGCATAACCCCTTTCTTAGAATCATAGAACCATACAAATGATACAGCACTTGAAACTGACCCTGCTTGTTCTTCCCATTAGACGTAGTTAATTCAAGGTTGACATTTTCCTCAATTATTCCTAATGCTCTGGTTCCCCCTGCTGTACTAGTTTAAAGCCTCCCAAGTGGCACTAGCACTCCGTGCAAGGATATTGCTGCCCCTCCAGTTTGGGTGCAACCTGTCCTTCTTGTTCAGGTCCCAGCTGCCCTGAAAGAGATCCCAATGATCCAGATACCCGAAGCCCTCCCTCTGACACCAGCTCTTTAGCCACACATCCAACTACATTACCTTCCTATTTCTGTCCTCAAGAATGTGGCACAGGGAGTAATCATGAGATAACAAGCCTAGAGTTCCTGCTTTTCAATTTCCTACCTAACTCGCTGAATTCCATTTGTAGGACTTCATCTCTCTTCTTGCCTATGTCATTAGTACCATGATGGACCATGACATCTGACTGTTCACCCTCCTCTGCCAAAATGCCTTGTGCCTGCTCAGAGATATCCTTGACCCAGGCACTAGGGAGGCAACACACCACCCTGGAGTCTTGCTCACAGTCATGGAAACGCCTATCTGTGCCATGATCATAGAATCCCCTATCACATTTTAAAGGCATTTTAAAGACCAACTTACAAGTTCTTACTCAAATCACTTTCAATTTGATCAATTTTACATTTACCATTTAATTTTGAAAAATCTAACCTATCCTGTGGATTTAAATGAGTTGCTGCAGGATGCTTATATAAATTAGATTGTTTCTTCTTCTTGACTTTAGTTGCAATGTAATTAAAAGCAACAGCTGTTGTAATAGGTTAAAAGCCACAAACAAAATGGCAAATATTCATCAATCAGGAAGTCATGATCTTGTCAGACACGGTTTCAGTTCTGCACCATTTCCTTCTTCATCTTCAAATTAAAAGTTTCCTTTAAACTAGGATTATAATATGTAGCAACAATTATTTCAGACTGAGTGTAAATTCTATTTGGGATCAATGGAGTGAGTACACAATAATTTTCACTGAGTACGCACAATAGAAATTTATTGTATTTAATTTTCTTAGCAGATTCACTGCTTCTAGCACTTCCTCTTCAATCAGGAACAGATTGTAGCTATAGTATTATATCAATTTTGTTTAGACAGTTATTTTGAAATAGGTGGAAATTCATCACTGATAGTCTTCAAACTCAGCAAAGAAATCTACAGTTGTAGAATTTCTATTTGCTTAATGCAAAAAATTCATACTATCATGTATTTATCAAAGTCCAAAGTATTCAGATCTACATTGGCAGAACCAAGGCTTGGAGATGCCAAGCATGCATACGGATACTGTTGGAGGTTAGAACGCACAATTTATGAACAGAGGGCATCGGCAATGTCCTCACTGTTTGTATTAGTCTTCTCCTTAATGACTTGCAGAATTTTCGAGAAGCATGTATCAAGAATGCCATTCCTGGCAAAAACTACCCATCTTGGTTCTAGTAGTTAATATCTTGTCAATGTTAAATATTGCTTTGAGTACTGTGGACCTAAATTATTCAATTACAGGATTATGACGATACCACAAACATTAGATAGATTTCAATTATTGTCACCTGGAAAATAATTTATTTCCAAGGAGACACCATGTAATGTTTATCAAAAGAAAGAAGGAAAGTCAATTGGCATATTTCCAGCATTAAGAAAGTTTTAATTAAATCATAGCTAAACTTGCATTGCATTCAGGGCAGAGGAGGGATATTTGTTTGAATATATTAGGTCTTCACAATGAGAGCTCATAACAAATGGCTAGGTTGAAAGTTTTATGTTTACTATGGATGGGAGGTGTTTTAAGTGATTAAGCAGATTAAGAACATAGAACATAGAACATAGAACAGTACAGCACAGTACAGGCTCTTCGGCCCACGAAGTTGTGCCGACCTATTACCCTATTAAGGATGACGAGGTTCAAGATATCAGAGGAGAAAGGTCTCAGGGAGTCTAGTTGGAAATCAAAATCACCAAGGAGGATACAGCAACATTGCACAGCGTCTAGGAGAAATATTTATATTAATTTATGAAATTGGCTCACCTTTGGAGAATGATATATGAAGAATATTGTAAATTAAGGTCAATAGTACTAGAAGAGAGTAAGGTGTTCTAAAGAGATGGTAATGAATAAGTGAAGAGGCCTAAATGGAGCTTGCTAAGTGTTATGTGTCTATCATGTTGAATCAAATGTGATTAGTGGGAGGATAAGTAGCTAGACGGCAAAAAATTTGGTGGCTGTGGCGGGGAGGTGGTGCTGACAGGAGGCAAGAGTCACTACTTGTAGACAGGCTTCTGTAATCACCAGGAAATTAGTATATCCTTCTGCAATGAGTTTAGGGAATGGTAATGAGCTAGGGGTGAGGGTCCTGAAAGAGTTAGAAAGATTAACATCCCCACCTCTTCCCAACCCCAGGTAACAGCTTGCATTTATATAGAAAATTTAGTAAAATCCTAGGATACTTAAATCACTGGGAACAAAGGACAGTGCAGCCAAGCTTTGTGAAAGCTAACAATACATGTAGCAATAAACAAGACAAAGAATAACAGGAACAAAAGGTAGTCGTGGAGTTATTTGAGAAGAAACTAAGTTTTGGACAACAAAAGCGTTGCTAGGCTGAGCAGTGCATGTCAGATATAGGGAGAGATCAAGGTAATCAAATGGCTATATGAGTAATGAATAAGACAGAACAGCATTACAGACAGTTGTGACAGAAATAAAATTAATGTTGAGTTAAAGGAGGGCTACTTTAGTCCATGAGACCAGTGGGAAACAGTATCTTCAGGTTTGGTTAAGGTTTAAATTAACAATGAAATGTGTGGGGAACTGGAAATATAGATGGATTGTTAAACAGTATGTTTACTGTAGAGTATTATCCTGTCTTAAAGCTCCTACTATACTGCAATATACCCATAATTATAACTAATTATTGGGATAAAATGAACTAAGCTTACATTATAAGTGTTAAGATTTAATTCTCCCAAAATAAGATGTCCTTAACTATAAATTACGTAGAATCATCAGCCAAAAAGCAGATCATTCAATCCTCATGGTCTAATGATATTCAAGTCCAACACAAGCATCCTCCCATCTCTCTTCACCAAATCTCTCAACACATACCTCAGTTCCCTTCTCCCTTGTATTTATCAGTGGTAGCAATGATCCGCCTAAGGGCAAGTCCTCAGCTCATTTCTCCACCACCTTGCAATCTTAAACTTCTGGCTTCAATTCCCTGTAGGAACCTTCCAATTTCAATTTCAAGCTAAATCATTCTCTTTCTCCCTTTTGGTTTATATCACTCTAATCACATTCACAATTGTTTATCTCGCCTTCCCTTAAATGCATCAATTAGCTACTTTATTTCAGACATTAACAAAAATGCAGGAACTAAATTTGATTTTGTAGCATATATAAACTTCTGTTCCCCTGATGTTTAATAGAAAGACATCTTGATGACTGAAATGCTCACGTGCAACAGTAGAAAAACAGAATAATTGAATTTAATTCAGCGAACTTTGCATCTTATTGTCTCTGAATGAAATGAATCACATTGTAATTTTATTTTGCAGGAGCTATTTATTTAGCCTTGAACCATTGATTTAATTGGAGAATCTTGCCATTGTAATTTAGAACAATTTAATAACTTTCACAGGTAAGGGATCCAGCTCCACGAAAGACTTAATCAAGTGAAGTTCAATGAAGTGCAACATCACTACTTACCTCCAGTAATCAGAAAGTTGTCAACCACAAACATTCTATTTCGTTTACAGTAACTAGTTCAGTCATTATCACATTTACCCTGTACTGTAACTGATAGGTGATAGCAATAAGAGGTAGGTGTCTTTTCAAAACTGCTGCTTGCTGAATTTAAATGTGCCTATTCCAATAAGGGAATGACCACCAGCTTGTTTCAGGACAAGTATTAGAACCGCATCTCCCTCCCTAACAAAAATAAGAATTATTTCTTTGTTGAATAATATTGGCATTTTAATGTACTGTAGTTATTTACATTTCAATCTATATGAAAATTTACAGTTGTAATACAGCTATTTGGTACAAAACTGTCTAATGAGTGGGCTGACTTTGAAAATATGTACTTGCTGATAAATAACTTCAGAGAAGATGTTCTCTTGTACAATAAATTCTTTTTTTGAGGAGTAGACTCAGGAGAAATTTTGTTCAAGGTATTTTCACTACCATCTTGGTGTACTTATCGCAAGTTTTAAATATGAAAAAGGATAAAAAGGGTCTAAAAAGTAGGCAAGGATGAAATTATTGATTTTAATAATATGTTTTCTGCTGCTTTGACTATTTAGGTTGTGTTGATCAAAGTATCCATTAATACAAATAGAGACCGAAAAGAAAGATTTGTACTAATACCCACAGAATGTACTAAAGCTAATTAAATACCTTTTGAGGAGTCACTACTGTCACAAAGTGACAGCAAGCTCCCACAAACAGCAATGTGATAATAAGCAGATATTTTGTTCTTGTAATTTCGATTAAGGGATAGACAGTGACGAGGGCAACAGATCTTTAACCTTAACATAAGAAGCCCAGCAAGAACTGAGTTTAACATCACATCTGAAAGTTGACATCTTCCACAATGCAGCACTTCTATAGTACTGCATTGGAGTATCAGCCTAGATTTAGTGCTAAAGTTGTGGAGTTTGATGGACCTCACTGTCTATGCTCTGAGAGACGTGAGTACTACCAACTGAGCCCATGACTTAGGCCCACATAAAGCGGAGCCTGGTCTCCAGTCATCTCGGACATCCATGCCTTGCTCCTCCAAGCTTGTCTGGTAGTTGGTGTGCAACAGCTACCTCATAGTAAAAGAATTCATGCAAAGGCATCTTCTATCACTCAAAATGAAGTTTGGAACTTGGAACATCAGGACCCTTGTGGACTGTCCTGATAACAGTAGACTAGAATGGCATACTGCTTTTGTAGCTCAGGGGAGCTCAGATGTTTCAACATAGACATCATCAACAATGACGAGGTCTAGTGGGCATGGGAAAGTCAACTGAAGGAACAAGCAGCAGTTACACCTTCTTCAGCAAAAATACATCAGAAGAACAACACAGCATCCATAGTCTATTTGTCATTTCAGAGACTCCTCTTGTTGGATAAACAAATGCCTCATCACACTTCTACTCACCTGTATGTTACAGTCGTCAGCACATATTTCCCACCATTAGATGCTACAAATGAGGCAAGGGGAAATTTTACACCAGCCTCAAACAGTCGCCTGATGCAAGTGCCAGCCAGTGACAATTTTTTGTCATTTCAATGCCAGCTTTAGAAAAGATATTAACCTCTGGGGAGATTAATCAACAGAAATCCAACACAATAGTACTCTGCTCCTGACAAAGTGACTAAAACATGGCTTTATTATAACTGGCACCTTGTGTCAGAGAGATAAGTACAAGTCTCATGGAAATAGCTTTGCTTCAAGCACTGGCATCTGTTCCAGAAGGTTGTAGAAACATAGAAAATAGCTGTAGGAGTAGGCCATTTGGCCCTTTGAGACTGTACCGCCATCCAATATGGTCATGGATGATCATGCAATGTCAGTGTCCCATTCCTGCCCTCTCCCCATACCCTTTGATCCCTTTAGCTGTAAAGGCCACATCCAGCTCCCTCTTGAATATATCTAACAAACTGGCCCCAATAACTTTCTGAGTGAAGAAATTCTTCTTTATCTCAGTCCTGAATGGCTTACCCCTTATTTTTAGACTGTGACCCCTAGTTCTCGACTTCCAACATCCGGAATATTCTTCCTACATCCAGCCTGTGCTGTCCTATAAGGATTTTATGTTTCTTTGAGATCACACCCCTCCTTTTGAATTCTAGCAAATACAACCCCAGTTGATCTAGTCTTTCTTCTAAATGTCAGTCTTGCCATCCCAGGAATTAGTCTAATGAACTTTCAGTGGAGTCCCTCAGAATAGGAGACCAAACTGCACATGTCACCTGCCATGACAGGAGCAAATGACTACTGGATGGACCACTACCTAATTCACTCAGCATCAATGTTATCACAAAGTAGCAATAGCAACAAAAATAATGCCACAGCAAAACTAATGCTGAACTACTCAAAGACCTTGACAAGGAAGCCCTACTTAGCAAGCACCTCACTGCTACCATATGGACTCCCAGTGACATAGACACTGTGTGCCCAGAGCATGTGGTCAGGCCTCCATGATTAGCAATTATGAAGAGGCACTTGGGCACTGAACCAGGAAACACCAAAATTGGCTCAATGAGAATGACCAGCAGACCCAGAAGCCGATTAGCCCCAGGCACATGACATTTTGGAACCTGAAACAGCTGAGGTCCAGCAAAATGGTGGGCAGAGAAAGCACAGGAGAACCAGCAGATACATGATAACCACAATGTGAGTGGTTTCTGTATTGCAGTCAAGATTATCTCACGTCACTCATCAAAAGTCCTATTTCCCAGTTCGCCAAGAACAGAGGGGCTCATCAAGGACAGACAGGCAATCAGTGCCTGCTGGAAGGAACATTTCAAAGATCTCCATAATAGAGAATTTGTCTTTAACGTATCGCCAACTCCATTCCACAGCATGCTACTCATTGTCATCTCAAAACAACAACAAACCAGCACTAGCAGCAAACAGGCCACACAAAGACACAGAAAAACACTTCAAGGACAGCCATAAAGCCTTCTTAAAGTCCAACATTCCCATCAATACCTGGGAAGCCAGGCCCGAGTTCACCCAAAGTGGAGGGAATGTGTTTGGGAAGGATCTGTACACCTCAAGTCTCATTGCTGATGACAAGCTGAAGTCAAGCATCAACAGAATAGATAGCACATTGCAACTTGCGCATCCCACTCTTCGATTCCTGCGTCACCATATGCCCCATTTGTGACAGAGGCTGTGGATTGTGTATTGGATTCTTCTGTCTCTAGAGAACTCATTGTTAATGTGGAAGCAAGCCAGCCTCAATCACAAATGACTGCCTATGCAGAAGAGAAGAAGGAAACAGCAGGCCCAGGACAGAATTTTAAGCTTGAGAGAAAAAAGCTGCATTGAAAAGCAAGCAACCAAAAAGGTTGTGTCCACGCTTGCAGACTGAGTGGATGTTCCACAAAGTAGTCTACATTGGAGTTTCAGTTTGGAAGAGACCGTGCTGTGACAGGGGAATACAGTGGATTAGAATGAAAGAAGCACAAATAAATCACTGCTTCACCTGGAAGATGTTTCTCAAGCAGCGAAGAGGAAGGAGGTGAAATGGCAAATTTCCACCTATGGCAATTACATGGGAAGGTGCCAAGGGACAGGGATGAGGTATTGAGGATGATAGAGGCGTGAAGAACAATATCCCAGAGGAAACAGTCTCTTCAGAATGCCAACAGGACAGGGGAGAGGAAAATGTGTTTGGAGGTTGTGTCATGCTGGAGGTGGCAGACATGGCAAAAGATGATTCTTGAATATGGAGGCTGCTGGAGTGGAACATTAGGACAAAGAAAAACAACACCACACAGACAGCATAGGACACATTCATACCAGCTCCCAATGCCTAGCAAACCTTGTCCCTTTCCTGACTATGTGTTGCACATCTTGCAGGCAAAAACATTACTGACCATTCCATACAAGAGTAACATCTTTGGCCACTGAACCCAGCAATGCCATTCCAATGCTCAAGCACCTGGGCAAAAGGAGGCTAGTTTCCAGAGACCCTTCTAAACACAACGTTACCACACACTGTGCAGCAGTTTCTCAGGTCAGGCATTGCTCCATGAAACATTATGTAAACCAAGGCCTGACTTCAAACAGGAAACATTACAGTAGAAGCTACACAGAGGCAACAGAAAATAGATTGAGCATGGTTTAAAAAATGTCAGACTCTATTCGCAGTGAAATGTCAGCTATGCCACCAATGTCCCCTCAAGAGATTTTCTTTTTATTCTTTCTGTTCCACGATGTCACAGCTTCCTCAGCTTGGACTGTCGCCAGCGTGAGGGTGGCAGGCAGGGTGGGGGTGGGGTGCCTGTCTTCTGACAGGAGACTTCTGAGGGTTCTGTGTGTGATTTCTCTTTGGCTGGGTGCCTCCTGGCACTGCCCTGTCTCCTGGTGAGGACCAGCTGCCTGGAGTGAGGTCATGGTGGCCAGTCCCTTGTCACCTTGCCATTATTCTGAGGATCAGTGGCTGGGGTGATGGAGTGCAGGTCCGTGCACATATCCAGCAGACCCTGAGCCTGCTGAATGTGGTTCTCCAGGGCAACCACCGTCCTGTCCAAGAAGGCAGATAGAGAATTGTGTTCTTGAGGCAGCTGGATCTCCAGAGTATTGCTGTGCTCCTACAGCCTCTGGGCAATAAAGGGTTATTTCGTCCCACATGTTTGCCTGCGATTCCTGTTCTTCCCCTGTGGATATAGTTGAAATCCCTGATACCTGGCACCACAGGATCCTCTTCTGGAACACAGTTCACATGTGGGTGTCAGTATTTAAACTGACCCAGGTAGCAACCTTGAACAACTTTGACAAGGCCTGATGACATGATCTTCTCAGCCAGTCCTGGAGGAAGAGGACTCCCCTCCTCTACACCCATTGACCAGGACATTCAGGTTCCTGCTTGAAAATCTGGGTGTCAATTTCCCTTTGTCTACCATCTCTGGGAAAAATATCAGGATTTGTGCAGGACAGCATCGAAATGCCAACCCTCATCTGAGTTCAAGGGATGCCCGTATGCTCAAGGATATCTGGTGAGTGGTGTGTTCTTCCAGCTACGGTTCTGGCTTAATTACATGTTGAGATTTTCCTTCTGCTGGACTTGTGTAACATGCTTTACAGAACTGCACTACAGCCTTTTGTATTACTTACAGTATCTCCTTAATGATATCTGGGCAGTATCACTATTTTGTAAGTGATCATTCATTCTTCATCCACAAGTATGTGACGATGTCTCCACTTCCTCATTAGGACTCTGTTTTTAATATTGTAACACTGTGGAACGCCTTTAGCCTCAGCTCAGTGTGAGCTGTCTCTGCTGGCTTATTTAACTCCGATTCAACTTTCACAGACCCAATTAATGAAGATATGTCAACACTTCTTTTGAATTATCCTCATCTTAAAGTTTCAGCTACCCTAACATCTGCTTGTGGTATTATATTGATCTCTAGTGATGCGCATTGTTTAGCCATTTCTCTGGCTGTTACACATGATGGAAAGATACCAGGAGGCTGTTCTTGTAACTGTTCTGTCTACTTAGCTTCACTCGGACTTTCTGTGATTATAAGTGAAACTACGGCATCCACTCCTGCTAAATCACTCCTCAGAAATAAATCAATATCAACCACGGGTAATTTTTAACTACCCTGACTATCACTGGTCCAACCAACAACTCACACTTCAACTGAATTTGTAAAATGGAATCAGGATATACTCCCCACTCTGATACTCCCCACTTATCCCATTTGCCATCATTTTGGCATTCATTAAACTCTGGAATTTCAAAGCTACCCTGCAAGGTTCCTGACATTTTCCCTAAACATGGTAGAACAAAGAGGAGAAAACTACTTCCTTTCCAAGCCAAAGAGTTTCAGTAGTTATCTATTTTCTAAAACATAGTAATGGGCTTGGCTGTATCAGCTGAAGAAAAAGGTCTAGCTTCCCTTCAGACAAAAACCCTTCATTCTCTCAATTACCCTGTTCACTTCTTCCGCATTTACAGCAATGTTTACCTCCTGTCTTTTAGTTGTTAGAAAAGCTACAATTTTATCTATGGCATTTTTCTTTGAAGTCTCTTTCAATACTCATTCTCACAAACCCCAGTAAGTCCCATGGGCTTCTCGCAAACTCCAGCATTCCAAACTAATGTGTCCGCCCTTGTTATAATGGAACTATTTAAGCCTTTGATTTTCATTTCCATCCTGGATGCCTTGTTTTCTGACCTGAGGAGATCTTACAGCATTCCCAGCTATCCAATCCATACTGCATTTTTCTTTCACTTTCCCACTTTCTTTCCCTTCTGAATTTATGGGCTTGA
The DNA here is from genome assembly GCA_024137785.1 of Ginglymostoma cirratum. NCBI lineage: Eukaryota > Metazoa > Chordata > Chondrichthyes > Orectolobiformes > Ginglymostomatidae > Ginglymostoma > Ginglymostoma cirratum. The sequence goes on from JAHRHZ010000050.1 coordinate 16,020,921, forward strand.
TGGGGGAAAAAAACAGTTTCATATTATGGATCAGCTTATAATTGCCAGCCAGTACTGCTACCAGTCTAGCAGTTTCAATCCTTTTGTCTTCAACATGGATTTTTATCACAGGAGATATGTTATGGTATTATTTTACCATATTTTACTGTATTATTCACTTTAAAATGGAAGCGACAATGAGTCATTCTATCATTCAATCAAAAGATAGTGAGATTTAAATTCTTCCAAGAGAATAAACTCTCTAAGGGCTTCATATGTGGTTTCAATTCCTAATGCTTGTATCCACCTGTCAAAATTGTTTTGCTTAACCATTTCAAATTCAATGTACATTTGCCAAGGCTGCTTCCTTAAATTCCAAACCTGTTGCTTATGTGCCTCAGAATTGAACTCCTACATGTCCAGTATAACTTTTCTTACAGCATCATAATCCCTAGAAACCTCCTCTGACAGTGAAACATAAATTTCCTGTGCTTTACCTGTCAATTTACTTTGCATCTGTAATGTCCTGGTTTCCTTGGCCAATTCATTTGCCTTGCCATTTTCTCAAAAGGATATAAAGAATATCTCCACATCCTTTCCCTCAAAGTTCGGTAAGGCCTGTACAAGCTTAAATACCTCTCTTCTGGACTACAGATTAAGACCAGAATTCTCTCCATTAGAGACGTTTTCAACTTTTGGCCTCTCTTTCTTTAACTACACCATTTTAAACCTGAATTATTTCTCTCCTCTCTCGCATCTCTAATTCCAATTCGTAAATTCCATTTCCTTCCTTTAAATTTCTAATGCCCACTGGAATTCCTTATCTTTCACAGCTCTTTGGAATTCCCTTTCCAGCACTTTTATTTTAAGTTGCTTTAATATCTCCTCATACTCGAGGTTGCTTCGACTGTGACTCAATATGAATTGATTCCAAAGTTTCATTACCCAGAGTATCTGGTCACTTCCGTGTTCTACTAAACTCAAATGCATTGTTAGCCCTTTGCTGCTGCCCAATTGTGTCTATTTCAAGATAACCCTGGACAACTCAATTTCTTGTCACAGTCCACCTGGGAAAATGCTGTGAGACTCCAGCCCCATCACTTGTCACAAAAATTTAACACTTAATCAAATAACTCAAAGGGGTCAAACAACCTATCTGGTGGACTTGTTGACAGAAAAGACTGTCTGTGTTTCTATAATTAACACGAAATACTGTTTATTACAAATAAATTGATACTAACCAAAGGGAAAGGAAAATTATTGATTATCAAAATGCGACTTTCAGTTGAGATTCAAATCCCTTCTTAAAAGCCTACACATATGCAGACGCAGACAGACACACACAAAAATCAAACGTGGATTGATTTGGGGCACTCCACAATACTGCTCTCTCTGCAAATACTGCTAAATGCACTGAATTTCTTCTGCATTTTCTGTTTTTATTCAGACTAGTTCCTGACCCACCAATCTATTTTCAATAATCAGTAAAAATGATGGAAGTGGTCATCGACAGTGCTATCAAGCTGTGCTTACTCAGTTTGGGATCCGCCAAAGCCTCTCAGCTGCTGACCTCATGACAGCATTGATGTAATATGCAGCTGAACTCAGAAGGGAAGTTAGAGTGACCTCCCTTTATATGAAGTCAGTAATTTACCGAGTATTGCATCAAGGAGCCCTAGAAAAGCAGAAGTCAATGGGAATTACGCGGAAGCTCTGCACTGATTAGAATCATTCTAACGCAAAAAAAGATGGTTGTGGTTGTTGGAGGGTAAATCATGTCAGTTGTAGGTCATCGCTGCAGGAATTTTTCAAGCTGAAATTCTAGGCCCAGGATCCTTAGACAGCACCTTTCAAACCCAAGACCACTTCCATCTAGAAGGACAAGGTCAGCAGATATACGAGAACACTACCACCTTCAAATTCCCCTCCAAGCCATTGCCATCCTTACGTTGAAATATATTGCTGTTTCTTCACTGTTATTGGGTCAAAATCCTGGAATTCCCTCCCTAACACCATTGTCAGTCTACCTATATCACATGGACCACAGTGATTAAAGAAGGTAATTCACCCCAACTTTCTCAAGGGCAACTTGGGATGGGCAATAAATGCTGACCCACCCAACAAAACCCACATCCCATAAGTCACCCTCAGCTATTTCATCAATGGCGTTCATGCATCCCAAGGTCAGAGTGGAAATGTTTGCTGATTATAACATCATGTTCAGCAACGTTCTCAATTCCTCAGATACCAAGGCAGTCTGTGCTCATATGCAAAAAAACACTGGACAACATTCGGGCTTGGGCTGAAATGTGGCAAACAAAATTTATGCCATATCAGTGCCAGGTGTCACCATTTCAAGAGACAAGAGAGAATCTAACCATTGCTTTTGACATTCAGTGCCATTACTTTCACTGAAACTCCCACTATCAACAGCCTGGGAGTTACCACTGACTAGAAACTGAACTGGATTATCCATATAAATACAATGGCTATAAGAGCAGATCAGAGGCTTGAAACTTAACAGCAAATAACTCACCTCCCGACTTCCTAAATCCACATTCACCATCAACAAGGCATCAAATCAGGACTGAGATGGAATATCGCCACTTGCCGGGATGAGCGCAGCCCCAACAACATTCAAGAAACTAAACACCAAGCAGGTCAAAGCAACTGGCGTAATGGGCACGACCCATAACACATTCAGCATTTCACTGCCTTTATCACTCCCTCCAGTTGCAGCATTGTGTATAATTTGCAAGATGCACTGCCACAATGCACCAATGCTTCTTCAGCAATACCTTTGTAACCTGTGACTCGGAGTATTGAGCAGGACAAGGGGAGCAGATGCATTGGAACATCACCCTACAAAGCACTCACTATCAATGACTTCAAACTATACTGTTGTCCTTTCACTGTCATTGGGTCAAAAACTTGAAACTCCAATCTTAACAGGAAGCGTATGTACACCCTCAAGGATTACTGTGATTCCAGAAGGTGGCTTATGACACCTTCTCTAAGCCAACTAAGGATGCTCAATAAATGCTAGCCCAGCAACAAAAATATCCCATGAACATTTCTTCAAAAAGCCACTTCCTCCTGCCTGAGCCTGTCTGAAGCTGCTAGAAATTTCATATACTTAATTCCCCTTCCTGATCCCAACTCTAACCTAAACCCACATTGTGACCAATCATTGTAGCTTTATATCCTAAAAGCTGCTTCCGAGGAAATGATTAAATTCTGCGGTACTCAGCTAATATAGAAGATTTCCTCACTCAAAATACTTCAATGGTGGTCTCAGAAGAAGTGAATGACAGTCTGCCTTTGCAAACTATTCCTTAATCTTACCTTTGGAATGATTTCCTACCAGTTGGTAAAAGGTATAATTTAGTCCTCCAACAAATGAGCTACATTTGATGCCATGTATATCTAGTTAAGAATATGTCCGAACAGAGTTTTGACACTTTTATTCAGTCAACCTGTTCCTTTCACCACCACATTCACAACATTCAGTTTCATTTTTCTTATGGGGGAAGAAAAATTATGCTGCATCCTGAGCCATATGGAATTGAGATATCACAGAACAAGATTTGGGAGGTAAGCTTATTACCGTGCTGGGCTTTTGTTAACTGAATGATAGAAATTGGAATTCGGGAGGCCTTTTACCCATTTTACCGATGTTATTTCTTTCACTGGAGTTACTTAGTTTAATCCCATTGCTCTATTCCTTTCCTATAACTTTAGTATGTTATTAAACTGAAAAGCGTGGAAACAAAAGATTTACCATGATGTTGTGGGAACTGGAGGGTTTGAGTCATAAGGAGAGGTTGGATAGGCTGGATAGGCTGAGACTTTTTTCCCTGGGGCATTGGAGGTTGAGATGTGACCTTATAGAGGTTTTCAAAATCATCAGGGGCACAGATAAGATGAGTAGCCAACGTCTTTTCCCCAGGGTTTAGGAGTCCAAAACTAGAGGGCATAGGTTTAAGGTGAGAGGGGAAAGATTTAAAAGGGGTCTAAGGGGTAACTTTTTCACACAGACCACATTACATATATGGAACAAGCTGCCGACACAATTACAACATTTAAAAGACATTTGGATAGGTTCATGGATAGAAAAGGTTTAGAAGGGTATGGGCCAAATTTCGGCAAATGGGACTAAATTAGTTTAGGATATCTGGTCAGAATGGACGAGTTGGGCTGAAAGGTCTGTTTCTGTGCTATGACTCTATGATGCTAATCACTAAATTATTACAGTGCAGAGGGAGGCCATTCAGCCCTATACTATCTATTGTTAATTTCTTGCCTTTTCCCCATATCCCTGCATACCATTGACAAAAAAATTCTAATGACCACTTGAAAGCCTCAATTGAACTTGCCTCCATCCCATTTCCGGACAGTGCATTCCATACCCCAACTACTCACTGTGAATACAAGTCTCTTTCTACATCACTTCAAATCTCGGACCTCTTGCTCTTCTTTCTTTTATAAGTGCAAATATCTCTACTGTATCTATTCTATCCAGACTGCTCATGACTTTGAAAACCTCCATCAAATCTTCTATCAGCCTTCTTCTCTCCAGGGAGAACAATCCCAACTTCTTCGATCAATCTTCATTGCGGAATTTTCTCCTTCGTACCCAGAACCATTCTAGTTAATCACTTCTGTGCACTCTCTCATGCATTCACATCTTTCCTATCAGATGCTGCCCACAACTGTGCACAATACTCCAGCTGAGGTCTAACAAGTGTCTCGCACAAGTTCAAAATCACCTCCTTGCTCATGCACTCTAAGCCCCTGTTAACAAAGCTGAGAACACAGTATGCTTTATTTACTGCTTTCCTCACCTCGCAAGTTGAGACGGGCCTTGGTACCTAAGAGTTGGGATAGCCTCCTGGCTGTGGTGGCACATGGAGTATAGGCGGCAATGGGGCTACTTTGGCAGAGACAACTTTCTAGGTCCAGTCTGCGGCAGTGGGGGCTGCTTCAGCAAGCTTCTTCCTTGTTATCGTGGCCGCAGGGACAGCTTTGGTGGCTGCAGATTGTGGCAATGTCCTGTAGCCACTTGGGAAATCAAGAAGCCATGTAAGGAACAAAAAATGAAATTTGTTCTTGGTATGATTTATTTCTTTTTATCATTTATGAAATTAAAATGGTGCTGACTTATGGCAACTTAGACACATTTTACTGTATTTTCATAAATGCATGTAACAATAAATTACCCTGCCCTGCCACCTTCAATATCTGTGCATGTATACATAGGTTCCTCTGCTCCAGCACCCCTTTAGAATTGTACCTCCTATTTTATATCATCTTTCAATGCTCTTCTGAAACATGTATCACGTCACACTTCCCTGCAGTGAACTTCAGTTGCCGCCTATCCACTCACTCCACCACCTTGTCAATGTCCTTTTGGATTCTACACAATCCTCTTCTCAGTTTGCAATTTGCAATTCTTCCAAGTTTGATGTCATTTGCAAACTTGGGAATTGTCCCCTGCTCATTAAGATCCTGATCAGTAATAAACATCAGAGAAATCAAGGGTCCCAACACCAACACCTAGGGAATGCCACTACAAAGCAACTTCCAGCCCAAAAAATATCTATTGACCATTACTCAGCCATTTCTATATCCATGTTGCTACTATCCCTTTAAAATCAGGGTCTACAACTTTCCTCAAGTCTGTTGTGAGATACTGTATCAAATATCATTTCGAAATCCATGGCACAGTCACTACTTTCATCAACCCTGTCCATTACCTTGTCAAAAGACTTCAAATTAGTTAAACACGAATTCCCCTTTAGAAGTCACGCTGACTTTTCCTAATTAACCTCCCCTTGTCCACGCCACAACTGATTCTACCCTGACTAATTGTTTCCAAAAGTTTCTCCATTACAGAAGTTAAACTAACTAGTCTGTAATCGCCAGGTTTAGCCTTGTAACCTTTCTTGAACAAAGCCGTAATGTTGGCAATTAGACGACAAGGTTACTTTGTAGAACATTCTAAGATTAGAAATGTTATGGAAAAACTAAATCCAAATATTTCAAACTGCACAAGTAGGACAAGGGGCACAGTTTCAAAGTAATTAGAACATTTTTTTTAAGGATTTGCAGATTGGTACAAAGGTGAAATTTCTTAAAAAGAAAATAGGTTATCAAAATTTTTCTGAATGGCTGAATTTAGTTGAATAATTAGCCTTTCTAGATAAGTTTGAGTTTTCAAATCTGATTATATTTGATGCTGCACATTTAAAATATTGGCTAAATTAAGCCCAATTACTAAGGCAGATGTTTAATTTGGAATGACTGCAGTACTTGGATATCTACATGAATTATAGTTCCAATCATGATGAGCAAAAACGGAAACATGTTTTAATTCAAGCTCATCATAGTAAATGCAAAAAGCTTGCTAGACTAATGTCATGAACATAAATCCTGTAAATATATACTGCAGAAAAAGAGACGCACCTATCAATAGACAAGCCCAAGGATTCTTATGTTTCACTATCAAACAGGCCATACAAGTATTATGCAATGTGATCCAGGTTAGAAAAACCTTGTAAGTTAATCTTGTTTTCCCAATAGATACAAAATATTTGTTAATTTGCAAAATTATATTCGAAGTGAAGACAATCAATGGGATCAGTCCCAACAGTTTGGAGTGCTTTTCTAAATTATTTGGTGCCAGAATTATTCTGGTTTCTGGACTAATGAAATATTATAATTTATGTTCAACTCCCATCAGGGAAGCTCAAAACATTAAATTCAGAGAAATAAGTAAACCTGGTAAAGAAAGGAAGCATGGGCAATGGTGAGTTTGAAATGTGTGCTCCAAAACAAATTTGTCCTTAGTAAAGTGATTTCAATACAGCTTAAAAAAAATATAACCTCAAAGTGGAAGATTGCCCAGGTATGGTATTATCCCAATCCAGTCAAAGTCTCAGTCTACTCCCAAAGATCAAGGTGGTGGAGAGAATCATAGCTGTCACGTAGGAGTTGATCAACAATAACCTGCTCAACAATACGGAGTTTACGTTCCATCAAGGTCATTTAGCTCAAGAATTTATCATTGAATTAGCTTTATTGTCACATGTACTCAAGTGCATACAGTGAAATGTTTACTGTCGCCACATTACAGTGCCTTCTTAAGTACAAAGGAACTTAGGTACAGATACTTGAGATCAAATTCTTAGGAAACAAAAAAAAAATTAGGCAAGTTAAAAATAAATAGTCCAGCATTATAAGTCATAGGAATAAATTCTAAAAAGGAGCAGAGTTCAGAACATCAGTTTTTCTGATCCAGTGTATCCTGGTACCTAGCGTCAAGGGAGATCTCCACTGCATCACCACCTCCTATGTTAGACACACCAACACAGGAGTTGCCCCACATTAGGCACCATCTCTTCAATGCTGAACCCACACTCGCCCCAAAACCAAGAGTCCCCGAGTCTGCTGCCAGGCCATGCTTCAGCTGCAGATGTCGCCTCACTGGTGCTGCCATCTTGAAGAGTCCATTACCACCACCGTCCCCGATTATTGGTACAGCTTTGCTGCCAGCACCACCAGCCCTGAACGCCAGGAGAATAAGGACTCTGCCGCAGCCAGCGGCCCTGAATGACGGGAGAACACACTCATTGGCACTGCCTCCAATCACTGGGAGAAGCCAAGCCTGCCACTTTGCATGCGGCCCACTCTCACTGCTGCACTGGTGCTGCTGACCAACCCACCACAGAAGGGGGAAGAAAACCAAAAGGAAAGGAAATTAAGTTGAAAGAAAAAAGCAGAAGCAAAAGCAAAACAAAGAAGGAAAGCAGATAGAACCTGGGTAAGAGTCTGCATACAGACCAGTTATTCCAGCACCATTTGTACCTCTGGTCTAGACATGGACAAAAAAAAGCTAAACTCCAAAAGGTGACCTGATTGACTGCTCTCGATATCAAGTATGCAATTGGCTGAGCATAGTGTTAAGGAGTCAGCAAAATTGAAGTCAATAAGAATCAGGACGGATACACTCCATGGGCGAAGTCATATCTGACAAGGGAAAATTGTTCTAGTGATTAGAAGTCAATTGCCTCAGTCCCAAGTCATTGTTGAATTTTCTCAGCACAATATTGAAAGCCCAATAATCTTATGCTGTTTTTTTAAAATGATCTTCACAGTGTCAGAAGTGAGGTATTCACCGCTAAGTGCAGTGTTCAGCACCGTTCAAAACTCTTCAGATAATGAAGCTGTCCATTCTCGCAAAACGCAAAAAATCACTAAAATTCTGGCTTGGGCTGATTGATGACAAGTTTGCATGAATGCCAAATAATGACCATCTCCACAAAGAGTCTAACTTTCTCCCCTCGCCATTAAACGTCAGCATTGAAACCACACAATGCGCCGGGGATCACCTTTGATGAGAAGTTCAACTAGACCCACATACTGTGGCTATACCTTTTCCTTCTGTGTCACCAGATCAAAATCATGGTACTTCCTTCTCAACAGCTCGGACGGGGTGTCTATTCCCAAGTACAACTGTGGCTCACTATCACCTTTCCAAGGGCATTGGGGATCGGTGCTCTCAACTAGCCTTACCAGCAGCACACTCACCCAAAAACAAAGACTACGGAGGATTAAATAATGCTTAAATGTTTACTCTTATTTAGTATTGCTGAAGAAAGTCACATTTTGTCAGAATTTTTCACTTTGCTTTCATCAGGGCATTTCACAAGAACACAGATGAAAGAGGGAAAACCAACATTATTAATGCACCAATTAGTTGACAAGTGGACTGCTGTTGGTACAGGCATTGCAATGGAGAATGTGCCCAGTAATACTCATCAAAAGCTAGCAGCCAGGTTTTGTTTAAATTTTAAAGTTGACTGATTGGTTAGGACATTACACTAAGAAATTGAATGGCTGTCATCCATTTTATTGAACTAAAATGAGACATAATACTTTTCTTTTACTGATGTGAGGATATGACATTCAAACAAGTCTTATGCTCAGGATCCCTTTTTCCACCTTAGTTGCATGCAAGTATCCAAAAAGGAAAATGGGAAATATTGGAAACACTCAGCTGTTCTTGTTCAATCTATGGCTATAGAAAGTTAATGCTAAAGGCCAGTGACGCTTGATCAGAATCGTGAATCCTTAGAAAGGTAATATTTTCTTGGACTGGTAAAGAAAGCAGGGGAAGAGAAAGAAATAAACACCAGTTCTATTAGTAGAACAAAAGGTAGGAGAAGTAACAAAGTGATGACAGCAAAGGACAAAAAAAAAAGGTGGTTATGCAAGAATTAAGGAGCCAAGAAACAGATCTGCAGGACAGGCTAACAATCTGAAATCAGTCTGGAAAGCCATAAAGTGCCTAATCAAAATACAAGGCATTTCACCTCAAACTTATGCACAGCTTCAATGATACGGCGTAGGAGGGCCTAGATCAGCTTTGGGCTCTCGGTGAGAATAGGAGACTGATTCAATCACATCTTCCACAGGGAAACTAAATGAGCATCTAAAGAGAACAAATTTGCAGAGCTATGATAGGGCAGGGGAATGGACCTGGAAGCTAGCTGAAAGCTTGCTGAAAGCTAGCAAAAACAAATGAGCTGAAAGGTTTGTGTCTATGCTATCACTATTCTACAATTCTATGACTGAGAGGAAACTATTTCCTCATGCTGCTAGGAAATTAATCAAAAGTGATTTTCTTAAAAATGAAGATATCGCTGATATTGATTGAGTCCAGTAATGGTGATTAAACAAATAGTCTAGGGAACACAAATGGTTGTATAACAAAGATCTCATATAGATGAAATAACAGGTATATAATCCAAATATCTAATTTAAAAATTTAATTTTTTTCCCCAAAATAAAAATTGGAATTAATTGTAAACAGTGGGGGAGGGAGATAAGTAGATAAAATATTCCTGTTGAAATGTGGACAGTGTTTTTGACAGAGTCACTTGATTTTGTTGTTCAGATTTAAAGTACGCAGACACTTAAGTTGTATGAAAGATACAAGCCCAGAAATACACAGCTGGCTGTTATGGCCTACTTTATACCGCACACAGTTAAAGGAGGAATTCTGCTATAATGCTTCAGGCTCCCAAGTGTTCTGCACTCTGCCTTATTTATATTATGGCAAATTCCCACAAGATGGAACAGAGCTGTATAAAATTGAAATAGAAAGTGTTTGGGATGTAGGCACCAGGAAATATTAGGCAGGGAGCAAATAGTCCAGAAATTGCAGCTGTGGTGATGAGGTTTAAAAAAAAAAGTAAATAAAATATATTTGTCACGAGTGATAATTATAATTTATCAATTGAAGTTGAAAGCAAGAGCCATAGGCACAATATTCTATCACCATGCACAGCTGAAAATGCTGAAATTTAATCTGGTGAAAACTAAGGCTTACAGCAAACCATCAGACTGTTAAAAAAATTAAAACACGAATCCAGGTAAAATGTTTACTGTTTGGTGAAAAATGTGAAAATTTCATTAAATCAAATTTCAGAATATTTATCTTATTACTATCCTTCCCATAAGTTTAAGTAAATTGGTTGGAATCCACAATAATCTACATCAAGCAGAGTCTGCTAGATATAAGCTCCCAGCTCCTAAAGATTCAGGGTGGCTTGCTGATAGAATAAAAAAATACATTCATGGGATGTGGGTGTCACTGGCTGGACAGCACTGATTGCCCATCTTTGTTGCCTTTAAGCTGAGTGGCTTGCTAGGCTATTTCAGAAGGCAGTTAACAACCATAATGCTGTAGATCTGGAGTCACACTGCAATAACAAGAATGGACAGCAGATTTCCTTTCCTAAAGGGCATTAAATTAAAAGGGAACCAATTTCTTTTTTATGACAATCAGTGAGGCATGCTCACCATTAGACTACCTTTTTATTTCAGGCTTTTTGAATTCAAATTTCACCATGGCATTTGAACCATATCCCCAGAACTTTAGGGACTCTGGGTGAACATCAGGCAAAGGCAAAGACAAAGACAATCTATATGCACTCTGCAACTGAACAGTTTTCCACCATTCTCAATCAAAGCTTACACGTGGGCACTTGCGCTAAGTGCTGTGGAACTGTCTGTATTCTCCCAGCAAGAATCAGAAAAAGCATTAAAGAAAATCTTTGTAGAACAAAATTAAATACTCTAAGTGCATGTATTTTAAACATTGCTAGCAGTGTTCAGAGTAAAAGGTAATCAGCTTCTGAAGTTCCTTCAGTTGGAATGCATATTTAATCAATCTGTAACAGAACAAATAAACAGCAACTCTACAGTCTGAATATTGATGTCAACAACCATTTTTGATTTATAACAAAGCACATCAGAGGAATACTTTTTTCAATAAATAAGGCTAATGTTTCATCCATGCTGTTTTATTAGTGTAACTGTTCCAATTATAGGAAAACCAATTGTGCCTTGTGAGGACTCTCCAATTTCAGAAGTGGCCTATTTGCTAGTACAAAACAATGTACATCATTTCCCGTACTCAACTGTTTTTCAAATTTCCTGCCCAGGAGGTCCACCACTTCAATTTAGCAGATTACATTTACAGTTGGAATGATTCACCAGAAACAAAGTATTTCCTCCAGCACAGACCTGTCCATTCTGAATGGCAAACATTCTTTGCATTTACTAACACTTTCTGTTGCATTCCTTTTGAGCGAACAGTAATTTGGGTAAATGTGCAAGGAGGAACAGGCATGACTGAGTATTTTGCATCAGTTTTCACATAAGGAGGGGGTAGAGATTTCAAATAAGACAAAAACAGACAAACCAGGTATCAAAACAGATTGCCTAACAAGCCAACATTCCAGGTGGGATGCTTCTCAGGTTGCTGAGGAAAGCAAATGGGGAGATGGAAAAAGCTTTGACCTCAATTTTTCACTAATTCAGATACAGGAGTGGTCCCAGAAGAATGAGGGATTGCAAATATTAGACCCCAATTCAAAAAGGCTTACTCACTGGCATCCCTTTGCCTGCCTAACTTTCTTTTAGGGCTCCATCTCCACAATGGGTCATATGATTTCCTTCTGTTCTATATTAAAACTAGAACCTCAAACATTTCATTCTTCGGATTTTAGCTGAAATGAGAATTCTGCCCTTCATTATTCGCTCACGCAAGGACGGAGCAGTACAGTTGAAGGAAAGTGCTGTTTCAACTATTCCAAATTCTAAAAGCTCTTCAAGCCCTTGGCTGCCTCACCCAAAAATCTTTATCCTTTTGGTCTCTCAAAACATATTACCTTCCTTTCACAATAATACATCTTCAAGATGGTATCAAACGTCAGCTACAAAAACTGACTGCACTTCACATTGTTGGCAAAGATCAGAAAAGGCCAAACTCAGCCGAGTTGTCAGGAATAAAAATGTCTCTTTTTGTCGTAGTTATTCATAGAATGTGGGTTGTCTCTGGTCAGGCCAATATTTATTACCCTTCCCCAAGTGCTCAGAGGGCAGTTCACAGTGAACCACATTGGTAGGGGTCTAGAGTCACAAATAAGCCAAACCATGTGTTAAGGATACATGGGAACACTACCTTGTTCCAGTTCCCCTCCAAGCCACTCACCATCCTGACTTGGAAACATATCGCTGTTCCTTCACTGTCACTGGGTCAAAACCCTGGAATTGCCTCCCTAAGGGCACTGTGGGTCAACCCACAGTAGGTGAACTGCAGCAGTTCAAGAAGGCAGCTCACCATCACTTTTTCAACAGCAACTAGGGATGGGCAACAAATGCTGGCTAGCCAGCAATATCCACATCCCACAAATGAATATTTAAAAAATGAAATGGGTTACACGCCAATGGAAAGATGACTATGCAATAGTGCTGTAACTTCTGTTATTGGTCCTCCGATACATGTACTGTGCAAGGATAAAATCACTTAAGGACAAGTGCCACGCGGTCCTTGCCAAAAAAATTGCTTGGCCTACCTGAAAAATATAGGGAATTGATGATAATTTATTTCAAATTATCTCATTTTCCAATAAGACACCATGTACACAAAACATAACTTGTCACTATACCTTTATTTAAGTCAAAAATTGGTGTTGGGAAAATTCAGAGGTGCCTACATATAAATTTTCCAAGTTTTTTGAATCTCTACAACTTTCTAGTAAGAATGTCAACATGGGCAGGATCATGCAGTATGTGGTTCAGAAATACATACTTTAATTGCCAACTCTGAATGACTACAAGAAATTCGGACAGGATTGTAATAATGATGAAACTCTTTAAAAATTAACAGTTACAGCATTATTCTGAAACCTTTGCCCACCCCAACCCCATAAAACCCAACAGGGTTTGTGACAAAAGTTAACATAACAATAAAAAAGCCACATAACACCAGCAACATACTATGTTGCTCAACACAGTGTTACACAACCTGTCATAAACAAGGATTTTTAAAAAATAAAGTGAGGAATTGTCCAGCCTTTTGAAAGAAAACATCCGTAGGTTTTCCTTAATAGACAAATTAAATTTGTTATAATGGGCAGAATCTGAAGTCCATATTTCTTCAATATGAAATCTGCATTTGTCTGGCTTCCTACTTCAGAATTACTTCAGTATTGAGAATATTCCTTGGACTGAAGTTTGCCAATTATACGTTCCAGTTGTCTTTTGGCTTCGCATTGGGGAAAGTTGCCCATTTCATAGTACTGAGGAGCGATTTTCACCAACCTGTTAAAAAGGATAGATTTTACTATATCTGAAAATTTACAGATCAGTTGCAAGACAATTATCAAACTCGGGCAAAAATCAAATGCATTATTTTGTCATTTCGAATTCTGATGTTTGCAACTTGTGCATTCCACTTCCCAGATAGTTACACAGTCGTAACAAAAAAAAAAAAATCACATTAACACACGTGAAATCAAAAAGGTGACCACAAATAAATGGCACAATTGTTACTGGAAAACACTGTAGGAAAATAGCTGGTGAAAATACTGCAACACTGGATTCAATAAAGGACACATATTGCCCACGTGGGAAAGTAAGAGGATGGAGTGTAGGAGAAAAGAAGCTACAAGGGAAGGAGGTAGCGGAGAGAGGGAAAGTGGTTAGGACAGATAGGAAGGCTGCATAAAGGATGGACATGGAAACTGCGAAGAAGAGAGAACAGTTTTAAACCTGTCAACAAATGAACACTGAAGTAACAAAACCAGTGTAATTTTAAATCACAAGATAATGAATTACCCACAGTGGAATGAAGGCTGCATATGGAGCTATATCTTTCCCTCTTAGCTCATTTTTCTGCAGCACTTGCCTCCTGTTTACTTGATCCTTTTTCTACTAAACCACTGGAGCTACTTAATAGGAATAACGCAGTCAACGCTGTTGTAGTGAACGTGGTCAACTGTTAAATCTGAAATTGGGATCACAGATAATTTCAGCTTTCTAAATTTGCATTGGAAACCAGTTAGGTGTGACCTCACCAATCTAGAAGAGTGTTTAGGGTTTCGTGTGTCAGTTTTAGTGTGACATCTGCATCAGTTATTTAGAAAATAAAAACTCATGTTTGTCGTCTTGTCGCAATTTAAAATCTATGGTGTTTAGGATGTCTGTCTTCTCCTCTAATCATTGGACTTGGAATGCAATGGGAAGTTGACAATCGCAGAAGATTTTCATAGAATTCCTAGCAAATAGGCTATTTGGCCAATTGAATCCACATCAGACCTCCAAAGAGCACCCACCCCTTGCCCTGTCCCTGTAACTCTGCATTCTCCATGGCTAAGCCAACTAGCCCGCACATCCCTGGACACTAAGAACAATCTAGCATAGTCAATCCACCTAACGTGCACACCTTTGGACAACTGCGGGAGGAAACCGGTGCACCTGGAGGAAACTCATGCAGACATGGAGTGAATGTGCAAGCTCCACACTGACAGTTGCCCAAGGGTGAAATCGAACCTGGGTCCCTGGCAAGGAGAGGCAGTAACGCTAATCACTGAGCCACCATGCTGACTTCTTCTGATTCTATTTCTGTTGAAATCAAAATGACCCGTAACAGATTTAGAAGCTAATATTACCAATATTGCATCACGTATTAAATGAGCTGATGAGAATGAAAATGGAGTTCCTGAAAACCAAAAAGTAGCACTCCAGAACACCATTTTGTGCCCTACCAGAAGGGTATTCAATGGTTTAGTAGAAAACGGATCAGATAAACAGGAGGCAAGTCCTGCAGAAAAATGAACTCCAAGGGAATGACAGAAATAAACTAGAGAAAGAAGCAAGTGGAAAACCAGGGCAGAGGATGAGCTTGGGGAATGTGTGCCCTGGTCAGCTCCGGGAAGGGATGGTAATAGCAGCAGCTGCTAAACAGGCGGTCACAATACTCTTAACAGTGTCATTCATGGACTAGTTGGGGGCAGAATTGAGGAGATTCAGAGGGTTGTTGAAGTCGGAGAAAAGATTGAAGACAGACGTTTGCAACAGATTTTCAATTCAAAGTTCTTTCAAAAGATCATATGGCATGAAATATTTAGCATTCATTTATAGAATTCTTGTCATTGGACATGTCAGACAAACAAGACATCATCACTGAAAAGCAAAACAGGCTTGAGTGGCTAAATGGCCAACTCCTGTTCCTACATTCTTGTTTTTACTGCCTTCATGGCTGGAATACTATCAATGGCAAAAACTTGCAAGGAGAAACAATGTATAAATCGTTATTCAGGTCACTGACATGTTTTTATTTATCTTTCCTGCTTTATTTTAGAAAGGTTATTTTATTATTCCTTCCTATAAGCTTTTCAGTTATTTTATCACTTTTTTCCAGTCTTGACAGTTGCTCTTATCCCTTCTGTTTCTTATCTACAGCTTACCACTATATCCTTCACCCTATCTACTGCTTTGAAGTCCTCTCTACTACAGCAACTTCTACCTGAATTACAAGACTATGGCAATTAACTTTCTGTGCTTATGAATCAGAAACTGGATATTATTGCTGACAGAACATTATCCTCAACATAATTTCCCAAAGCAAGATTTTATTAGTTTCTTACAGTGACACATTTGTAAATAGTCCAAAGTCAGGCTTTTTCTATCGCATTTTTAAACAGGATGATGACATAGAACAACCCATGGAAGCACAGATAAAAACTAGATCACCATACACAACTTACATATCCTGGTTCCTGCAATCTCATTCACATTCAGCCAGAACATGAAAGCCAATACTCAGGCACAACTATAGTTCCAAGTAAATTCAACATACAAATGCCGTTAAATTACACAGTCTCAATCATTTAAATGTGATTGATCACACTGTCTGCAGCCCAATTACAGGTATTTAGTAGCGACTAAGTATCACAAGCAGATAATTTTAATGATCATTAGAAAGATGCTCCAGGAATGGTAATCAATGCTTGGAGCATTATAAAAGCTTCACTTGTATAATTTTCCCAAGAAAGCCACTATTTAACTTTTCCATCGACTTGGTGGAAAAGTGTGTAAAAAATATTTTGAGGCAACATGCATCAGCATGACCAAGGCAATGAGTCTTAGTGGTTTATCATTTAATTATTTCTTTTTGCCTTATTAAAAACCTGATGTTTTTTGTGGTCTAGACAAAACTACTGTTTTACAAGGTAGAGGTCATCAATCATTATTTAGTCATAGTAAGTAATTACATTCATACCTGGGTTTGAGATTTTTTTTTGATTCTGGAAAGTTCACTTCCATAATTTAAGATTGGATGCCAAAATTAAAACTTAACTAATAAGACTATAGGCAGCTTGCAACAAAAAAAAAGCAAAATCTGCGTTGCTGAACCTTACCATTCTGGTTTAATGTCTGTACAGGTGCGGATGTAATTTTTAGTGGTAAGTACAAATTCATTGTAGAGCACCCACTCAGGTTTGTGGTCCAGGACAGTAGAAGGATGAAGCTGCACAACCTGGTTATCTTTCACCGTCAAATAGTGGCCCGTGCGTTCCAAATGAGCCACCTAAAACAAAGACAGAAAATAGTCATTACTCATGACATAGAACACTGGCAACAATCTGGGGAGAGGGTAGGCAGAAGTGAAAATAGGAGGGAAAAAAAATGCATTTACTTTTATTTGTGCATTTATTTTTGTACAATGTTTCAAATCAAGTTATAAATTGAAACAGCAATTAAACTAATTTGGGAAAATAAAACAACTTGGGAGCACTGGAAGGATTAGTACTGATCTCAGACAAGGTACAGAGTGAATGATACACGCCAAATGTCTAAGGTAATATTATTAATAGGTCAATAAAGCAAATAAACAAGTTACGCGGCCTTTTTTTGCAGCATTGATGCTTACAGTGTGAACAGCATTTATTGCTTTACTATATATTGCTGCCTTAATTTGGTCATGTTCAACTTCAAATTAAATCTCTCTCCTTCATCTGAAGGACTATGAACCTTACAGAAAATCTTATGACCTTATAACAGGAGAAATCTTTTATCATTTACTGAAGCACAAAGAGTGGACTTGTCACAAAATATTCAAATAGCTTTACAAAAACTCAACTCTGACTAACAATTCAAACACTCACCAAACTTGCTTTCTACTTCTCTGCTAGGAGTTCCACTTACACCACAATGTATTTCTGGCTCAGCAAGGAACTTGTTAGATCACTGTCAAGCCCCAGACTCCTGCTAAATTATCAATATTTCCCATTCTGAAGGGCATGAGTCACAGCTTTTCTAATAACCTACACCGAATGCCAGGTTTTTTGATCCTATGGTTGGTTTTTAAAGAAATTGATATCATGCATTACTCAATTTATTTCCATCATTCATTCTACCATATGCCTTCCATTTGTGTTTCGGCACACCCACAACACACTGAGAAAAGCACTTAAAAATGACGGATAAATGAATGTCATCTTTAACAATATAATCTTGGCAGTTTCCATTTATATCGAAGGGCAAAGAACTATTTTTTATTATATTGAAGTAAAGCAATTTTTGTCAGAGACAGTAGCTTCCTGTGATTACATCAGACCTGATTTAAACTGCTCACTCATCAAGTTCTTAGATACAATAAAAGAGAGCATTGGTGCACGTAAACTTTTGATCAGGTAACTGATACTCTTTTCAAATCTGCACAAAATTTCTTTGATTGAAGGGATCCTTTGCAAACGGCTTTGTAATCATGATCGGTAGAATAGGGAATACAGTGGAGGGGAAGAGGACAGCAAAATAATGAGGGGTGTCTGGCCACCTCTCTAGTCACTGGTTTACTCATAGATGGTCACTTATTTCATTCACTTTTAGTTGGCTTTTACTGTTGACCCACTCTAGAAGGGGTCTCCAGATACCCATTCAGTAATACAGCACGTTACTTTTCAAAGCAAAAGTCTATGTTTCATTAGTGAATCACTTGTTAGCAAACAATATGAAGATCAATAACAAAATTTCAAAGGAAGAGAAATTTCAAATAAACATATAATGGTGGTGGTGGTGGTGGGGGGGGGGGGGGGGGCAAGAAGTGAAGAAAACCCTGCAAGAAGAAAAGGCACATTTCAGAATGGAGACCTACAGAATGGATCCTCACAGCTACATCATCAACAGCTTAGATTTCACTTAGCTCAAAGTCCTGATTTGTTTTCTGATTGTGAAATATAAGCCAACACATTTTTCCATTTCTTTTACCACTTAAAGCACTCAGCTGCTTAATAGATTAGAACCACTGGTAAGATCTTTCCCAACTCCTAAATGTAAACCGTTATAAAAAAAATTACCATACATGTCTAGTTTATTCAAGTATAAATAACCCCATGCAATTGAATTGGAGGTATCAATCAGTCATTATCTATTTGAGCTGTGGAACAAATCAGAGGGGTTTAGTATGGTAGGATCAGACAAAGATCTATTGAATATCTACACTGAAGGTTTAAGTTTGCTACAAAATGACAATTCCAAACCCACAACCATGCTGTTTTATACTTGCAGGCTGGTTTGTCTTCTGAAAGTAACAACTATCAGTAACACTAGAGTAGGCTGCTGCATCTGATGCTGAACTTGTTTTTATCCAGCTAGTACTCTCCAACAGATAACTGTCACAAAGAATTTTGTACTCGCTAGTCCTACGATTTAGCAAGTCTCAAGCTCCTCACCCTGATCTCTTCTTCATATTCAACATCTATGGCAATTTTTATTTTAGATTTCACTCCATTAGAGACACACTTCAACTCCTTTGCCAATATTTCATATTCTCTCATTTAATCTTAATGCTTCATCTTTCATCACAATTTCTTCCTGAAGAGCTTCTGTCTCATTTTAAAAAGAAAAATTTGTTCCCATTGAGTTTGCTTCGACCACTGTGCAAATAAGCAACCAGCGTGTGTAGCACTATGATCAATTTTACAATCAGAGATTTAATGTTTCAAATGAATGAAAGAGACTCCAAATGCTGAATTATTCTACAGTTCGTAAACATTAAAAACAGCAATAATTTTTACATTACCTGCATAAAGTAACCAGAAACCAGTGCCTTTCTAATATTTATGTAATAATCTCGACTTGTGAATTCTGTACTCCTCCGAGGCAGGTTGAATCTGTCCATGATTCGTGACAACTGTTGACGTACATTGTCAGCAGACATCAAGGATCTGTAGTTAATGAAGTTGTCATAGCACCATTGAACCGACTCATGGTCTAAAAATAAAAAATAGGTGTATCATGATTAATACAAAAAACTGCAATTAAATTCAGGCTTTATAAAGCAATTAAAAAGCCACCGCAGCATAAAAATAGCCTTTTTAATGCAATGTGCCCATCCAGGTCATTAATTTGCAAGTACCCAAAGCAAATTGGAGCCTTGAAAACAATTCAGTCTGTTGTGAGGAAATGCCAAATAAAGGGCAATTACTTTGTTACAGGCACAAGGGAAGAATCACAAGAACTCACTTTAGGTGTTTGAGTTTTTTTGCTAATGTCAGGTTTCATAGAAGTGTAACTACCACAGGCAGATCACCTATTCATTCAGTCACAGCGACGCATGATTGAATGTAAACCATGACATTAAACCATAGAACTACACAGCCACACTTGACAGTTTGTAAGAAAAACGCTATTAAAAATTATATTAACCTCTACTAAAATTAGCCACAACTACCGCCAGCAAAAGCCAAATTTAATAGTTTATACAACTGCCAAATTCTGAAATGTCATGAATCATAAGTGGGGGAAAAGCAATCTGTTTCCTGCATTTAGTAGGTGATACTGACAATCCTACTTTGTGGGAAAACTTTCCCAAATTCAATGAAGGGATTAAACTACACTCTGAATTCAAAGTCACAATGCTAATTATACAACAGTTACATCTTTTTGCACTAAATCAGCATTTTGGTGGATTATTTGTTTTGCTCAATTTATTTTTTCAAAAACAGCAATATTTAGAGTCCATTCACTAAACTGTTACAATAAAAGAGCAGCAATAACGCTCAATTCTCTCATACTGACCGTGATAAATCCTAAATCATATTTAGGAAGTCTTTCTACACTGTCCAATTGGAATAAAAAAAACCAACATCCAAACTAACAGTAGGTGCAGCTTTGCTCACAAGATCGTTGTTGTACTTAAAAGAGCACCATAGGGATTTTAATGAAAGTTAAATCACAAATTATTGGAACAAATCAAGTGAAATGATTACAAACCCAAAAGCAGCCACATTGTCTGCGAATCAACAGCAGATACTGAAAACATTGAAGAAATTGTTAATGGAAACATGGGCTGTAAGGAATTTTTAGATGAATATAACTAGGCTTTTTGGCTGCTCAAGCCTGTCTGCCATTCAGTAAGGTCAACGATGATTTGTTTGTTTCAAACTCCACACTCCCATCTACCCTGATAACTTTGGATTTTCTTTTCTACTTACACCCAAAATAAATTGAATGATTCCACTCTATTGCCTTCTGAAGCAAAATTCCAAATTTGCACAGCCCTCAAAAAATTCTCATCTGCCCCAAAAAGGCAACACCTAACTTTAAACAGAGTATTTTACTTCTGGACTTATTCATAACAGGAAATATTATTTCCCCATCCACCTGGTCAACTCCATTGAGGATTTGCCTTCTTCAAACAAGTCTAAACTCCAGGGGAAATCAGTTCAGTCTGTACAACCAATCCTTATTAGATAGTCAATCTAAAATCTCCTTTAAATTGCTGCCAATGTGATTGTATCATTCGTTAAAGCAGACCAGAGCTGCAAACAGTATGAGACGTAGCATAATAGCCTTACTTTTATATGTAATTCCTTTTAATAAGCATTAGCATTCTATTAGCCACCTTAATTGTTTGCTGCACCTAACTGTAACTTTTCCTGCCTCATGCACAACACCTAAATCCCTGTAAAAACCGAAAGAACCACGGATACTGTAAATCAGGAATAAAAACAAAGTTGCTTGAAAAGCTCAGTAGAACCATTCTGAGGAAGGTTCACCGCACCCGAAATGTTAACTCCGATTTATTTTCTTCACAGATGCTGCCAGACCTAAATCCCTATGCACCACGAAATTCTGTCAAACAGAACTTCACATTTTCCCACATAATACTTCACCCATCAGATTTTTACCTATTTACTCAACCAACATATATCTGCCTGCAATATGTCTTTTTCACGACATAATTTTCCTAGCTAACTTTGTCCTGTCAAAATGCCATGACTTTGAACCCCCCACCTCTGCCATCCAAGTCATTGATGTTAATTGTAAAAAGCTGGGGCCCCCGCACATCTTGCCAATGTAGAAAGCCCCATTTACGTATATTTATTTTTGACAGCCAATATTCCACATATGCTAACATTCTAATTTCTTATGATGAACTCCTACATTGCATTATAACCTTTTATGTAGTAGTCTATCAAGTACGTCTGGAAACTTAAGTACAAATCTGGAGCAGGAATAGGCCCTTCAGCCCTGCTCCACCATTCAATATAGTCACAGCTTATCTTCTCTCTCAATGACACATTCTCAATGTTTCTCCATACAACTGATGCTGCTAATATTTTAAAACATTAATCTCTCTTTCGAACATACTCAGTGACCTGGCTTCCACAGCTTTCTACAAGTTGACCACCTCTGTGAAGAAATGTTTCCTCATCTTGGTCCTAAATGGTCTACCCCACGTCCTGAGAATGAGCGCCCTGGTTCTGGACACCCCAGACATCATCTTTGCATGTAGCCTGTACAGCTCTGTTCGAATTTTATATGCTTCCATCAGATCCCCTCTCATTCTTCTAAACTGTAGTGAATACGAACTCAGTCAAACCAATCTCCCCTCATTTGACAGTCCTGCCACCCTTAGATAGACAAACCAAAACTGTACATAATACTCCAAGCGCAGCGTCACTAAAATCCTATGCAACTGCTATAAAACATCTCTACTTCTGAACTCAAATTCTTCTGCAATGAAGGCCAATAAACCATTTGCTTTCTTAATTGCTTGCTGCACCTACCTGTTTACATTCATTGACTGGTGTAAAAGGATACCAGATCCCCTTATACACCCACATTTTCCAATATCACCAATCAAATAATACTGCCTGTAATTTTTTAATAAATCAAAATGTATATCCTCATTATACTGCATCTGCAGTGTTACTGCCCCACACACAACTTGTCTAGATAGTCCTGAAACTTCCTTGCATCCTCCTCAGCAAACTGTCAGCAAACTCAGAAACAATGCACTAAAAGATCTCAAAATATTTCTGCCAACACCTTTTCAAAAATTTTTTCTCACATTACCAGGGAAGATAAGCATGAGATACACACACTGAACATAAGACAACACAAAGATAAGAAACAGGAACAGCATTAGGCCCGTTGGCTCCTTGAGCCTGCTCAGCCATTCAACATAATTCGACATTTCTTGCAACCACTTTCCAGTCTTTTCCCCATAACTCTTGACTTCACGACTGATCAAGTATACCACAACTTCTAGATCTGTCTCACTTTAATTTGAAGTCATCATGCAGTACTTGTGTTGCTTGCTTTGTTCTACCCACGTATATATGCTGCAGCCAAATGTAAAATAAACTGGAAGAAGCTGAAAAGGCCCCAGTGAGGAACCCATAGAGGTCTGACAGTGCAACTTTCAAACACTGTGCTAAACAGAACAGAGAATCCCTGAACAATTCAAGCACTAATGGGCCATGAAATACAAACAAAAAAAGTAATGCTGAAAGGAACTGGGGTCTAACTAACAGATGGCATGTTGAATGCCCCAGAATGTACAGAACATCATGAGACAGAAATAATCAACTTGATGAAGCACCACTGTACAACACATTATTTTATTGTAAGCTCCATTGATGGGTATTTAGGCTTTATGGCAACAAGCAATTCTAAACTCCTTAGAGACGGCTTGTTTTTGCTTCACTCTAACAAAGGTAATATGTTTAATTAAGGTATCTACCACTCAACACTCTAAGCTACGTGCACAGCCTTTCCATGTTCCAAGCACAGCCATCAGCAAGCTCCAGAAGTCACTACCATGCATGGGGCTTTGGATTCCTGTGTAGCCAATAAGGAAATAGAAGGAATGCTGTTACCATTGATCTTTTCCAAAAAAAAGTCTCCATTATTCCAATAAAATACCTCAGGAGCCTAAACTGGAAGGGTACCATAGGATGACATTGCATGTGCAACAGACTAGGTGTTGTTGGATTCTTTGGTTTGCAAGTTCACTTGTGTTTTTTTCAAAAAACAATATTGCAAAAAAAAAAGTAACACAACACTTTCCTTTATGATAACCTTCTGAAATTAGTGTGAATTCTTCCAAACTATTTCAAGGCTCTCTTTTTAAATATAGGGTTATTTTTGATGCAGGTAACGTCGTGCCTGGCAGTCGCAAAGGCTGTGTTTATTGTACAAAGGCAGCACATGGAGGAACTGAATATAAATTCAAAATCTGCACTTTATGATTGGATGAGATTATCTTGTGATCTTCCATTTTTATATTTTTCACGGAATGGCAACCAGTTTTAATGCCAAGTATCAATACCATAGACAAATAATGAAGTCAAAAGCACAAAAATGCTAGGGGGTCATCAAGTGGTCAACTTTCTGCTAACATCTAATGTGACCTCTCTCTCTCTAGAGGCTGAAGAGCTGCCCATAAAACTTAACTCTGGTTACATTGGAGCTTCACCAGTCACCTCATACAGTAGTGAGCTGGCAGAATGGTGCAGGCCCTGGGAATCGAGCAGGACACTCTGAGCACCACCATCTACCTACAATATTCGAACATGTTACATGCTCAGCACGTGGTCTGTCTGGGACCTATCAATCTAGGATCGACTCTGTGCTCGGTGGACATTGTGAAATAGAAAATAAGGTCCAAAGAATACTGAGAACTTTGGGGTGAAATAATTAGGCACTGCACTACTAAGGGTACATTAGCACATTAGCTTGTGCTTCAAAGTCTAAAATACATTCAATCCAGGCGATCATTAGCGAAGACCATCAGCAGTTTGGATCATTTTGTCTTAACAGCAATTAATCAGTTTTTTGGAAAGTAAAATGTTCAGAGCTGACTCACAGCTTATGGCACTTGCTAATATACAGCCAATTGAAGCATTTAACTAAGGTGCTTGACATGGGAGGATGATCATTTTAATGACGAAAATTTCACTTAATACTTAACATACTATTGTGATCACTTTAATTTTAAGTCAAATCAAAAATTTAAACTGCAATACAACTTATGAAATGGGGTCAGAAGTACATACTGGATTTTGTTGAAACAAAGATGATGCAGGGCTACTTTTATTTTAGAAAATTGCATTTGTGGATTGTGCAACAGAATTCTGTTCTGGGGCCTCAAACGTTCACCATATTTATTAAGATCATCGTGTATAGAACCACAGTCACAATTTTGAAGATGACAAAAATGTGACACTGTAAATGTGCAGAAAGAAATAAAAAATTACACTAGGATATGAAGAGGTTAAGTGAATGGACAAAGTGTGAGGAATGGATTTAAACAGCCAACAGAGATCACATTTGAAGCTTAAAAAGAATAGAAGTGAGTAGTTTCTAAATAGTGAAAAAAATTCTTATAATGGACATCAAAAGCAATTTGGGGGTGCAAAGAGATAGCTCATTAAAGATGCCAAGGGCAGAATACGGAAAGTAACTGAAGCTGCAGATAGAATGTTGACCTTCACATCTAGAGGAGTTTTCCTTCATATTAGTTCATGGCATGTGGGTATTGCTGCGAGACAGCATTTATTGCCCATCCTTAATTGCCCTGGTAAAAGTAGCAGCAAGTGTGATTTTTGAATCGTTACAATTTACAGACTCAAACACAAGGGTTAAAAATTATGCTATAATGATACAAAGCCATGGTTAGATCACACCTGTGCAAACTACCTTCAGTTCGGGACACTGCACTTTAAAGGAGGCTATAATTTTGCTCAGAGGGAGTCTAATGTAAATGCAATGGAATGACAACTGGATGGCAAGGTTTAAATCACTATCGGACATCAGGATAACTTGAGCTTTATTTCTTGAAATTTAGAAGAGCATTGGAGATTTGATGCAAGTTTCAATAACTGAAGGAAAATAACAGAGTTAAACAGTAGATTGGCTGAGGTGTTGGACTAGGGTCCATAGCCTAAAAATTAGAGCCTGACCTTTCAGAAGCAAAAGCAGGAAGCAGTTTCACAGAGTACAGAAGTAGTTTGGGAACTCTCCTCCACAAAAAGCATTTGATGTGGGAGGAGTTAAATTTAAAATAGAGATTTAGATAGCAAAAAAAAAAAATCAACGTATTAAAGAGCATGGGGTCAAAGATTAGTGAGTGTCAGGACACAGATCAGTCTTGGATTTAACTGTTTGACAGAACAATAGAACAGACTTGATGAACTAACTGGCTATTGCAGACTATTGTTCTTTCCATCCATTTATGACTGAGTAAAATGGTTTAAACCACAGACTGTAGGCAAATGTAGCAGTCAACCTGTGTACCGCAAAGCCCCGGCAAACCACAAAAAGATAATTGATCAGGTATTCGGTTCTTGGAGATGTTAACCAAGGGACAAATATTGGTGAAGGGAACAGGGAAATTACCCAAGCTCTTTGGCAACCAGTGCTGCCGCATCTTTTTTACCTGGTAGAGCAATGTTAACAGCTTCTAATACTGCACTGCCTCCATAACATAGCAAAGCAACAAGCTAAACTGATACTTTTATCCAGAGCACGGATTGTCCTCATGACATTCCGACTTTGGAAGGGACAATGTACCTGAATGACTCAATACTAATACCATAAAAATACACGCATTTGTTTTAAGCATTCAATGTTGATCAGGGCACACAGCATTGCTTTTCTTCTTAGCGATGCAGAATCTTTTAAACCTCTCCCTTTTAATCAGGCATGTTTAGTTAAATGCCTCATTCAGAAGAGGAAACCTCTGACAATGCAATACTCGGGTCTTCACTACTGCAGCGATTATTGCCACAAGTCCCTGGAGTGGAACTTGATTAACCTTCTGATTCAGAATGTGTGCTGCCATCAGGCCAATCTGCCATTCAAATGCTTTGTTTCCAAAGAAAAAGTTTGTTTAGTCACAATGTTTCCCAATGCAGTATTGGTATTCTATAATTAAAACATCTAGTCGTTCAACCACAATAAAATGAATGCAGCAATCAATTTAAAATTCATCAGAGCAAACCCAACAGAATTGAACAGAACAACATGCTAATGCAATAAAAACAAAAGTGCTGGAAATGCCCAGCAGATAGATCAACTAAAAACAAATATTTATATGTGCATAAATTCATTTTTGCAGATGCTGGTCCATCTAATGGTCCATACAACCCCAAGATTCAGCATACAGTTTCTGAAATCAAGGGGACTGCAAAAATCAAAATGCTACAAAAATCAAAATGCAATTTTGTATTGTCAAGCATTTGTGACAGTCTGAACAACAAAACTGCACACTGCGAAACCAACATAAAACAATTTCTCCAAATGCTGAGTTGAAATTAGAATCAAGGCAATATTTGGGAATTTCATTGGAGAAAAAAGGGATAAACTTCTAACCAAACATTTCGTAAGGCTGGTAACAAATAGCACAAGGAAGAGTAGCTATCTCTCTGAATTAATAATGAACTGTTTTGATTCAAACAAAAAAAAATTTCAAGTCATGCACATTCAGCTTAAGCAATGTGAGTGAAACACTTTTTCAAACTCTGATTCTTTTTTCACTTCCCACCTATTTAGTCATTGTCATGGTATCTCTGGCCATACTTGTTGTTCCCAACTTGGTATCCAAGTGAGCACAACTACCACATCACCTCAACCCTCCTCACTTCCACCTGCCAAAGATACGGCTTTAACACAACCCCCGTTTGCTCATCTGCGCACAGTTTCATGGTAACATCATTCAAATTTAACTTCCACATCTGCACCAACATTATCCAGTTCTCTCTTGCCACAACTCTTCTTTCAACCTTCCTGCTATCCCTGTGCTGTTGGTCTATTTATCTGACAGACCACACTGAGATATCCTCACTAGTACAGTTCACCTTCCCCTCCATTTGGGAGACCCACCTCCCTTGTGTGACTGCCCTTTGTTGTATCTCCTCCTCTTTTGGTTTATTGTTTAGTTTTGTGATATGTTTCCAACATGTCTTGGAATGATATTTATTTTAAATATGCCGTACAAGCACGCAGGTTGTTGTTCAACTAAAAGGTATTTTGATTTGAGTCACCACATTAAGGGGCAATCCGTAGACGTGCATTCCCACACAAAGTTGGTGACAGAAAGATCCCCTGGGAATTGCACTGCATTTGTATAATGTCCAACTTTCTGATCATTTCAATGCCTCGAAAATTGGGTAATGCAAGGGCATTTATGATTTTCTAACTGTGACACTCTCCAAGTGCTTCTCCATGCAGGACTGTCAAACCCTAATTCTAGGCTTGCGCAGACCTCTTGTCAAAATTCCAACCGGGAAAAAGCCAAAGCGTGCTTGTGTTCTGCCCAGTTACAGCCTAAAAATCATGCTATTAGTTTCAAATTTGTTACTGCATAGAAAACACTCCTCATTCACAACATTATGAATTTCCTGATTTTAGTCTCAAACATTATTCCAATTATAAATCAGTCTGCAAGTAGTATAGCTATACAGCTACATTCTGACAATTTAATTAGAACTGAAAAAGTTAGTACTGAAAAGACAACTTAAGTACATATCAGAAGTATAGCTAGTAATGCGAAACAGCCTCCTCTCAATGGCCTATTGTTATTTACCTCTCCCCCCACACAGTTTAAAGATGAATCCAAAATAAACGATGTTTACTGATTTTTGAATTTAAACATGATTAAAAATCACAGAATGTATTTACAAGCAAGTCTCAAAAAAACAGAGTTTACTGAGGTGACAATGAATATCATATTGCATAAACATTCAGTTTTATGAATGCAGTCATCTTCAAATGAAGTTCACTTTAAGTAATAAAGTGTGTACACAGGCAGCTGTGCACCAATTCCTTGAAGAATTCTCAGATGCGTATGGTGAAGTTTAATATTTCAGAGCATTTTTTTGTTACAAAAGATACATGAATCCACAGAACAACCCCATTTGAAGATCTGCACTTGATAAATGGGAAGTACAATTTACTTACTCTGCTTGAAAGCATGGTACACGTTGAGCAGGGTCAGGTGATCTCCATCTATATGTGCAAACCGCATCTTGGCTTCGTCCGCTGCTTTCTTAGCTTCCGTTGGGCGAACAAAACACTGTGGGACTAAACAATGTTGGTATGGGCCCAACACAGACGCCCATATGGATGAGTCACTCATTCACAGACACAGGAACAAGGCCTAGCTAGGTCAGTTCAGAGAGCATTGGGCAGGGCATGATGGGACATGGTCACCAACTGCATCTTGGACTGTCTACTACCTTGGCTTGGTACCAAACATCAACACCTACTCACATCTGCAAGACAAGAGTGTTTCAGAAGCTACACAATTACCAAATTTTAGTGAAAAAGGCGGTGCATAGGGCAATACAGAACTATTATAAATGTATTAACTGAATGCCTTCTGCAAGCATTTTCCTAACCTACTGAAATATGTAACCGTAAAATGTTTAGTATTTTAAGTGTTCAACAGATGACTTGAATCTCACCCTTGCAAATAGGTTAAAAACCCAAGAAGAACAAAAGGAAGCAAGGGTGAAATTCTGCCCTGCCCAGCTGCTCTGAATCTGATTTAATCTATTTAACTGACACAGAGTGAGAGTCTGTTGTCTTGCTAAACATTACTTACAAAAGCGTCATCAGGCCATTAATGGTTTTGTATAAGCATGATACAGGATTGAATCAATATTATTAATGAAATACAAAACCACAAGTTACCTTAGTAAGCAAGTGACCAATGTTAAGTCACAATGAGCATTAGTCCTGCTCATCTCTATGAAAGGGACATGCCAAAAATAACCATAAATTACCAAGCCATGCTACTTTTTTTGAAGTTCAATTGCATAAATACTTTAAGGATTTCAAATATGCCTCTTAGCCAATTATTAACTTTCAAATATTTTGTCTGTCTAGAGCCTTGGGCAGTAGATTTGTAAAATTACTCTCGTATTAAAATTCTAACACTGGGAAAAGAATTAGTTTCTTATACACAATGTTAAACCTAATTTTGCTGAGCAGTCCCAATATTCATCAACACCTCCTTCACTAAGCTTCTTCCTCCTTTGTCAAACATGATTGAACAGAACAGAATTATGGGCAAATAGAATATTTAAAAAATGGTTAAAAAATACCTGAAAGTAAGCATCAAACCTGAAAAATTGTAATCAGAATTAATTGCTTGACTTCTATGTTCGCTAGTTCAAACTTTCAAAACTTCAATAATTTCCATAGATCATTCAAACTATTGTATTGCTTTTGCTAGGCATCCATACAAAACATATTAAATCTAACAAATCCTGTTCAGTAATCTACTTTGTCTAACTGCAAGTCATGTTTTGACAATTGCATCCCTGCTTATTACCTGACAACATTGCAGTAATGGAGAGAATCTCATTTGAACAGTTGTGTTCACAGCTGGCAATAACCATCTTGGCCAACTGTGGATCTAAAGGGAATTCTGCCATCATGGACCCAAGTTCCGTCAGGTCTCCATCATCATTCAGTGCAGCAAGATAATTCAAAAGCTCCAAAGCTCTCATCAGTGTCTCTGGAGCTGAAAAGTAAAAGATAAATCATTAGACATACAGTCTTTGATACATAAAGAACTCATTTACTATTTGTGTCCCCAGTATATATAAATATTTAGATCTACACCTTCACAAGGTGGTCTTCTCTCTCTCCTGAATTCAATTTGGGCATCTTGACATCTAAATTAGACCATATGACTTGTGCTAACGTAAGTTCAAAAGCAATCCTGACAAGTCAAAGCATAATTTCATGGACCTGAAGAAACTGATATCCTTTCAGCATTGTCTCCTGTAGCCTGAATTTTTTGTTTTAAAAAAAAACCTTAAGAACAAATAACTACCTGAAGAATTAAATTGCGGGTGGGCGGAGGCGCTGTTCATAAAATGATAAGGGAGTTGACACTTCACCAGGAATATTCATTGCCAACAAATATGATATATAATATCAATCATTGACGCTTTCTGGTCTAGCCACTAGATTCACTTTCACCAGGCACAACCTTGCCTCAGATATTTGGGAACATTTTGATCTGCAATCACAATATGCTATTATCACTTCAGGGCTGGGAAATATGACTGGTCACATTAGTTACTCTCAGGTTTTGTCAAACGAAAAGAAGAAACTGATTTGCCAATTTTCACTGAACAGTCTTCTCCAATCTTCCATCGTCTTTTCTCAGTATTCCTGCTGGTGTAGTTATTAACCTTTAGTGTCCACTGGGCTCAAAGGCAGTACTTGTAATTCAAGTCAAAATATCAGGCTCTACCCACTTCAGGAATGCGGCACATTAATTAGGCTGATACTTCACTAACCCACACACTGTGAATATTTTACTGTCAAGTTACTGATTTTCATATACAACATTAAAGCATGATCTCAAATGCTGGCTCAGGTTGATGTAAAAACAAAAATCCCACAGCATTAACAAAGAGAAATCTTTTTGACCCTGTCAAGTCAGCAGTGCCTGTACATTCAACAGCATTACTATCACTAAATCTCCCACTATGACCATCCTGATGGCTACCATTGACCAGGAACTGAACTGGACTAGTCATATAAATAACGGTTACAAGAGCAGTCTAGAGTCTAGGAATCCTGAAATGAGCAACTGACCTCCCAACTCCCCAGATACACTATGCACAAGGTAATGTGATGGAATACTTTCCTATTTCTTAGAGAAGAGCAGCTCCAACAACGCAAGAATCTTGACAGCATCCAGGACAAAGCAGCCTACTTGGCAGGCACCCCACATCCACAAAACTTTGATCCCTCTACCTTCAACATTCAGTAACAGCAGTGTGTATCATCTACAAGGTGGGCTGCACAAATTTACCAAGGCTCCTCGGACAGCACCTTACAACTCTCAATCACCACCATTTTGATGGACAACAAACACGGCAATACCACCACACCTAAGTTCCTCTTTCAATCACCCACTTGGAAGTATGTCACCGATCCTTTAGCGTCACTGGGTCATAATCCTGGAACTCCATGTCCAACTGCATTGGTATAGATATATTCTCAAATGGACTGCAGCAGTTCAGTATCATTTTCTCTAGGAAAACTGGGGATTGCGGCAATAAATACTGGCCTAGCCAACAACACACACATCCCATGAATGAAAATTCAGAAGCTCAAAGTCCTGCCTTATGATAGTAATTTCTTAGCTTTGGAGAACTTCACAATAGAGAACAATCACAAATAATTCATATGTAATATTTTAACAATTTCTAGAATGGTAGCTGTGAAATAGTGAACTTAAATTCCAAAGTGTGAAATATATAAGCCGTGGCCTTGAAACAAACCCAAGATAACCCAAAGTCCAATGATATTATGTAGATGTAATAGTAAGCTTACAGCTAAGACAAACTAGATAAACCTAAGCTAGGTACCTCTGAAATTTGTATAATAGATGTAAAAGGAAATTTGGTAGTGAATAAAACCGCTATAAAAGCTTCTGAAAATACGAGTAGGAAAGGCATTAGACATTCGATCAGCTATTTACCTGGTGGATCCATGAAGTCAAAATGCACCAGGTCATCAATGCCAAGTTTCTTCAGTTGAAGAACTACAGAACCCAGGTTGGACCTCAAAATCTCAGGGTAAGTATTGTCCTGTCAATTGAAAGAAAAAACAAAACTCAAAAATGTTGACAAAGGCTAACAATCTCCAGTATGCAAACAAAAAGAAAAGAACTTACATTAAAATTGCAGAGTAGTTGCAAGAAAAAGTCATTGCACAGGAGTATTTTATAACATAATAAAAACATACTAATCTGAAACCAAGCCATATAACAGAGATATTAGTACAAATGATTTAAAAGTTTATTTAAAGACATAGGTTTTAAGGAGCTTCTTAAAGAGAGGGTGAAGACGTGGAGTGGCTTAGGATGGGAATTCAAAGCTTGAAGCCAATGTAGCTAAAGTCAGGGTCACCAAGGGTGGAGCAATTAAATTCAGGGATTCTCAAGAGGCCAGAACTGGAAGACCATGAGACAACAAGGTGCAGAGCTAGACAACCACAGCAGGCCAAGCAGCATCAGAGGAGCAGGAAGGCTGACGTTTCGGGATGAGACCTAGGCCCGAAACGTTAGCCTTCCTGCTCCTCTGATGCTGCTTGGCCTGCTGTGTTCGTCCAGCTCTACACCTTGTTGTCTCAGATTCTCCAGCATCTGCAGTTCCTGCTATCACTGGAAGACCATAGTTGTTTCAGAGGGTTGAAAGGCTGGAAGAGATTACAGAGACAGGAAGGTGCTTGAAAAGAAGAAACAAGAATTTTGAAAATAAAGATACTGATTAAATGGCAGTCAATGAGGGCTAACAAGCACAAGCAGGGACAGAACATGGTAAAAGTTCAGATGCTGGTGACGTAAATTTGAAATGATCCAAACTAAGGGTAAAAATGGGGAAGGCAATAACACACTAAACACTAGCAAAGTCTAGAGGTAACAAAGCCATGGATAAGGATTTCAGCAGCAGATAAGACAAGACAGGGGAAAAACTCGGCTACTATGGAATTTGCATTATTTCTTTCCTGTGGATATCTGCCTTCACAAGAGGATCAAGAGTGTTCTGAACAAACTCCTCAACAATGATGTTGCATTGTCTGATGATTCCTTTAGCAGCTTACCCAGTTGAGAAACAAAAAAATTCAGATGGGGTGGGAAAATGCAAATTGCAGCTCCACTTGATACTATTCATACTATATATCCACACATATACATTTTTGGCTTTGGTGACAGACAATCAGAAATTGCAAGCAATAGATAAAGCTGCAGAGTCACACATGAAGTTATACGTAACAGAACACGAGTAGGTGTGATGATGCAACAGCAAAGTGCTGGAAAAATTCAGTAGGCTCTGACAGCATCTGTGGAGAGAAACTGCATTAACATTTAGATTCCAAAACAAGTTCCAAAGAAATCATAGTGGGCTTGAAATGTTAAAACACTCTCTCTCTCCACAAATGCTGCCAGGTCACCAGGCATGATTTCAGTTCAATCCAAACTCATGTTTTCAAGCCAAAGGGTGAAGACTTTAAATATCTGTTGAGACGGAGAAACAAATCTACTACCCATCTGGGGAATTCCAGGCTATTATCTTCTGAATTCTCTAAATCTATGGCAAGTCATAACATGATACCAACTGTAAAATGTACAAAACTTGCCTGCATTTCCGTTTTATAGGCCTTTTCAGTATACAGTCTAAAACACTTTCCTGGTCTGGTACGACCAGCACGACCAGCTCTTTGCTGTGCGGATGCTTTGCTGATAGCAGTCACCAACAATGATTCAACTCTGATACGTGGATTATACACCTGTTGATCATGAAAAGATGCAAACAAAAATTGCAATGCATACTAGCCATATTATCAGTTGAAGGACAAGGAAATATTTTCATCTTTCATGTAGTCAAATGTGGACAAAGCATTAATTCTTTAAGATGCAACATTAAAAATCCATGACAATATGATGAGCAAGATCATTTTATAAAAATCCACATCCAGGTTCATAATTTCAACAGTAAAGTGAAAACAGATTTATGTTGACAATGGACTGTCTGCATCAATATTGCACATATACCATTTATTTCCTACATTCTAGCAAAGGCTCTGGAGAAAAATAAAATGGTTAGAAGGATCCAGACATTGAATAAGATTTAGCTTTAAGTGGATTTTAACTCTAATGATCAAGATAGATTTATTAAATGGTACAAGTAATATTGTAAGTGGCAGGAATATGGAGGTCAGTCATGGTTCAATCTCGATCCCACATAGAACAGGCTGAAGGGCATGAATGGTTTACTCCTGCTCCTATCTATGGTACACAAATTGAGAAAGATAACTATACAGTCAGCATCAGGATGGTAAATGAACTGTTATTTTAAACTATAGGCTCTGTACAGTTCAACTGGGATGAATCATCGACTGCTCAGTATTTATTTTTAATGGTATCCAACAGAGGTGGAGATGAAACGTCATGTCGATTTTTAAAAACGGTTAGATCATAATGAAAAGCAAAATTCTAATGGTCCACTGCAAAGAAAAAAGTAAACCTGGCGAGCTCTGGGCTTACTCTAATACTGCAATAAAATACGCCAGAAAATCTAGGCTCTAGAACCATATTTACATTATATTTAAATCCCTATGATAAGCATCAGTGTTACATCTAAATATAACTCTATAAAATGCACTATTCAATGACCTTTCAGAGAATGCGATTTGTTAACCATGGTGAAAACAAGCTCGTATTGGGTCAGATATTGTCTGTGGGCAATTCTACCTTATTATTTTAGAGCAATAAAACAATGGCTCATACAGAGATCTGGGATGTAAAACTGCCAACACCAACAGAACCCTCACATAAAGCATGAAAAGTCTGCTTCCATCAGAGAAGGATAAAGGATCCAGAAGAAACAATCAAGAAAATGAGCCTCATGAAATGCTCATTATTTAACAAATGATATTACCAAGTAACACAGGGTTTCATTAGCAGGAACACCATGAAATTCTAGCCAAAGCAGTGGCAGATAAGGGGATGAACACATTTATTCAAAATGGAATCTCCCAGAGTTAAATACTTGCCTTCTGTTTAGCGAAGCCTGGATCGATCACAAAGACAACACCATCAATAGTGAGTGAAGTTTCAGCAATATTTGTGGACACGACAACCTAAACGCAAATAAACAAATAAATAAATAATGAAAACGCAAACATTTCTGAACAATACAAAACTGCTCGCATCTGTTCAATTAAAAAGAAATAAAATGTCAACAGGCCAAAACCCATTGAAAAAGAAAATGACAATGATCTGCAATAGATGTTCCTCAGCAACATACATATTTTATTTGCAAAGTAAGCACATTTGATATCTAAGGAGGCTACAAAGGAAGGCCTCAAGCAGAAAATTAGCAAGAAGTTACACACACACACACATCTATATTTTGGTACCATCTGAGGCTGATAAAATTATTCATAAGAAATTGAGATAAATCTGTTTCTAACACCTTATTAAATATTTTTATACACTCATGGAACTTTCCAAATAGGAGTAGGCCATTCACACTCAAACTGATTCACCATTCTACCTCAATGTTGAGCTTATGGTATGTTATAAAGTGCTCCCACCACACTGTCTAAATACAATTCTTCCCTGCTCCTTGGTGTCTGTGCTCTCATGCTTTAAGATTGCTGTCTGAAGAGGCCAAGAGTTTCTACTTTGAGTCCAACCAATGATCTGACAGACCGATCCTCCTGGAGCATTCAAGCCCAGAATGAAGAAATATGTAAATGATTGGAAAACAGCATTCAAAATACATGGAGACAAACAGGTGGATTTGACCCCTAATACACCCAAGATTCCTGGGAAAATTCAATCACGGTTCTGAATAGAGAAAAGTAATCCTGTCAGTGGAATGGTGACGTCAGTGAATTTTGCTCCTCCGATCACAGGCAGGCTCTATCTTGCATTTGCTGCTGATAGGTCAGTCACAAAATAGGAGGACTGCAGACATCGTGGCATCGTGGTTCAGCAGTTAGCACTTCTGCCCCACACTGCCACAGACCCTGGTTTGATTCCCACCTTTGGTGACTTGAGTATAGGGGTTGGGACATTATGTTGAGGTTCAACAGGACATTGGTGAGGTCTCTTCTGGACTACTATGTCAGTTCTGGTCATCTTTTGTTATAGGTGGATTATTATCAAGCTGGAGGGCTCAGAAGAGATTTACCAGGATGCTGCCCGGAATGGAGGCTTGAATTTTTTCCACTGGAGCAGAACTGGTTGAGTGGTGACCTTATAGAGGTTTATAAAATCATGAAGGGTACAGATAAGGTGATTGACAGGTGCCTTTTCCCTAGGATGAGGGATTTCAGCACTACAGGGCATATTTTTAAAGTTAAAAGTTAGGGGACAAAGATTTCAAAAAGACATGAGGGACAATTTTTTTAAAAAATGTGGGTGGATGAACTTTCAGAGGAAGTGATGGATGTGGCCACGTACAGTTACAAATTTTAAAAGATATTTGGGTCAGTAAATAAGAAATGTTTGGAGGGATATGGGCCAAGCGCAGGCAGATGGGGCTTGTTTAGTTTGGATCGAGGGTATTTCCACACTAGAGGACTATGACTGTCTGTGTGGAGTTTGTACATTCTGCGCATGTCTGTGTGGGTTTCCATCGGGTGCTCCAGTTTCCGCCCACACAGCAAAGATGTGCCGGTTAGGTATATTGGCCATGCTAAATTGCTCTGTAGTGTTCAGGCTAGGTGGGTTAGCCATGGTAAAAGCAAGGTTACGGGGGTGGGGGTGTGTTCCTGGGATGGTCTTCGGAAGGTCAGTACAAACCTCTCAACCTGCATTTTCCTTGACAAAGAACAGATACACGTACTTCATGTGATATTTTAGTAATCACGCGGAACTTTTTCACACATTTCTTCAGTAAAGAAAACTGAAGTGCAATAATTAGGAATTAAAATATTATCCCTGATTTAAAACATAGGAATCCTTAATCTGATTTAAACAGGCTCTCTCGCGCTCAGATTTTCTGTAGCATGGCACAAATAGATCTTTCAAAAATTTTCCACCAATAGTTTCACAGATTTTCTTGACTGCCAATCTGTTGTATTCTGACTTGCAAAAACAGGAATTCTCTGATCTTCAATGCATCTTGTATACAAACATATCACTGAAGAATTATAGAACACAAAATTCTGAAAAGGTAGCAACTGTGAACTTAGATCATCTGTTCTCCAAAATCATGAGCCTCAGGAATTGTGCACAAAACCATAGCTTAAGCAATGAGTCAGACTGAACCAATTCAACTATAATTTTGTACGCACAAATCATGCAAATGGGATTAATTTGTAGCTGCTTACAGCATCACCTCCGTAATGTTTCTTAAATCAGAGACTAAGTTTAAAGTCATATTTATTGAAATTGTTAACGTTTTGTATCTAATTGGTTTTCTATTCGTACAAATCAGTCATAGCAATTCAATTTATCTGCTTAATTTTTCTATTAAGCTGGGAAGCAAAACGAAAATGTCTATTTCTTTCCTCTGCTGGACTTCCATCAGTGCATATTATTTTTTTTCTCGTAGAAGTCCAAGGAGTCTCTCAGGATGGTAGCATTGGGACCAGAACAACAGTTTCATCATGCTTTAGATCGCATTTTTCTTCATGCACACGGTTTGGGAGTAAGTCACTGCTAACGATATGCCCACAAATAAACTTACAGGGATATTAAAGAAACAGTAACATGGTTCCAGCCCAATGAAGTTGTGTTGGAAAGCAAGAGCAAATTTGTTTCAGCTAAGCATCTACTTGCCCATTTGAGTCAACTGCATCATCCAGAAAGCCAGATTTGAGGACATTATTCATTTCCAAAGAAGGTATTTTCTTTAAACCTTTCCTACAGGAGATTTTTATTGACGAGCCTGCTGATAAAATAATTAAATGAACAAGAACCTTCAGTGCGTTGGGAACAGAGGATACAATAACTGAATTGGTGACAGAAATCCTTGGGTCTACTGTGAATGTTTAGTTCGTGGCTGTTTTCTTATTATATAATTTTAAGATTTATGAATTCAACTTTATAAAGGAGAAAATGGGATGAATGCAACTGAAGGAAATGTCAAGCCTATTGAACTTTCCAAAATAAAAGGGAGTTTCACTTAAGAAGCTAACAGCTAAAATGGTAGGATCAGAAACAAAGCTGCTGAGCATCTTCAGTACTTATAATAATGCCAATCCAAAATGACTGTTTTTGGACTTAAAGCTAAATTAAATGTATCCTGTAAAGTCTAAAAAGGCTGTAAAAACCCAATTACTTCATTAGAACAATAAAGACAACATGAATTGTTTTGAGAAAAACACAGCTTAAAATTCAAGTTAACAGCAGCTTGGAGTGGGCTGCATCATCACAAAGACAGGTGAACTGAAGAAGGGTCTCTGTGGGAATATCTGCTGGGAGGGGAGTTAACTGCAGTTTGGAGCTGGGAGCATGGTAAAGCAAAGAGAATGGCAAGGCATAACAAGTGCTATTATTATTTTTCTCTAAGGAAAACAACCTCAACTTTGCAATCTATCTTTAATACTGAAGTTCTCATCCCTGAAACATCTCTTGTAAGCCTCTTCGGCACACTCTCCAATACATTCACATTTTTCCTGTGGTGTGGCTTCCAGAACCGGTTTATCACTTGCTCCCTTCTTGATTAACAGTAGCACATCAGTTGTCCTCTGAATTTAGAACTTTGATTTCAGGCATACCTTTGTCATTTTCCAGAAGTTTAAGAGTTATAATCCATGTCTACAAAATGCTCCCCCAATGACACTTTAAACAATTGTCCAGCTTCATTACCTAATATTAAATTCCAGGACACTGCTCTCTTGTATGGCCTACTACAGACCGGCTTAAAATGTATCCAGGGCAGGTTTTTTTAAGAACTCCATCCCCCCTAAACCTTCCACACCATTACTACTTCAGTTAAGTGGAGAAGTTGAAATCTCCTATTACCACTCCGTAAACTTGCACTTCTAACATTTGTCTACATACCTGCTCTTCTATTTTTCTCAGACTGTTACGGGGCCTCTGTACACTCCCAGCACTGTGACTGATCCTTTTTGGTTTTTAAGCTCTAGTCACGTAGCTTAATTTTAGTCTTCTAGGAGGCCATCTGTCCTTGTTACTATAGTCAATTCCCTGATCAAATTATGATACCTCCTCCTCTTTCACCTCCTTCCCTGGCTCACTTTAAAAACCCTGCATCCTGGAATATTGAGCTACCAATCCTACCCCTCTCTCAACTCTATCTCAAGAGCAGCAATGACATCATACCCCATGTCTTAATGATTGGCTCTGATTTAAAAAAAAGTATATCTTTTCCTAAGGGGGTTGACTGAAATAACAAGTCACAGCCAACATAATTAGTTAATTTAGATTAGAATCTAAAGTTAACATAACAGAAATTAGTTAATAGTATTCTCGTACTAGGACAATTATTTTTAAGAGAGTAACTGAGGGGTTTAAGGGAACTCATGGCAGAGCTTGCACCTGTAATATGCTCCACCGGAGCTACGTGCTAAGTTATGGAAACTTCAATTGTCTGTGGGTGACCACCAGCTGATGAGCAAGAAGCAACAGCTACAGGCAAATGCACTGGTGAGCATCTGCAGTGCTGAGCAGAAAATGACAGCAATTTCAATCAGGTGATCAAGACTGAAAGAGGCAAAGAAGGGCACACGCAACCATCAGGGGATTCAATTATAAAAGGGGGAAAAGACAGGAGTTCCTGCAAACACAAAACAGACTCCAGGAAGGTACGTTACCTCTCTGGTGCCATGGACAACTTGGGCCTGCTTGGTTTTGGTCACGATCATGTAATAAATTGGGGACTCTAGCGCAATAAATTTGCCCAAGGAATGATGCCTGACCTATTAATTTGGAACATTTTATTAAACCCTTACATGTGCTCCAATAAACATTCTGTCATTGGTTTTACCACCATCTGGTGGTAAAGTAAGGTGCTAAAACCAGTTGAAACAATTAACTGACAAGCCATTTAAACTCATCCTCTGCTCCAATATATCAATGTGTCACATTATTACACCCACAGTATCAACCAGAATACTAACCTACAGGAATCGCACATTTGGAATCTGGAGATCATCTGTAAAATTGTTAATATACAGATATAATGTTGTTAAATAGCAAATTTTGTATAATTTGGAAGGCAAATTTATTTTGGACTTGAAAACCTCGAAACCTGACCTAATGACATGTTAACAACGGAAAGAGACAGCATAATGTGGACCGTGTTGACAGAGTTACAATTTTCTAACTTGACTCGATGCGGACAGCAAAAACTAAAAGATTATGTACATGTATTGACCACAGTTTAGTAAGAGCTAGTAAACGTTTCTAGAGAACAGACATCCATTGCAGAGTCACGGCTCTTGATGTTCTCAAGAATTTAGCATACATGGCAGCTTGCTCAGAAATAGCAATTACTGTGCAGTAGGTTCAGTCCAAGCACACACACTGATTCACCAAGTTATGAGATTTATGAAAATATTTTCTGCTTCATAAGATTACCATTTTATTAGTGTCATACCAGTATCTAAGGCTGCAGTATCCAAGTGGCCTCATCAGTTAATGAACTTGAACACGCCATCACAGTTAAAATAAGGTCCCAAATAAGTGATACAGCCTATAAATATATCATGCATCTTTTAGCATACAAGTAAGTCATTTTCAATGTTTTTTAAAATGGCAAAATGTCATTTCAACAGTTTGTCTGCTGCATATATTACTCTGTTGGAAAGCATGCTGTAAGACTAAATGGAGGAAATGAAGAGCCCATACAATTTGTAGGGCTTCAGGTAAAAAGAGCAGGAGAATGGGACTAATAAGATAATTTGTACCAAGAGTCAGCACAGACAATTGGCTGCAGACAGAGGCAGCACCTACCCTATGCTGTATAATCCACATGTCCATGTTCAGTTAATAACTTAGCCAGAAGATCTCCAGATCCCACTGGCAATAAATGAATCTGAGCCAACCAGCTCCAATTGGCCTTGCCACCTCTTGATTAAGGAGGGAAATGACACTGGGATCCTTATTCCTTATCATATTCTAGTAACAACTTTGGAAACCAAGCATGAGAACAGAGTAGCAAAAAGCAGATTAACATTGACTATAACACCCTCAGTACTGTACAACCTGCTGACTGACTAATACACCATAATGCCTATTCCAGCAAAGTCGTGGTCAATGAGCCAGTTCCTTTGAAATTGTATCCATGTTCGTCAACACCACAGGAGTAAATGGCTGTTGGTGGGGGGAAGCACGGTCAGAAATAGAAAACACTTAATCAGCACTTCCATTAATTCCTGTCAATACTCTGTCCTCAGTATACCAAACATATGGTTTAATTGTAAATCAGCATTTTTGCCAAGAAAACAGCATTTTTAACTGAGAATTCCTTTTCAACATATTTTTAGCCTGCATCCAATTTGAATATTAATTCAATGGCTCTAACCAAGTTCTTCGGTTAATTTTTTAAAAAAGTTTTTAGCCATTTCCCTACTTGCCTTTCCCTAGCTATTCTGGAACATTTAAACATTTAATACCAGCTGGATAATTAGAAAATACTTTTGAAATTTAAATAGCACTCTCCTCAGCACAAATAAATGTTTTCAGAAATCAATTAGTATCAAGGTTGCACGTTGCTGGGTACATTCCATATATCCACCTAAATTAACAGTCTATAATAAAACTTCAACGCTTGGCTTTCCTTTTGGAAGATACAGAGTGAATTTTTAAACATTTGCATTACATGTTGGTGGAAAATGTAGTTGTGTCACAGACAGAAGCAAGTAGATATTCAAAACTTGGAAAGAGATTAACCCAATGTGTCCTTGCGTCAATAATCACGTGAATTTTCCATAAATACCACTCAACTCTCTGAAGTAAGAGAGCCAAGAGATTTAGATAAATGACTCAGCTGCACTCTGATTAAACATTAAAATATTCAGTTGTGTGCCTTTTATATATGGGACTAATCTCTGGACCCCTCCTATCAACAATGTAAGCCAGTTATTTTGTATTCATTCCTTTCCTTTCTCTCCCTAAAAGCTTGCACATCCATTTGATAAAGTTCTAAAATTTCCTTCGAAGGAGATGAGAAACCTCCGGTATAAAAAAGAATGCTTAGTCCGCAATGAAGCATAAATCTGTGAGAGAAACAGCCAGCTAAGGTTTTAACATGCTGGGAGAATTCAAACTCCTAAATAATAAAACTTTCTTTAAATATTAAAAATATTTATTTTGGTGCAATCTAAGCAAGCAGGTGCCACTGCTTAATGTTCAATGTTTCAGAGTTATGCTTGATTGTCAATAAATAATCATGGATTGCTGTTAGCAGGCTTTTAATCTTTTGGAAAAAATGCAAACCCTTGAACATTTGCTATGATTCAACCCAACACAAGACTTACTGCTGTCTCCACAAATAATATTCCAATGTTTAAGCTAGACTATATTTTCCAAGTCCGTATTAAGATTTTAGTAGAACATAGCACTTAAAATGTAACCTGCAGTGACGCCTTCAATCATTCTGACAGATGACTAAATACTTTTGCCTCTTTTGCACACAGTACTAATTATTCTTCAAGCAAAGGAACTTGCAACTGACTTGACACCACTCCAAAATTAATAGACTGACTTTTAACTCACCCTCAAAATGGCCCAGCAAGTTCCAAAACCCACTGCTATGAAAGCACAAATGAAATAAACTGCAGACCAGTCAATAGCAACTTAGGCACTGGATTGTGACAATTCGAGCAACTTCGGCCCAGTCCAACTGTCAACATTCTTTGCATCAAC
Source organism: Ginglymostoma cirratum (assembly GCA_024137785.1). Lineage (NCBI taxonomy): Eukaryota > Metazoa > Chordata > Chondrichthyes > Orectolobiformes > Ginglymostomatidae > Ginglymostoma > Ginglymostoma cirratum. The sequence continues at coordinate 16,063,930 of JAHRHZ010000050.1, forward strand.
CTATGGACATTGGTGCGGAAGTCTTCCCACAGTCTACAAGCAGCAGCTTGATATAACAATTATCAGATAACCATGCTACTTGGCCACAATCACACACTGCTCAATAATGTCTCCAAGTAGAGCCTGTCATTTCAGAGTTCAGGGATAGGAGAGAGTAAAGGGAAAAACAATAGCACACATGGCCTGGGAATCCTGAACACTGACTTGATTCCCATTGCTGCAGGCCAAAAACATAACTAAAATATCCCACTAACTCCCTACAACCAAACTAACAAATCAGTTAAAACTCATGTGGATTATGTGAAGAATCACAGAGGGAACCTTAAGGAACAGAAAGAATTTTGGGTCAGGAACTTCAACATCTATCAAGAGCACTTGAACTCTAACGTCCAGCTGTTCAAGTCCTGCAAGACAAAATGTTGTAAGGGAGCCTAGGGGAACGAACAAGCTACTTGCCTTCATCCTCGCCATACTGATCCGTGGTAAATAATCATTTCACCTAAACAGTTAGGAAGAATAACCAGTTCAATCCTAGTGAAGATGAAGACTTGTCGCACAGTGGAAAACACCCGCTAGCAGAAAGAATATCACAGCTGCCGTGCTGAGTGGGACAGTAATTGCATTAACGCGGTGCTTTCAAGATAATAAAACATCCCAACAGCAGGTAAAGTGGGAAACTCTGAGGCAGCGTGACCCATCAGCATAAGCAAGTACCACCTCAGTCTAGAACCTCAAGGTGTAGATCTGCATGCAAGGACTAAGACCAGCCCAGACCCTGGACTGAACAAGTGGTTTGGTTGTAAAACAGAGCAAGCTGCTTGTTTGAGAGAAACAGTTCAGCAGTTCCACAGCCAAATACTCAGACAAGAACGGTGGCAATCAAGGAGCAACACAAGGAGGCGGCTCCGTGAACAGTCCCATCAACAACCCGTGAGAAAGCAAAAAATGAGAATGGGACAAAACTACTGACACTGCAAGGATCTTCAGTTAGAAATGCAAAGTGGGAAATTCTACATTGACATCCACCCCCACCACCCCTGCACCAGAGATGCAAGTGGCATGTAGTTTTACTGATTTCATCAAGTTATGATATGGCTAGAGCTAAATCTCTAATAATATCCCAGCTGTAGGTTTGAATATGACCTGTGAACCAGAAGTAATAAAGATTATGAGCAGAAACAGGCCATTCAGCCTATCAACTCTGCTCTACCTAATGAACACTCTATTTCATTGTCATAGTCATTAGTTGCAATGGCGAAAATTACCCGGGTATGCCTCAGGATAAATGTAATTAGGGGAGGTGACAGCCTACAGATATTATCGCTGGACTGTTAAGCCAGAGACCCAGATAATGATCCTGAGATCCGGGTTTGAATACTGCCACAGTATTTAAACATCAATAAATATCCAGAATTAGGAGTTTAAGATGGCCATGATATCAGTAAAACCCACCTGGTTCACTCGTGCCCTTTACGCAGTGAAACTGCCATTCTTACCTGATCTGAATTACGTGCAACTCCCCAGACCCACAACAATGTGGTTGACTATTAGCTGCCCTCTGGGAAATTAGGGTCAGACAATAAATGCTGACCAAACCAGTGACACCCTCTTCCCATAAATGAATTAAAAAAAGAGAGACACATGGCGAGAGGTGGATAGGCAGTAATCAGTAACGAGAAGCTTGTATTAAGTGTCAAAATACTTCACAGCCAAAGAAGCACAATGCTCCACTTATATGGTGCTGGAGTGTCAACCTGACTTTTATCTCAAGCCCAGAATGAAACTTGAACTTGGAACCTTTAGCTCAGAGATGAGAATATCAATAACTAACCATGGCTGACAGTTGTTGGGACTATCATCAGCACCATTCACATGATATCTTACAGGTGTTACCTACATCCAAGCTGTCTGGCACTCAGACTTTTGACAAAACTATTTAGAAACATAGAAGATAGGAGCAGGAGGAGGCCGTTGAGCCCTTCAAGCCTGCTGCGCCATCCTTCACGATCATGGGTGATTGTCCAACTCAATAACCTAATCCTGCTTTCTCCCCATAACCTTTGAACACATTTGCCCCAAGTGCTATATCCAGTCACCTCTTGAATACATTCAATGTTTTGGCATCAACTACTTCCTGTGGTAATGAATTCAACAGGCTCACCACTCTTTGGGTGAAGAAATGTCTCCTCATCTCCGTCCTAAATTGCCTACTCCGAATCCTCAGACTGTGACCTCTGGTTCCGGACACTCCCCCTGCACCTACCCTGTCCAGTCCGGTTAGAATTTTATAAGTCTCTATGAGATACCCCCTCATTCATCTGAACTCAAGCGAAAACAATCCCAACCTGGTCAATCTCTCCTCTAACGTCAGTGCCACCATCCCCCGAATCAGCCTGGTAAACTCTTGCTGCACTCCCTCCAGACTAAGAGCATCCTTCCTCAAAAAAGGAGACCAAAACTGCACACAATATTCCAGGTGTGGTCTCACCAAGGTCTGTACAACTGCAACAATACATCCCTGCTCCTGTACTCGAAACCTCTCGTAATGAAGGCCAACATACCATTTGCCTTCTTTATCGCGCACTGCACCTGCATGCTTGCTTTCAGTGACTGGTGCACAAAGACACCCAGGTACCGCTGCACATACCCCTCTCCCAACTTGCAGCCATTCAGGTAGCAATCTGCAGTGGTAGTGCCCACTATCTCTGAGCCAGGAGACCCAGTTTCAAATCCCACCTGCTCCACAGTGTGTAATAACATCACTGAACAGATAGATTAGACAATATCTACAAAACCAAATAAATGAGTATGGCACAAGCAATTCCCTTAAACATCAAAACTCCATGAGATCAAATATGGTTCCAAGAAGCCTGAAAACTAAAATCAATCATGTAATTTGAAGCTCTGCTGTCACCAGACTACTAACACTGAAGGAAAACACGCTGCAGTTGTCCAAGATCAGTGATCACAGCCCAACACACCATTTCAGAAAGCAACTTTGGAACGAGCTCCTGCTTGTTCTATGACTTGCCCTTTGATGTGGGAGCTCTTCACTGATAACAGTAATGTTCAGTTCGACTTACCACCTCTCTGATAACAATGCAGACCACGTCGGTGCACAGCAACACATAGACAACATGCAGCAAACAGAACCATGGGAAAGTCACATAGCCTGTAAGTCAAAACTATGATTGATCAAGATCAAGGAGCCTAACTCTTACTCCTGCACTTGGGGCAATAAAAATCTCGGTCACAGATTTAAATCTTAACCTTATCTACAACAGCAATTCATTCAAAACTTTCATCACCCTTTGCATCAATGTTTCTTATACTGACAGGTAACATTCACACCTTAGAAGAGCTAAACAGTTAATGTCTTCTTAGAAAGGGTAAACTATCGCCATTTAAAAAAGACTTTAACAGCAACATGTTTGCAGAATCTGCAATTGACATCAAGGCTAACCTCAGGAGTCTGCCTTTTGGAATACTGCGTTCAATTCTAGTCTCCCTGCTATCGGAAGGATGTTGTGAAGCCTGAAAGGGCGCAGAAAAGTTTTACAAGGATATTGCTAGGGTTGGAAGGTTTAAGCTATAGGGAGGGGCTGAAAAGGATGGGACTATTTACCCTGGAGTGTCGGAGGCTGAGGGGTGACCTTGTAGAAGTTAATAAAATTATGAGGGGCATGGATTGGGTGAATAGACAAGGTCTTCTCCCCAAGTTGGGGGATTCCAAAACTAGACAGCATAGGTTTAAGGTGAGAGGGCAAGATTTAAAAGGGGCCTAAGGGCACCTTTTTCCATGTAGAAGGTGGTGCATGCTTGGAATGAGCTGCCAGAGGAAGTGGAAGAGGCTGGTATAATGACAACATTTAAAAGTTATCCGGATGTGCAGATGAATAGGAAAGCTTTAGAGGGATATGTGCCAAAAGCTGGAAAATGGGACTAAGTTTATTTAGAATATCTGGTCAGCATGAACTAGCTGGACTGAAGCGTCTGTTTCTGTGGGCTGTATATCTCTATCACTCTATGTCTGGTACAGTCATATCAAGATGCTGGTTACAAAGGAGGCTGAGTAGCAATGTAAATCATCTGCATCAGCTGGAAGGTCCACACCAGATTTTCAGTAATAGACAATAGGTTTGCTTCATTTAACTTGGTGTAAATTGACCTGATCAGTGTTCCAGTTGCTGATTCACTGCGCAGTTCCACATGTACAGGCATAAGGTAGTATTGAAATGCACTGGAACAAATTACCAGATTTATTTTCACCTGGACGTGCTCAGGGGCCTGCAACCTTTATCGAGGAAGGCAAGCACATGAATAGAATAGCTTCCAATCACTGGCCATGGTGATTTGTACACAATTGCGTACCATCAACCTAACGACAGCCCAAATTTCAAATAGGAGACCAATCACACCGTCACAGGGAAACAAGATCACAAATGCAGCTTTCACTGAGCTATGCCTACCCATATAACTTCTTAAAACTCTCACTTTCAGAGAGTGGAGGTGCCTGGGCTCCTCAAACGTCAAACTGTTTTTAAGGAGGAACATTTATGCTGGCCAGCACCCAAATGTATTCTACTCACAACCACCTCTAACTTCTTCCACGCCCCTGCCCCACCCTCAAAAATACACATACTACATTTCTGTATCACCATGCCTTCCTGTCCTCAAGTTTGCCAAAGTATTTGAAAGTATAACAGTTCTCTATCACAGCCAATGCGAACTCCTCCCCAGCCCATGAGCGTCATTACAGAACTTTGAAAAATACATTTTATCTAAAATAGCAGCTCTCCCACAGTAGTAACATCCAATTCAATTTTCAATTAAACATTTAGTCATCACAATGACTACAATGAGATTACAATGAGTTTGCTTTTTTTCAACTCTTAAAGATTTTCATCTTTCATGCTCAGCTTTCCCAAAGTAGCATCCCCCAAGGACAGGCAGATAGAATCCACATGAAAAATGACCCTAGAGAACTGAGAGGCAGTTTGTTTAACACAGGTGAATAATCAGAGAACCATTTCAATGAATGGCAATTTTCAAAAGAGAGCAGAGATGATAGAATTCAGATTTACAAATCTCCTAAAAGGAGAGACACTGATTGATGAAAGGTGCTTAAAGCATATATGCAATCCACAGTTTATTAATACTGTGGTTCCTAAAAGGTATACTTTGTCCTTTTCTAAAAAAAAAGAAGAAAGGCTATGACAGAGGTACTGAACAGTCTGCTCATAACCAATACAGACAACAGCTTGTAAGGCCTTGCAGACGTTTTAACAAGTTGGAACAATGGAAGCACCCTGAGTGGGTGGGATCAAATTCCCACAGAACCAGGATTTTCAGTCTTAGCTTTCAGCAATTGCTGGAATCTTGAAGCTGCACGTGGAAGCTCTTATTTCTCTCTGTTGCAGCTAAAAGCCGGTGTTCTCTTCCTGCTGCTAGAATTGCACGCGAGGCAATCTATTTTACTGAAGTTGCCTTGAGCAAGGGTGTTTATAAGACATATTGGAACAGTTAATTAGTAGTAGTTAATAATAAAGCATACATTGTTATGTTAAGCATTTCGATAAATCAAATTGCATCTGGAAAGCAACGCCTCACACTTCATAGGACCTGCTTCCACGCTGTAGGGGCTCTTCGGCCCAACAAGTCAACACCGACCCTCAAAACATCCCACCCAAACCCATCCCCCTATAACCCACCTAATCTACACATCCTTGAAATGCAATTTAGCATGGCCAATCCACCTAACCTACACATCTTTGGACTGTAGGCAGAAACCCACGCAAGCATGGGGAGAATGTGCAAATTCCACACAGACAGTTGCCTAGAGTGGAATTGAACGCGGGCCTGGCACTGAGGCAGCAATGCTAACCTCTGAGCCACCATGCTGTCCCTGATAAGAAACCTGGGCTCATCCAGGAGTTGATCCTTGGACCTCTCGCATGCCAACACTATACAGTACCCCATGCGAGAATCATAGCCCTAGAACAACGGGCTGTTGCCAAATTAGCTTGAAGAGAAGAAAAAGCTAGGGTCTAGACCATCTTCTTAATATATTTTGAGGGGGTTTTAGTCTGGTCCATGATAGAGGCGTTGCATACAAAAGCAAGCGGATAATGGGCCACTAAGTGTTAATTTTTATGGGTCATCTTGCTTTGACAAGTTATCAAAGCCATTATAAGGCAACACAAGGAAACTCCAGTACAACAGAAAGTCAAAAGGTATTAAGAATCATGACAAATTTTAATTAAGTGAATGGAAAATCAAAAAGTAAATCAGTTCCACTAGTTATCAGTCAGTAGCCAGTGAAAATAAAAGGGACATAGGAAGGTAGATAAATGAGAGACAAATTCAGCAGGTAAAACAAACATCATTGAAACTTTAGAATAAAACGTGACAATAGGATCAAAAATGAATCTAAGTACACAGGCAAATGAAGGATTAAATGCAGCTTTTTTTTTGCATTCATAGGGCGTGGGCGTGGGCGTGTCTGACTGGCCAGCATTTACTGCTAGCCCCTAGTTGCCCTTGAGAAGCTGGTGGGGAGTTGCCTGCTTGAACCGCTGCAGTCCACGTGCTGTAGATTAACCCACAATATCCTTAAGGAGGGAATTCCATTATTCCGACCCAACAACCCAGAAGTGAAAGCAATATATTTTCTAGTCAGAATGGTGAGTGAAGGAGAATGTGCAGGTGGTTGTTTTCCCATGCATCTGCTGCCCTTGTCCTTCTAAGTGAAAGTGGTCATGGATTAGAAGGTGGTAAGGACCCTTACTGAATTCCTACAGTGCATCTTGTAGATAGTACGTACCATTTTATTTTTATTCATTCAGGAGATGAGGGCATTGCTGGCTAGGCCAGAACTTATTGCACACCCCTAATTACCCAGGGGGCAGTTACAAGCTAGTCAGCCACACTACTGTGGGTCTGGAGTCACGTGTTGGCCGGATGGGATAAGGATGGCAGTTTCTTTTCCCAAAGGACACAAGTGAATCAGGTGCGTTTTCTAATGATCGGCATTGGATTCATGGTCACCACTAGACTCTTAATTCAAGATTTTAGTGGAACTTAAATTCCACTATTTATCATGGCAGGATTCAAATCTGGATCCCCAAAACATTAACAATCCAGTGTTAATACCATCGCCTCCCCTCTCTCATGCTACTAAGTGGCAGAGGTGATGGGAGTGGATGCTTCTGAATGTGGAGCCAATTAAACAGCTTTGTCCTGGATGGTGCCAAAATTTCTTGATTGTTGTTGGAGCTGCACCCATTCAGAAAGTGGGGAGCATTCCATTTCAATCCTGACTTATGTCTTGTAGGCAGGCTTTGGGGAGTCAGGAGGTAAGTTACTTGGCACAGTATTCCTAACCTCTGATCTGTTCTTGTAGCCATTGTATTTATATAGCGAGGCCAGCTGAGCTTCTGGTGAATGGCAGTCCCAAAGATATCGATAGTGAAGATTCAATGATGGTAACACCATTTAATGTTACAGGGCAGTCTCTTATTGGTGATGGTCATAGCCTAGCATTGCGTGGTGTGAATGTTACCTGCCAATTGTCAGCCCAAGCCTGGATATTGTCCAGACCTTGCAGCATTGGATCAGCATGTCTGGAACACAAGTCTTCAGTACTATTGTCAGAACGTTGCAGTACCCAATGCCTCCAAATGTTTATTGATATCACATGGAGTGGATCAAATTGACTGAAGACTAATATCTGGGGGCCACTGGAGGGGGCTGAGATGGATCATCCACTCGGTCCTTCTGGCTGAAGATTGCTGCGAATGCTTCAGCCTTATCTTTTGCACTGATATGTTGGGGTCTTCCATTGTTGAGGATAGGGACATTTGTGGAGCTGCCTCCTCCAATGAGTTGCTTAATTGTCCACCACCAGATACACTGGATCAAATGACATGTCGTTAAGTGGTACATTCTATCTAATTCTATGTTCAACACCACCTTCTCAAGGGCAACTAGGAAAATTGTTGATCAGCCAGCGAGGCACACTTCTCAGTGAGGCAAACTTCCCAGTGAATTTTAAAAAAAGTCCAACGCAATACTAAATCCAAGAATCAGAGACTATGGGGATATACACATCAGAATGGTGAGTGGCTAGTGGGAAAGTTGCAGGTGGTGGTGTTCCCGTATGTATGCTGTGATCACGGATTTGGATGCAGCGGTCTAAGGATCATGGTGAATACAGGTTTTACGGAGAAATATAGACACAAGGAGCTGGAAGCAGCCATGTGGCATTTCAGGTCTGACGTATCATTCAATATTATCATGGGGTAATCACCTGTCTTAATACCACATTACCACTTTCTCACCATATCCCTTGATCCCTTTAATATCTAGTGAGCCTTCACTGCACTCCCTCTATGCTGAGTATATTCCCGTTTAGGTAGGGAGATCAAAACTGCACAGAATACTGCAGTTGTGGTCTCACCAAGGCAGTTAGACATCCCTACTCTGAACTCGAATCCTCTTGCAATAAAGACCAGTACACCATTTACCTTCCTAAAAAAATTGCTTGCTGTACCTGTCTGTATACTTTCATCGTTATACAGGACACAGTGATCCCTTTGTAATCCACATTTCCCAATATAACCATTTAAATAATACTGTTGTTTTTTGTTCCCCACAATGAAGTGTATAACTTCATACTGATCCACATTATACTGCATCTGTCATGTGCTTGCTCACAATCAGTTTGTCTAGATCTTCCTGAAGTCACCTTGCACCTCCTGAACTCTCAATCCTAATTCGTGTTGCGTTGTCAGCCAATTTGAAAATATTAAATTTGGTTCCCCCACCCAGGTCATTTACATAAATCATTAACAGCTGGGGCCCAAATCACTGATCCCTGTAGTACACCATCAGTCATGACCCGCCACCCAGGAAAAAGAGACATTTATTCCCACTTTTTCCTATCTGAAAACCAATTCTCAATCGAGATGAACACATTACTCCCAATTCTGTGCGCTGTAATGTTCCCACTATGTGGGAACTTATCAAAAGCGTTCCTGAAATCCAACTTTACCACATCTTTACCCACTCTGTTAGTTACATCCTCAAAAGAACTCCAGTAGATTAGTTGAGTACGATTTGCCTTTCATAAGCCCCATGTCGCCTTTGTCTAGTCCCATTAATGTTCTGTTATAAATCATAGACTAGCATTTTCCTCACTCCCAGTGTTAGGTTAACTGGCCTGTAATTCTTTAAAAGAGATTCAGGAAGTGAGTTCCTCACTGCAAGATTTCTAGCTTCTGACCTGCAAGCAATGCTGCACAGCTAACATCAATGTACAGGAAGGTCAGGGCTAACTGGTTGTACACATACTTTGCATCAGAAGCTGAGGAATAAGGTAGAAAAGACAATTAGAGCTCAAAAAAGGTTAGACCTCTGTTTCACAGACTAAAAGACAAGTTGTGGGATGACTACAGATGAACAAAACCAAGATTCACTGACATGCCAAAAATATTGCATATTTCAATGTCCATGCTAGAGGAGTTTGATACACACACAATACATTTGTGAAAAGCAAAGACCACAGCAAATTGAGATCCTTTCAACTACTGTGCATGATATTCAGTGTTAATGACGGGAAAAACAAACACTAGAAGTAGTTCACTGCACCATGCAGATATAGTGGTGTCTCTTCTCCCTGCACTCCTATGTGCCAAGACACATATCTAGTTGGAATTAGTCAGGGTTCCCAGCTGATGTGGGGTAGTCTTCTAAAATACCAATGAGTTCAGACATTGACTGATCTGGAGACTGAAAAGATATTTCACCATCATTCTAATCACACTCACATAAGAGAACAAAGCGAATCATTTAACTAAAGTGCTGCTATAAAACCAAGTGGACACAGGAGAAGGAGACTTATTGAAAGTAAGGCTGTTAACCAATCCAAATCCATTGATAAGAATGTCAGAAACTCAATGGTAGCTAACAATGATGATAGTAATATTACCAACAGTTAGCAAGGTGTCTAAGAGGAATTATTCTCCCAGTATGTGCCCTCATAATCCTTCAGGAGCTTACAGATTTCAATGAGATTACCTCTCATTCTCAAACTCCACCAGGGAGAGGCCCGCACTACCCAATCTCTCTTCGTAGGTAAACCGTCATCTCTAGAACAAGTCAAATTACCTGCTCTGAACCACTACTACTACCACTATTAATGCAATTACATCTTTTTTCAAGTATGATCAAAACTGCACAAGGTGCAAGGTCTGCACAAGGTCTTGCCAAGGTGCTGTACAGGTACATTAAAACTCCCCAAATTTTTATTCTCCTGCAATAAATACTAATGTTCCATTTGTCTTCCTAATCACTTCCTATAATTGCATATTAACTTTTTTCAGTTTCATGGGATGCCAGATGTACTTAATGAAACAAAGTTGAAGAACATCTGAAATATAAAATCCCAGCTATTCAGCGATAAGGAGTAAGAGGTACCAGATATGTCCAATGCGGAGTTATCCAAAACCAGTGAAGCAGCAGTACAGGTGCAAAAAAAAAAACTGGCTACATTCATCCAAGCTAGAAGAGCAAACTATTTTGTCAGCCAGGCTTTCTGCTCCTCGTCACTACAGGTAGATGACAGGCATGCACTTGAGTGGGCTCAGGTGTTATATCCAGTACTGTCATTCAGCCTGTTGACGCTCACCAATGTCTGCACAGAACAGTGGGCAAGGAAATCAAACTGTTTCAAAGAAGGGCAAAAGGGAGAAAAATATAATCTAGAAATAACAAAATTGGTCTTTTTACTCATCAAATGAAACAATAATTTGTATCTTCAAACGCTTTAAGATCATAAAAGATCTGTAGATGCTTCGAGATAAGCACTTTAGAACAAAACATGACAAAATAAACCAGAGGGTGAAAGAGATTGCTCAAGCAGTCTTCAAACTTAGAGGCCTTAACTCCTGCATAATGTCAGTACTAACTAATGCAGCTCAATGCTTCCAGACACAATGCATCACAACTGAATCTCAAGAGTAGCATTTTTTGCAATGTGCTCATGTCACAGAAGCTTGCCCCAAAACCACTGTACCTTTCTTCCAATGGCTCCATTTGGTTTTTTGGGAGGCGGAGGCTCAAATATCCTCTGCTGCTGCTGAGGTGGAAGTGTGGAGTAAAGTGGAATGATTTTGATATCTCCAACTTCAGGACCAAGGTCATCAATTTCCCGCTTTATCCGCTTACATGCTTCATCAATTTCCTGTCAGAATGGCACAAATTTAAACATATGCTTAATAGCAATTAACTCCAGTAGAACCCCTTGTAAAAATCCATTTAAAACAACAGAAACAGAATAAAATTCAGGCTATTTTTCAAAAACTGTACAAAAAAGGTGTTCAAATATTTTTCTAAGAATTTAAATAGTTGCTACCCAATATCTCAACAATACCATCTTTGCCAGTCCAGTGCAACGCAGTTTGATTCTTTGACCAAAATGTTAAGACAGTGCTAAACAGTGTTAAATCATTGGACAATTTACATTATTTGCCTACAGAACAGATTTTAAATTCATAAGATTAACTGCCAAATTTTTATTCCTAACCTGTATAAGCATATATTTGCTATAATTCATTTTCATCTCTCTCTCTCTCTCGTTATACATTGCTGGCTCTTTCCACCTCTTGCAATTTGGATTCTTATTCAAAAAAACAACTGGTATTCAGCTTGGTGTAGTTTATCATATTGTCCTGTATTCTAAGCCAATCACTGCACGTTATAGTGGTGGAGACATCTTTAAAATCTAGAAAACTCAAATAATGACATTTAGATTGCACACTTTAACATATACAATTTCCAGTGCTAATCAAAAAGGCACCAGCAAATAGCATTCAGAACACATGTACAATTAAGACAACGAGCGTGGGGCTGGATGAACACAGCAGGTCAAGCAGCATCTTAGGAGCAGGAAAACTTGGCGTTTCGGGCCTAAACCCTTCATCAGAA
>JAHRHZ010000050.1:16076314-16122285 GCA_024137785.1 Ginglymostoma cirratum
GTTATCTCACATGTACAATTAACATGGCATCTTCCACATCCTCAGAACATGTTACAACACTTCACATCTTACAAGCTACTTGTTCACGGTTTACTAGAAATCACTGCTGTTGTTATTAAGAAAGCCAGCACGCAGGTGCAGCAGGTAGTGAGGAAGGCTAATGGAACGTTGACCCTTATTTTAAGAGGGTTGGAGTACAAGAATACAGAAGTCGTACTGCAACCATATCAGGTGCTGGTGAGAGCGCATCTGGAGTAATGTAAGCAGTGTTGGTTTTTTTTTATCTAAAGATAGATATAATTTCATTGGAGGGAGTTCAGAGAAGGTTCATGAGGATGATCCATGGAACAGTGACTGCCTAATGTGCAAAGGCTGAACAGGTAGGGACTCAACTCATCGGAGTTAAGAATATGACGTAATTTCATTGAAACATTTGGGATTCTTAAGGGGCTTGACAGGGTAAATGCAGAGAGGAAAATTCCCCGAATGGGAGAATCTAGTACCAGACAGCAGAGTCTCAGAATAAAGGGAGAACCAATTAAAAACTGCGATGAGGAGCATTTCTTCTCTCAGAGGGGCGAGTGTCTTTGGAACTCCTTGCCACAGACAGCTGTGGAGGCAGAGTCCACGCGTATATTTAAGACTGACAAAGATAAATTCTTGACCAGTAGGGGAAATCAAGGGTTACAGGGGAAACGCAGAAGAGTAGACATGAGGAATGCTTGGTTATCCATGATCCTATTGAATGGTGGAGCAGGCTCGAGGGCCAATGGCCTACTCATGTTCCTATTTCTTATGGTCTTATTGTTCTACAGAAAGTTTGGCTTTAAAATTATACACACTAAGATCCCATGTAAACAGCACTGAGAAAAATAACCCAAAATAAAATAAAGAATGTTACTGAGGACACCCGGAGAACTCTCCTGCTCTTCTTGACCTGTCCACACGGAAGATGAAGCACCTCATCAAAAAGCTGACTGTGCAACCCGCTCAGTCTAAACTAAGATTAACAAGAGTTTGCCCAATTTAGTGCTTTTCAATAGTAAAGCGGGGTGTCAAAAAAACAAAAAAAGGTCTTGAATTTACACTAGATTACCTAAATATCATGGAATTTGACTGCTCAAGAAAAGAATGCGAGACACTTTATACTAGTTAGCACAATTATCCTTCCAATTGTGCATCAACCTCCACTAAGGTCAATGGTCCTGTCTACCTATTGACTAGAAGGATTCAGTAAGTTGTCCAGTTTCAGTCCAATTGTGTCAAAGCACAAAAGCCTAAACGTGTGAGTAAAATCAAAGCTTTCTGCCGGTAACATAAATTATATCATGCTCAGTTTGAAAGCATCAAAAGCAGAAAAGCCACTCTTTAAAATCTACTTAAGGCTTATCAGCACTTGAAGAGGTCATGACATTCTTTAGAAATGCACAACTGACAGAGAAAACAAATCATCTAACAGGTTCTTCCGTACCATAGAGAATAACAAAGAGCAAAACTGAACCGCACAGTCCAGAACAGCATCAATATTCATTCTCGTATGCCGACAAGCTGAGTATATTACAACTGGCTTCAGTACTGCAGTGTTATGGAGGAGTCAGAGTAACTGATGACGGGTCTAGGCCCGAAACGTCAAGCTTTCCTGCTCTTATGATGCTGCTTGGCCTGCTGTGTTCATCCAGCTCTACACCTTGTTATCTTGGATTCTCCAGCATCTGCAGTTCCTATTATCTCAGAGTAACTCCCACACCTGGCCACTACACAGCGACACCTGCTGGAAAACGTAAGTGTGATGTTGAACAAGGATACATTCAGGGTCAGCTGTGACCAATCTGCCAACACTCCCCACTGAAGCCTGCACACACACAATGCTCATTCAGGTGAGGAACAACAGGACTAACCGTGCCTGTGGAACTTTAAATCAAGATTAGTCACTGCACTTGACAAAATAAAGAGGATAAAGGTCAGGGAAGAAATTATGAATCATCAGTTGAAATTTGGTGACTGAATTCAGGACACTGTTGAAGATATTGAGATCGTGCCTGGAAATAGAAGCCTAGTGAATCAATGATGATAGATTTGAGGAAAAGCAACACTTGCAAAGGCTGCAACATTGTTATTCTTTTCCTCCCCGTCGGATTCAAAGAGGATTATTACAACAGAATGCATTTACACCGCATCTTATTATGTCGACCTCATTTCAAAACACATCAGGCAATTAACCACTTACAGAGTGACATAAATGCATGAATAGCAACTTTACAAATTAGTCCTCAGGTATGTTCAACTACATATTCATGAATTCAGACAAAATACTTTATGCTCCAATGGATGTGGACTCAAAATATATACTGAATTTCTGCTCCCATCTCAAATACTGTGAAGTTTGTATAGATACAACCACAGAGCCAAATACCAGCTGTCATGAAAATTAGATAAAACAAGGAACTGCCATACTGAAGATCTGAAACACAAACTGCTGCAGAAACTCAGCACATTTCGGCAGGATCCGTGGAGAGAAAGCAAAGTTAATGTTTCGAGTCCCATAGCCCTTCTTCAGAACTGATTATTGCAAGGAAAAAGGTGGCATATGCACTGAAGGGGTGGGGAGAGAGCAGGAGCAAGAGCAAGAATGTTCAGCAAACAAGGGGATAGATGATGGTAAACCAGGGAAAGAGAAAAACTGATCATAGGGACTAAGATGATGAAAACAGCAGTTGGCAATGTTAAAAACAGCCTGATATCATGACAGAGCCTGGGCGCAGCAGGAGAGTGAACAAGGGCCTCCGGTTCCAATATTATTGAATGTAAAACTGATGCTGAAGACTGCAGGGTCCACAAAAGGATAACGAGCTGTTCTTCCAGTTTGCGTTGAGCCTCATTGGAGCAGTGCAGGAAGCCTGAGACTGAGAAAGGGTCACCGGACCCAAAACGTTAACTCTGTTCTCCTTCACAGATGCTGCCAGACTTGCTGAGCTTTTCCAGCAACTTTGTTTTTGTTCCAGAGACTGAGATGCTGGCCAAGGAACACAGCCATGTGTTGAAGTGAGATGGAGTCACAAGGTTGAATGTACAAACTCCTCTCAAGACCAGGGTTCAAAAATAAGGCTAACAGTCCAATGTAGCACTGAAGGAGTACTGCATTATCACGTACGTTGTCTTTTGGATGAGACTTTTTTCATCTACTTGGGTAGACGTTAAAGATTGAAAATGACCTAGCCCATTTTTAACTACTAATCACCAAAATAGCAAACATGTTATAAAGTCAATATCACATCAGTTTGAGGCAGTTCGATGTGTGCAAATTGGCTGTCACTGTATCAGCAGTATAAGTACTGTGCCGAAAAAAAAGGTCAAATTGAAAAGTCTGCGGTACCTCAACTCCTGTCTCTCAAAAGCCTCCATCATCTACAAGGCACAAGCCAGGAATATAATGGAATTCTCTCCACTTGCCTGGATAATTCTAAAAATACTCAAAAAGCTTGACAATCCAGTACAAAAGGAGCTCAATTGACTTGCACACTCATTCACCGCCTTAAACATTCAGTCCCTTCCACACTACTGGTGGGCCATTATGGGGCCCATAACCTTGGTTCTACTGATTTTGCTCAGCTGCATTTTGATTATCACATGGAATGAATAGAATTGGCTGAAGATCATTGGTAATAGTGGGGTCTTCGGCAGGAGCACAAACTACATCAAACACTTTGATCATGTGGCTGAATATAGTGAGTGACACAGAGTATTTGATTTGGATGAAGTCCATTACCAGTATGTGAATAGGTAATAGCAGGAAGATAAAAGCAGAGACAGCTACTGGGGTCACATGCTTCAACACCAAGTTAGTTCCATAAATACCTGGGGCAAACATGCAATTATCATCATATACTCTGGAGAGAGTCAGGAAGTAATAATTCACATTGATGGAAGAAAGATGAAGTCAGTTTCAATTTATCCTGTTGCACTTAATAAAACTCAGGTGGTGGCAATGAGGAAGTGCATGGCCCAAGGGAAGTTAAAATATATTTTAGTGATTCACACAGAACATCAGGCTTTTCCTATTACCTGGAGACTTGGTTATTTCAAATCCCAAAGTAGTTTCATAAAATACAGTTCTTTTAACACTGCAATAACCATGACAATGAAACTCTCAAACTTGTAGTTTTCTTAAGAAATTCCTCTCCCTTGATAAAAGGTCTTTCCTGAAAATGATTAATATCTGAAACTTAATTAGGACAGAATGACAATCACAGCTGCAGTGAAGTTCCAGATGAAAGTTATCTTCATTCTGACAGGCTACAAATTAGTAGGAGTCAGCTCACACACTACCTTAATCTCTCTGGTACCAAAAACAGGAAATCCACTTTCTAGTTAGATCTTGCATTATGTCAAAGTTAGTCTTTGGAAATTAACATGGGCTAAATGAAGCAATAACTTTTGTTAATGGAATATTGATTATTAACAAATACGAAATATAAATTTTAATACAGCACATGGCATAACTCACTGATGGAACATCCATCCCAGTTTACAACATGCCTGCTTAAAAACAACTGAAGTGGAAATTGATCGTGTGACATAGTCCAAGAATAAAACACAGAATTCAAGCTTATAAACCAAGGATCAAAAAGTGAGGGTAGCTACCACCTTCCATGGTATTAAGATAACATGAGGTTCATGAAGTTACGAGACACAGCTTTATCAAACTTCCACCCACAATGTCCCAATCTTGACACACTTTAAAGGGTAGCTTTTACACAACACCTCACAGCTTCAAAAGAATATCCAATATCCAAAATGATACAGCATCCTCCTCACAGAACATTTTTTTGGCATGAGACTTCAGAACTGATTGTTCCATTCTTGGTAAACACGAGGTATGAAGTGTGAATAGAACATATGTTGTGTGTTATTTCCACCTCCTGAGGAAATAAGTAATTTGTTTCACTGCAGCGAAATTCCCAGGGCAGTCATGCCATGAAATTTATTAGAATTTGTATTTATACAGCAACTTCAAAATAAAACATCACAGGGCACTTAACAGGAATGTTATTAAAACAAAATAATGCACTGAACTGTAATAAGGAAACAATAGGGCAAAAAACTGACGGCTTGATTAGAGACAGGTTTTAAGAAGTTTCTAAAGACATGAAATCAAAGGAAAGACAGAGTTAGGGAGGGATTTCCTGAGACTGCCGCCTAGGCAACCAAAAGCATGGCTGCTAATAGTGGAAAGATTAAAATAATGGATGCTGAAGAGTGACAGAAGTGAAGACATTTCAAAGACTGGGCAAGATCTCCAAAACAGGGAGGAGCTAGGCTACAAAGATGAGAAATATGAAATGGAGAGCCAGGAAAAGGCCAGTGGAGCCAGGGCTTGACCGTAAATAATGTCCAATACGAGAGGAAATGGGGCAGCTTTTTAGTTAACCTCAAGTTTAATAAGCAGAGGCACTGGCCTGAGATAGTAGGAACTGCAGATGCTGGAGAATCTGAGATAACAAGGTGCAGAGCTGGATGAACACAGCAGGCCAAGCAGCATCAGAGGAGCAGGAAAGCTGACACTTCAGGCCTAGACCCTTCTTCAGAAAGGGCCTAATGGTATCATCACTGGACTGTCATTCAGGAGACCCAGACAATGTTCTGGGGACCCGGGTTCGAATCCCACCACGGCAGATGGTGGAACTTGAATTTGATAAAAATATCGGGAATTAAGAATCTAACAATGATCCTGAACCCATTGTCAGGAAAAAACCCATCTGGCTCACTAATGTCCTTTAGGGAAGGAAACTGCTATCCTTACCTGGTCTGGCCTCCAGACCCACAGCTACATGGCTGACTTTGAACTGCCCTCTGGGCAACTGGGATTGGGCAATAAATGCTGCCTGATCAGCAAGCAATGCCCTCATCCTATTAATGAATAAAAATAGTTAACAGAATGCAGCATGTTAGACAGATGCCCATGAAAAGTACTCAGATCTAAAACCAAGAATGAAAGATGGTTTCAGCAGGTTTTCAAGTTTTGACTGTGCACATGAATACACAATAGTTTCCAAACAGACTATCAGGGTGGCAGCAAGGTTTATGGTTAAGTTTTCCATCAGGAGTCATGGTCGCTCACAATCTACTTTATAATTCATTCATGGAATGTGGGCATCGCCAACAAGGCCAACATTTAATGCCCATCCCTAACTGCCCAGAGGGCGGTTAAGAGTCAACCACATTGCTGTGGGTCTGGAGTCACATGTAGGCCAGACCAGGCAAGGATAGCAGTTTCCATCCCTCAAGGACGTCAGTGAACCAGGTGGGTTTTTTCCCAAAAATCGACAATGGATTCATGGTCATCATTAGACTCTTAAGTCAAGAGTTTTATTGAATTCAAAGTCAAACCAGGTCCCCAGGACATTACCTGGGTCTTTGGACTAACAGGCCAGCAATAATATCACTAGGCCATCACTTCCCCTTAGCCAGCAGCAATGGGGAGAGAGGAAATCGGTGGCACAGAAGGAGAGTTTGTGGCAGGTACTAAAGCAATGGTGACAGTCTTGCCAATATTGATTTGGATAAAATTTCTGCTCATTCAGTACTGGAGGTTTTCTAAGTAGCCTAACAATTTAAAGACATTGGAAGACAGGTATGACTGGGTACTGCCAGTACACGTGTAAAAACTGAGTTTTGGAAGATGTGGGAGAGGGACAGCAATTACAAATAAAGGTTTGAAGGCCAGGTCCTTGGGTGACACCAGATGTAGCTGCAGGAACAGGAAAGGAAGCCACTGATGGAGATTTTGTAGCTACAGTTAGATAAGGACAA
The DNA here is from genome assembly GCA_024137785.1 of Ginglymostoma cirratum. Lineage (NCBI taxonomy): Eukaryota > Metazoa > Chordata > Chondrichthyes > Orectolobiformes > Ginglymostomatidae > Ginglymostoma > Ginglymostoma cirratum. The sequence continues at coordinate 16,083,125 of JAHRHZ010000050.1, forward strand.
AACCAGACGAGAGCACTTCAGCCCAACTGAGTAGCACTGGGGATGTGCCCTGTACAAATGAAGCAGGTCATGTCCATCCTTTTGATCGAAGTCCTTTTGCAACAGACAATAACATTTTATTGCTTCCCCAATTACTTACTTGCATAATAAATAACCGCTTGCAGCTCTCAGTGAATCGCGCAGCTCTGCAATCTCTTAACATTTAGTTTCAAATAAAAACCAAAAGAAAGACTGGAGAGCAGACGTGCACAGTAATGAAGAGGTGACAGGGAGGGGTTGCAAATATTTACAAAGTGAAACAGAAGTTAGAATCAGATTAAGCAATAATGGTGAAAAGTCAAAACCTAAGGCTCTTCAGGCGAATGCAGCATTTGACTTGATACATCTTGAATTAAGGGAAGTTTGTCTAGTGGAAAGACATGACAAAGGCAAATGATGGGATGGTTTCAGCTTTGGGGTCAAAGGAGCCATGGCAGTGGTACAGCTAGTCATGGAGTCATTTAGGGAGGAGCATTTGTCATCCCTCAGCCAAATTTCCTTTAAAGGTCATGGCATCAATACAATTATTCACAATAAATTGGTGGATTACAAGGGCTTTATTTGCAAAAATAGAAGGTTTGGAGGACAGTACAGAGAGAAGTGGTGATGGCTCAGTGGCTAGCACTGCTGCCTCACAGCGCCAGGGACGCAGGTTCAATTCCAGCTTCAGGTGACAGTCTGTGTGGAGTTTGCATGTTTTCCCCTTGTCCGCGTGGGTTTCCTCCCACAGTCCAAAAGATGTGGGGGTTATGTGGACTGACCATGCTAAATAGTCTGCTGTGTCTAGGGTGGGAAATGCAGTGATAGGGGATGAGTCTGGGTGGGATGCTTTTCGGAGGGTCAGTGTGGACTCGACAGGCCAAATGGTCTGCTTCTACACTGTAGGGATTCTATGGCTGGATCTCTGTCAAGAATCCACACAGCATCAGCACAGCGCCAGCACCAGGAAGGGAAAGTAGCACAGGGAAAAGAAAAGGTCAGCCCGAAGGTAGTATGCTGATTAAGAAGGTTCATGAGAAAGGAGAATTGGGTAAAGTTGTTGCTCACGTGGAGGCAGCAATGAGTGCAAAAATAGGGTCTTTGGAGAATCTCAAGATGCACAAAGAGAAGCTTCAGGCTTAATCAAGAGGGAACCAACACCGAGACAGTAGGAAGGTTGAACAGTATTGAAGAGTTAGGGTGGAGATGAGAGGGGGACAGAGCACTCAAAAGAAGCTAAAGGAGGAAGTAAAGTTGAAAACTGGCAGGACAATGGTAGGAAGGGGATTATAAGTAGTGAAAAGGAAGAAAATAATAAAGCAGAAATGTAAGTGATAGGTTCTGGTCCAGATTGTCACACAACACAAATCGACATGGCGGACGGGACTGTAGATCTAGCCGATCAGTGAATGGGATACAAGAAACTAAGAGAGTTCAGAGTTAAACTTCTGGAGCGAGTTAAAGAAATGAGAAGTCGAACCAGTGTGCAGCAACCCTTCCCCAAGCTTGGAGACAGTGCTGTGGACAAGTCAAGTCCAGAAACTATCAGAACTCACTGATAGAGGAGTTCCCTTTTGAATGAGGATCCAGAAAAGGAGCACAATCAGCTGCAGGGCAAAGGATAACAGAAACATTTCACTGATTGCATTTCTTTCATTTTCTTCAGAAGTCATCTTACTATGTGCACTAACTTCGATGTTGATGTAATGGCCCTCATCAAATCAATATGACCTATTCTCTTTCCAACACCTCACCTTGTCCAACAGACCTCATCTCCTGTAAAATTCTCAGGGGGCCAGCCCTCTCCTGGTTCCACTCATTTTCAAACATAATCATCCTCAGCAGGAGCTTCTCTGACAACCTACATTACCACTAGAGTCCCTCAAGGTCAGTTTGTTTCTTCATGTACGCATCATTATTTAATAAAACCACCCAAAGTCAAAGACTCAGATCCCACATGTACACTTGTATTAACTAAACTGACTTCTCCACCTGCTGTGAGTTAGACATTCACTTTCGGAGGAGCTGCAATTTTCTCCAACTGAACACCAGAAGACTGAAGCAATTCCCTCAAATCAGCAGCACAAATTCTGCAAGCTGAACAGTGATTCCATCATCACCCCCCCAAGTCTGGGTTACCCCAAGTGTGGGAAAAAGGTGCATTTGGGAAACTGGTAATCACTTAAAGACAGTGAAAAGAAAATCACAGCAGCATTAAACTGAGGCATAAGGTACCTCATTAAAAGTGATTTAAATGCCTTCGTTTTTATGACTTTTTAAGACTTAGCACAGATTAACGATTTACATTTCAAATGTTCACACAGTAATTTTAGAAGAATAATCTCTACTGGCACAGCAGATATCCAAGCATCACTCTGGTTCACTAACATTGTTAATTCTACATCAACATTTCAGTTTCTGGGCTTACATGCCACAAGGTTCCTTTGGTCCATGGAAATCAGAAACATGCGAGGATCAGCCTTGTTACTTTTACCAGTATTAGAAGTACCAAGTATCAAAGCACACGGCTACACTGATGAACAATTCAATTCTGAAATGCAAATAATTCTCAATTCTTACCTCCTGACCTGTGAGGAAAAGCAGAACATCTCCCTCCTCTTCTTCACACATATGGATTTGAATTACTGTTCGAATTGCTGACTCAAGATAATCCCTCTCCGGTTCTGGGGTATAGAATATTTCTACAGGATGTGTACGGCCAGGAATGGTAAGCAATGGGCAACTATCAAAGTAGACCTGAAACTTGCCTGCATCAAGTGTAGCACTCATGATGATAATCTGAAAGAAAGAGTACAATTTAGTCTCAATTAACATTATAAAGGGCAACCATTAAAACTTCCAAAATACAAAACTGTTTCCATGAGACAATCTATTATCAAACAGAAGAAATGTAAAATTGTGAAATTAAACATTAGCACCAAACATAAAAGGTAAGTTTTCAGGTTTCTCAGTTTCTACTACCTACAGAACAGAATAACCAAACCAGTCAGCGTGAAGCAAGGCTATGCATCTAATAGAGACTTATTTGTCACTTGGCAAAATGTAGCAACTGACTACTTGTTAGAACTTAACAGCTGCTAAGTAATAGTTCATCAGGAACCCAAGAGGTTGTCATTAGACAGACTGAAGCTAGAACCCCGATAGCAAGACTTGAGCAAGACTTTTAAATGAATGTCATCTGTAACTTGTTGACCGTAGTTCAATTTTGACATGATCATTGATTAAATTGGGTTGTGACAGATTTGCAAGGATGAACTTTGATCCACTGTACTGCAGATCACCTGCACTTAATCTACATTTCACGGATTCAGTTTAGTAAACTATCGTGATTTTGATAAAATTTCCTCTGGTCAACGGCTCCACCTTGAGATAGTACTATTTCCAAATAATCACTGCGACCTCAGACAAAGATAACATGTTTGACCTCAAAAGGTGTCACAGCAAAGCCGAGTCCTGTCTTCACCCAAACCACAAAAACACACTCCTAAAATAAATTATAAAGCAACAGTATAAGAGATCTTGGCTAATTCGCCCCCTCCTGGTCAAATCCTGAATCCCAAGGTCAACTGTAGAACCAACGAAGAGGAAAGAGACATGTCTCTTGAAAGGACACAGTGTTCATTTCGATTACTGCAAATTGACAGCAAAAAGCTTGGTCTGGACACAACATGCGCAGTAATTCATCAACCACAAATTGAGTGGTGTCTTGTACTAGCTAATATAGACAGACTGAAAGACCTTTTGATGTTAAGGAAAATCACGATGCTTCAATTCCACATTCCCGACACCCACGAAAGTAAACAAAGCAGAATTTGTCTAACAAAGATCTAGGTAACCTCACCGGAAACACTGGACAAATTGCTGATTCCTGGGTTAACCCCATCAATTTAACTCATTATTCCCTTGGCCTCTTAATTTACTTGTCCTCATAAGCATTTCTAAACATCATCATGATAATCAGGGAATAAGTATCTACCTATTGTGCAATAGTTACGTGCATTGAAATATGAATCGTTTTATTTACAGAAAATCTCAGGCTGTACATTCATTGAAAAGATCTATTTTGTTTAATTTTATAGTTTTATCATCGTTTCCCTCATTGAAAAGGCCATATTTGTCCCACTGTGGAGGTTTTGGGGTTCCATGTTAATTATGTGCACAGAATGTATTTAACTTCAGACATGTGGTTCACGGCTGGAAACAAAGTAAGTTTTACTTATTTCACAATTGTACATACATGAAGTATTGCAAAATTAACAGAAACATTAGTTTCAACATGCAATGGTTTAAGTGTTTTTAAACCAAACATGAAAGTTTTACGAAACCTGATGATTAATCGAAGTAAAGGTCAGTATCCACACACTGGTTGAGGGACAGGCACACAAGTGACCCAAGAAGGCAAAAAGAGCTGATTCAAACAAAATACTGATTCCAACAGCAAAGTTAGAAAGGCAAATCCAGTTGCAGTTTGTGCAATGACTCACTAGAGACAGACTTATCATATACCCATTTATACAATTTTCTATTAATTTGCAGAATATGGAATTCACTAGCAGGGCCCTTTAGAAGGTGGTAGCCATCAGCCTTTGTGAACAGCTACAGTTCCTTTGCTGCTGATAGAGGGAGGGAAGACCAAGAATTTGACCTAGCAACAGTGAAGGAACAGCTATATATTTCCAAGTCAGGATGGAGGATGGCATGAAGGGGTTCATGCATGTGGTAGTGCTCCCAGTTATCTGCTGACTTTCCTCTTCTAGATGATGGGGGCTGTGGGTTCGGAAAGCGAATTTCAGCAGAGCATCTTGTAGTTAGTACACATGGCAACTACTGAACACCTGTGGAGGAGGGACTGAATATGTGTGGATGTGGTGCCAAGTTGTTTGCAGGTGGAATTGCTATCCCCCTAATGGCATAAAACCTTTGAGTGCTGTTGAAGCTGCACTCATCCAGACAAGTGGGGAGTATGCCTTCACATTCCTGATTTGTGCCCTGTAGGTAGTGGACAAGGTTTAGGGTGTCAGGTGATAAGTTACTTGCTGCAGGATTCCTGACAAGAGCAACTAAAAACATTTCCTGATATTTTCAACAGTAGCAGCTCAAGACATAAGTTGACAGACTAACGCTTTGCTTTTGAAACTGTCGGACAAATTCTTCCCTAAATGCAGGAGAGTAGATAGAAATAACAATTTGGCCTGGAGAACAGAATTGGAATGGAATCCACAGGAGAGACAGCCTTTTCTCCAATGGCAACAAATGTTGGCCCAGTCAGTGACACCCACATCCCATGAGTGAATTTTAAGAAAACCTCCTGCACGGGGGATTGACGAAGGAAGGGAAAGAGGAGATAGAAAGGTAGATAGATGAACTGTCACACTCAAGTTGATAACCAGATGACCTGCCTAACTCAAGAAAAAATTGCTGCAAATACAGAATAAAGGCAAAATACAGTGGATGCCGGAAATCTGAAACAGACAGAATGCCGGAGAAACTCCAGAGGTCTGACAGTTTCTCTCTCCGCAGATGCTGCGTCAACACCTCTGTAGGAGCATATCCTTGACTGGGGACAAAAACTCAGGAGACAGGCAGGATTCAATTTTGTTCCAAGGTATTATCAGGTTTCACTTTAAATGTTAGAGCAGACTGTCCCATTTAGTCCTCATCAGCTATTCTGTGTCTTTCAAACATAGGCCGCTTTGGTGTAAGGGGGTATGGGTCACTTTGTATGGACAGGTACGAGTCATCGCTACACCCTCAAATCGATATAACTCCTTCTCAGAACCAAGCTTGCGGTCTCACTGGCAGAACGTGACCAGTGGCATCCCACAAAGAGTTGTACTTGTGCCTTAACTATTCATTAATGACTTAGATAAGATAGAAAGTCACAAATTAAAATTTGGCAATAATAAAAATAGGTAATACTGTTGGCAGTGCAAAGCATAAAATTAGCAAGGAAATGAGATAGCTTAAGTGATTGGACAAACATGTAGCAAATAGATTTCCAAGTTAGAAAGGCACATCCTCTTTGAACCCAATAAGGATAAAACAGGGTATATACCTGCTAAATGGTGAAAGCTTAAAAAAACAGAAGTAGTCTTGGTAAATAAATTGTTAAAATGTTACAAATACCGAAAATAGCTAAAAAACCTAATGGAATGCTGGTTATAGCTAGAGCATCAGAACACAAATCTGTAGAGGCCATGTTTCAGCTATGAAAAGGCCAGGTTAGACCACACCTGGATCACTGTGTGCATTATTGGGCAACAGACCTCAGGAAGGATACAATGGCTTTGGGTGAATGCAGTGTACATCTGCTACAATGCTAACTGTACTGCAAAGGTTAAACTTCGAGATGGGACCGCACAAACTACAACATTACCTGAAACTTAATCTGGGGAAATTTGATCGAACATTTCATGCTCTTAAGGGAAATAGTTTTTTCTTTACCAACCCTATCTTTGCTGGTTGGAGTGTCTAGGAAGGGAGACTAGTCCAAAAAATTAGAACCATACCATTCTTTTTCTTCACACAGTATCCTAGCTGTCTGTGGGCTGTTAACATTGGATCAATCATAACATAAGAATGAGGCAAATACAAGCAGGAGGCCTCAGTCAGTATTGCGACTAAAACGAAACCACTGGTATTATCAAGCAACACACACGAGCCAACCAAGTGAACTGCTCCTACTTTGCCATATTTTTCAGAAGTAAAATTAGGACATAAATTCTGATGCAAAGGATGGAACTCTCCACTTCAAATGGCAACTGATGATAACAATTGTTATTTTTAAAACTGGGATTGACAGCTTTTTATTAACCGCAGGTATCATGGTCAGCCTTGAGCTCATTAAAATAATTGAACTAGCTTGAGGGGCTTAATGACCTACTCCTGCTCCTATGTCCAGTCCTGAAAGTGCTGTATTTTGGTCAAACGCTGAATCAAGGCCAACGCTCTGCTCTCAGGTGGATGTAAAAGATTCAACAGCATTATTCAAAGAAAAGTACGAAATTCTGGACGATAACAGCTAACATTCATCTCTCAACCAACATCACAAAAAAAAATTGTCTGGGAACGTGTTGCACTGCCATTTCAAAATGTGGCATTGTCTTTTCCTTATGTTATAGCATTGGCTTACATTTGCATGTTTGTAAAGCACTGAGATGTTCAGAGGTTTAATTTAAAGCCATCTTCTTTCCTTAGTCCTCAGGCTTATATTACACCCTTAGGGAACGATTAGTCAACAACTATCTGAACTCAGGCGTCAGAAAAACAGATGCAATATGCAGAACCTCCATTTTCTCTGTCTAAAATATTACCTTCAAATCTGATCTTTGCTTCACAACTTCTTTTAATACACCCATAAGAATATCTGTTGCTAGAGTACGCTCATGGGCCTCGTCAAGGATGATTACACCATATCGCTCTAGTAGAGGGTCATTCATAGCTTCTCGAAGCAACATACCATCAGTCATGTACCTAGGAACAAAATAACACAACAGATCTCTCCTGGGTTAACTCTACACATAAAAGTCTAGTAGCAATCCAGAGTGACATCACCAAACAAGGCAAATACTCTTGACCTACCAGAGGTTTTGTTTTGAAAATTTGAAATCAACAGCTCTGATATTTGAGGTATATTTAAAAGTCATGCTATGTATTAACCAAACAAGTTAAACACTAAACTTAAATTTCACAATTCCAACCATGTAGCAGCGTGCTAAATTTATTGCATAGTTTCACCGCGTTTACTGTTTTAATTCTTGATGTCCTCTGTTGAACTATTTAACACAAGGATGTTATGCTTCAGTTATACAGGGCACTGGTGAGACCACATGTGAAATACAACATGCAGTATTGGTCTTATTGAAGGAAGGGTGTGAATGCATTGGCAACAGCTAAGAGGAGGTTTACTAGTTTGATATCAGGAATAAGTGGGTTGTCTTATGCCAGGAAGTTGAACAGATTGGGCTTGTTTACACTGGAATTTACAAGAGTGAGGGGTGATTTGACTGAAGTGTATAAGATCCTGAACGGTCTTGCCAAGGCCGATGTGGAAAATATGATTTCTTGTGGGTCAGTTCAGAACTAGGCGACACTGTTTAAAAATTATACAGCATTTTTCTTCTGAAGGTGAGTTTGGAAACACTGCCTCAGGCGGTGGTGAGCATGGGGTCACTGAATAATTTTAAGGCAGAGATAGACAGATTCTTATTAGGCAAGGGAAACAAAGTTAAAATCGGGGGCATCTGGGAATGTGGAACTCAAAACAAACATCAGGCATGACTTAACTGAATGGCAGAAACGGTCAAATGGTCTTCTTCTGTTACAATTTTATACATTACGATCACATGCATTTCTCTAATCCATGACGCATACATCTAAGAAGATCTACAATATTTCTACTTGTTTTTAATGTTCATGTCAGAGTACAAGTACTAAATGGTACAGAACAACTAATCATGTACTGGAGTCTCAAAATTCATAGCGGTATCGAAGCATTTTAAAAATCACCTGAATTTCAGGGCATAGATTTTAAATGCAGCTATTAAATTTTACTAACAGTGTAATGACATTCTCCCACCCTGGAAAAATCAGTACCAAAGCCTGCTCAAGACTCTAAGACTTAATCTTGACTATTGGCCTACGGGACTCTGTTGACTCTCCATTCATTGTGGATGAGACAGGAATGTACTCATTCAAGCAGCAGGACAACAATGAGTGAATATAGATATAGAAATGAAAAATGGCCATCAAACCTAATTTAAAGGTGTGTTCCAATTGAAACCAGAAGGAAAGGTATTGTAATTAATTTTAAGCAACCTATTCGGCCATTTCATTTCACACCTCTAGAGCAGGTCTGATTTGAACCTGTACTTTTCGGCCAAGAGGTAGGGACAATATCATCATGCCACAAGACAGTGAGCAAAGCATAAGAAAATCAATAAAGTTACTTTTATGGAAATATATTTACACATCAGAAATTTTAACAAACATTGATTGCGATGAACATAAAAGAAAACGTTCAGACACTTACTTCAGACATGTTTTTGCACTGCTGCAGTCTTCAAATCTAATGGAGTAGCCGACTTCTTGGCCCAGCATCACATCCATCTCATCAGCTACTCGCTGAGCCACACTCATGGCAGCCACCCTCCTAGGTTGGGTACAGGCCACACCACGTTTGGGTCCCACCACTGCCCGCACATAATCAACACACCACTGGGGAATCTGTAAAACCATTCAATAGCCAATCAATTGCTTGAATCTTCAACATCGAATACAATGCCAACATTACACACATGAAATTTCATTACGCATGCTACACTTTAAAGCGATCTATAATTCCACATGTCAAGGCAGCAGAAACCAGGAACTCAAACGAAGAGGATTAATTCACATTCAGACAAACACTATGTCTCTATTATGGTAATGAAAACATTTTTCTTCTCTGAAACAGAAGCGCTTCCCCCAACTGTGTCTTGTTTAAGAAGTATTTTATTTATTAAGTGGCAAAACGTTTGAATCACTGTTGCCACGGCTGACATAAAACTTAACCAGCAGTATGTGTTTTATTTTTGTAAACGAATGAACCCTGAATATAAACAACTGATACTGTATAATACACACCAGAGGTAGAGAGATTGCAAATCGTGATATCACAAATTAATGCCTCACATTGCTAACAGGCAGTTCTTTTTCTGTCCCATATGTTATAGTATGTTTCAGACAAAACTTGACTGTATACCGAATGGGCTACTTCACTTAAAATTGCATTTAGTGCTCCACTTGTAACGGCAGATCGAAAACTTACTATGTCGTGCCAAAGCTTAGCTGTTAGAATTAGTTTCATGTGGTGGGGAACTCTGCGACAACAGGAATGTCGGATTTGGACTTTGATCAATCCGTTAAAGTACTGGGAAACCTCAGCGATGCACAGGATTTTAAGGGGCAACGCAGAATTATTGGCAGAGGACTAGTCCGAGACTGAGCAGAGACCATCTTAAATTGGTGAACAGCATTTGAAGACAGACTTCAAACTGCAGCCAAAAAGTGGAGGTTATCCTTATCATAAACATAACATTACAGTTTTGAAAAAGTGCAAGAGCTTTGCATATCACTTGTCAAAAATTGTCATGATATTAAAATCCACATGCATTCTAGAAATTTTCACTGCATTTTTACATATCAGGGAACTGTGTCCAACAGCCAAAAACTACAAAGGTTCGTTTGATCAATGGCCTATCCAACATTTGCACACTGACTTGATCATTGTCGAACCCTTACAGTAACTGCTCACACTGGCACTGAAACCCCATGAGACACTGGCATATTCAGGAAGTTGAATCCTTAGTTGATTCAGTTTTGCATTAGGAAAGCAGCAGAAACAGAAAATGAGATCAAACAATACAGTTGGATTTTATTTTTCCCCTTTCATAGCTGTCTTTCAAGGCACAGGTGATAGTAAAATTAAGTTGAAATCATAAACTGTGATAATTTGAAATGCAGGGTGCTTTTAAAAGAATTAAAAATACAACATCCAGCAGTTTTTAATCAGGGCCAGAACGCCCACCACCAGTGAACAGCAGATGTTTCTAAGCTGTATCCACTTCAAGGTATAAAACACACTGTGGCCCTAATGGTACTCCGCAGGCACAGTCAGCTGTTAAACTTTTCATCTCTCCCTTCAATTCAAGAACGTTCTTAATTTCAAGAGAGAGAAACATGTTACAGGTGGAAAGAGGGCTCCCTTATAGTTTTGAATTGTTAATATGGGGTCAACGCAATGTTTCCTAATTGATGTACTTAAAGAAGTAGAAAGAGAACAACTAAAACAAAAAGTGAAGAGAAATAAGCAGCAGAGAGAAAGGGAGAATGCTTTCTGTTGGCTTGGAGACGTGCCAGAGTTTTCTACTGGAATCAGTGAAACAGCCTTAACACTTTAGCAATGGTAGGGGCAAGAAAGAGAACCGGAGAACATCAGCAGATGGTTGAATTAATACAAACCAAGTCACATTTTGTTTTTTTAAAACCAACTTGAAACCATCATTATTACATAGATGGACCAAACAGTACACAAGGTTCACACAAAAACTGGAATTAGGATCTTGGCCGGCTGTCAGGATGGGCAGTTGGGAATAGAAGGAATACGGAATAAGGATAAACTCAATTCCGGCATAGCTTCTTATCCTCTATTTAATGCTGACTGCCCTGACAGCAGATTACTTGTCTACCCCAACCATTGTATGTTAGGAACAAACAGACCATAACCCAGTTGCAAGGCATCCAATTATCAAACCAGTTCTTCAAATCACTAATGCAGATGTCACACACAGTCTGCAGGCAAAGCAATTAAATTTAATACCTATGCAAAACACATGAAGCATTCGAAAATGCTACAATTTGATCTGCAGCACTCTGGAAGATCGATAAAACCATCCTAAAGCACTCATGAGTCAAGGGCTGCACTGCAACCAAAAAAAGATGTTCTGGATAGAATAGAACCTATTTCTCCCTCCCAAATTCTCTCTCCCTTCCCTGTAGTAAGAGTCATTGACAAGTCAATTAAATATCATCTACTCTTTAATCATAATCAATTAATTCACACTTCAATGAATTTCAATTTCTTGTGGAAAAATAAAGGATTTATATTACGCAGCAGCCTTGCATATTTGTACAATTAATTTCACAACAACTAAAGTCACCAACCTGTGTTGTCTTTCCAGACCCAGTCTCTCCAACTAGTACAAAGGACTGGTGTTTGGTCAGGATTTCAGTGAACCTTTCCTTGTAATCCCACACAGGCAACTGAAGTCTCTTCTTCAGGATTTCATAATACCTTGGAGTATGGGGCAAGTTGGTAAATGGATTGATAGCCTGTTGATGAAGTGCTGGGGTTGTAATGAGAGGCATGCCACCTCCTGTAGTCAAAGTTGGATTGGACGAGTTCCTTGAATCTTTGTCTCTATCGCGGTCTCTGTCTCGGTCTCGGTCTCTATCTCTGTCCCGATCTCGGTCCTTCGAACGATCATAATCTTTGTCCCGATCTCGGTCTCTATCTTTCCTCCTGATATAAAACAGGAAAATTTATAGTTGACTTACATTTACTTTCATACAAATTTACAAAACACTTCCATTCTTAAAACTTGCTCCTTTATCTGCTATGAAAAGCAAAGACAATGATATCACAAGGGTTACATTTCTGTTCAATTAACAAGGTAGTTTGGTAACACGTCACATGGTTTTCCCATAAATATCTGATGATTCAAATCGTTCTTCAGTCAACCAAGAAAAAAAAAATGCTAGCTTGCTTATGCCCAAATCACCTTCCCAATTTGAGATGAGGAACAAATTTCTCAACCCTCACATGAGGAAACAGTCCAATTGGGAATCAAAGGAGTTAGCATGTCTAACCAAGGCACAGTGCCAAACAAAGAATGATGAGCTACATTTGCCAAGCTAAAGTTAAGGCACGTTCGCTGAAACTGTAAAACACTTGGTCACACTGAAGCTCAAGCATTGTGGCTGTGATCAATACATAAGGAAAACATTCAAACTAAGATGCAAGTAGACGGGATGATTTTCTAGACCAATACACTGAGGAACCAACAAGGAAGATAGACTATCCTAAACTACGTATTGTGCAATTAGAAAATAATAATTAGCAATCTAGTCATGTAAGGCCCCTTCAGGACGAGTGACCATACTTTGATAGAACTCATCATCAAAATGGAGAATGATGTAGCTGATTCAGAGACTAGGCTCCTGAATCTAAATAGCGGAAATGATGATGGTTTGAGGCATGAGCGGACTATGATAGTGGGGAAATTAGTAGAGTTCACTCTAAGAGATTTAATCAGAGACAAAAGAACAGCAGATGCTGGAATCCAAGGAGACAAACAGGAGGCTGGAAGAACACAGCAAGCCAAGCAGCATCTGGAGGAAAGGAGCAGTCAACATTTCGGGTATCACCCTTCTTCAGGACTCACTGTGGGGGGGGGGGGAGGGAGAGAAGGGTTGGAAGCAGAATGGTGGTGTATTTCAGAATTCTATAGGTTTCTAACAGGACTAGACAGGGTACATGCACAATGTCCAGAGCCAGGGGTCACAGTCTAAGGATACAGGATAAACCATTCAGGATTGAAATGAAGAGAAGTTTCTTTACCCAAAGTGATGAGTCTGTGGAATTCACCACCACAGAAAGCAGTTAAGGCCAAAACAATATGTGATTTCCAGGAGTTGGATATAGCACTTGTAACTCAAAGGGATCAAAGGAAATGGGGATAAAAGCAGCAACAGGCTACTGACTTAGATAATCAGTGAAGATCATAATGCAAGATGGAACAAGCTTGAGGGGCCGAATGGCCTACTTCTGCTCCTATCTTCTACGTTTCTATGCAAGTACCATAAAGCTGGTCCCAACATCAATCATTAAGGGGTCGTACGAAAACCTTGAAAACTCAAGAGTACTGCTCCTACAAAAGATGACCAAGAAGAGTCTTCAAATAGTGCCAAACAGCCATTGGTAAATCCAGAACACTTTTTCAATGTGCTCAAGCTCAAATTAAAAAAATAAGAAGTTTCCTAACATCAGGAGATTCTTGTGTGTTTAACACACTGACTTTGGGGGAGGTGAATTCAAGTAAAGCTCTGGACTCAATCAATAAACAGTTCAATATTTGAAAAGGGAAGGAGCTGCAAATTCTGTTCTGGATGGACAGGGTAGAATGAACTTCAAAAAGGTATTTTGATTCCACATGTCATAATGAAAGAATTTTAAAAATAAAACTGTATTAACAAGGTGAATCTAAATTTTCAAACAAATAATTGGGCATCTAAATGAATCATCTGACTCATGACATATCCAAGTTCCACTGCAGTGAATTCCTCAAATGGGCAGACATTAGGAGATTGCATTCAATTACCTTTGTGCATTGGTAATGCTCTCATCTTAGTCAGATGAATGTGGATTCAAGCTCCACTGCAGATAGCAGCAGCTCACTTACCACTTGCAATAAAACAGCTCCAAATTGCCAAAGGATCTTAAAAGATGGCATTTGTGATAATGGCGAACTTTGGAGAAATAAAGAGCTAATCCTAAGAACAACCGTTTCCAAAGGCAGCAAAGTGAGGACAAACAATTTTTTCATGAGCTAGCACAGGATTTGCATTGGATAAATTAAATTTCACAAAAGAGCTTTCAAGGCTGAATACAAGATTACATTACTTGAACATAATGGTCTAAAAAGGAGAGTCACGTTCGGGTCCCATTATTTAAGACCAGTCTGAGTAAAAAGATTTGCACAATGAACAGTGGTCAAATCATAATACTGGGGGTAGGAGTGGACTACTTGGGCCTTCAAGAATGCCGTGCCATTCAGCAAGATCATAGCTGATATTCAACCTCAACTCCACTATTCTGCAGTATCCCCAGATCATTTATTACCCAAAAATATCAGCATCTCAGAATCATACAGTACAGAAGTGGCCCTTCAGTCTGTACCACCAAAAATTCACTACTATCTTCACAAGACCCACTTTCCAGCATCAGGCCCATAGCGTTGAATGTTATAACAATTCAGCTGTTCATTTAAGTACTTTTTAAAAGGCTGAGGTTAGTTGCCTCAACTAAAATCTCAAGCAGGCAACCCAGACCCCCACTATCCTGTGGGTGGAAAGGATTTTCGTTAAATCCCCTCTAAACCTCCTACCTTACAATTTAAAAAGTATTCCCCCTTTCTCTTGACCCTTCGATTAAGGAAAACAGCTGCTTTCAATCCATCGTGTCCATGCCCCCTCAACGTTCTCTACCTGTGATCATCCAGCCTCTTCGCAGCTAAAATGCTACATCCCCAGCAATGTCCTTGAATACCTCAAGATCTGGGCATCCAGAGCTTTCTGTGGCAGGGAATTCCAAACAGTCATTCACAACTGTTTGAGTAAAGAAATTTCTCATCTCAAATCTAAACAGTCAATCCCTTTATTCTGAGGCTATTACCCCGTATCTGGACTCCCAGTTAATTAATTCAAATCTTTAAGACTAAAGGTAGGTCATGCTGCTCTGCAATTACATTGCTGGGAAACAGGTCTTGTATGGGGTTAATCGGTGTGTTTTCTCACAGAAACAGAAAGAGTAACCTTGGAACGCTGAGATGGCAACAGTAAACATTGCAGCAGCCAAATCATGGAGCAAAGGGGCCATTAAAGACCAGGATGTTACTGATCTAGCATCACTAAGCCAAAAAAAATGCACGTGGGGGTTCATGCTTGTAATGAAAAGTTCAAGTGCACAAGGAATTAAAATAGTCAGATGCTCCTGGTAAAGCAAGAGATTGGCAGCAGACTCCAACACAGCTCGTTCTGGAAGCCTAAGTGCCAGACAAGGAAACTGATGAGTCAAAGTGAAATTCTGAGAGCTGTAGTATATTTAGTTTGGTCCCAGGAATAGGGAAGGAGCCCTCAAGATCCTGCAATGTACAGGGGAACTTTTGGGGGAATTAAGAACAGCAGTTGGTTGGGAATTCCAGGTTTAAATAACATGAGTTTAAGGGTTGGATTACAAGGACTTGCTTTGCTTAATGCTTGTGCATTAAACATTTCTGTTTGTATCATATGGCGAGTGTGCATTGGGAGTTAAGTACTTTAAAATATTACAAGTCTTTGACATTAGACTACCTTTTTCATTAGAACTACAGGGAACATAGGTCTAGGCTAATCCATATCTTTTCCCAGGAAACAAATCTAAATGAACGTTTATTACAATTCCTCAAGAGTGCGTAATTCCATAGTCAAGATGACCAAAACTGTATGCAGTGCTCCAGGTATGGTACAGAAATCAGAGCGACTTCTTTACTTTTAAACTCCAATCCCCTGTAACAAGAGTAAACTTTGCACCTGTTTTCCCAATTATTTGTTGTACCAGCATATGACCCACATAGGATATACAGACTTTCCAAATGCCAACATATCCTATCATAAACCTATTTTGATTCTGATTAATCAACATTTGACTTTCTACATGCTTTGTCTTAACATTTTTACTCTTGTTAAACTAACCGGTCTATCATTCCTTGTTTTCTTTCTCTTAGATTCTTTGAATATTAGGGTTATTTTTCTGCCTTCCAAATACTGGGAACTGTTGAGAATTCACCATCTCTGTAGTGATCTCTTAAAACTCTAGGATATAGGTATGTTGCCAGTACCTTTAATTTCTCTACACTGACCTCAAGTTATCATTGTCCCAAAACCTTTGCTTTCCCTTCATTTCCAGAGTTGTTGTTTCTACCGATAACCAGATACTCATAAACTGTCAATGTCATTTCCTTATCACTCTTTATAATTTCACCAGTCCCTGCCTTTCATGGGTCTACATTAACTTTCAGGAAACTTGTAATAGTTACATATCTATAAAAAAAATCTACAATCTGTTTCAGTGTCTCCTCATATTCTACTTTTATTCACTTTTCTTAATTGTTGATTGTAGAATTCAGCAAATGAGGCCCAATGTTCCCAACTCCCAAGCTTATTGTTCTTTTTGACACAATTACAAGCCAAATTCTTTGATGTAATCATATCCTTAAACTTGTCTTGTAGTCACAGCTAGACCAGGAAGGCGATGGCCCAGTGATATCGTTGCTGGTCTGTTAATCTCGAGGCCCAGGTAATTTTCTGGGGATCCAAGTTCGAATGCCACCATGGCAGATGGTGGAATCTGAATTCAATAAAAAATCTGGAATTAAGAGTCTAATGATAGTCATGAATCCATTTCTGATTGTTGGAAAAACCCATTTTGTTCACTAATGTCCTTTAGGGGAGGAAGCTGCTATCCTTACCTGGTCTGGACTGCATGCGACACCAGACCCACAGTAATATGGCTGACTGTTAATTACCCCTAGGCAATAAATGCTACCCTAGCCAGCAACCCCCATATCCCATGCATTAACAAAAAAAAACTGCTCCCCATCTAGTTTTGTTCACTTCCATATACAGTCAAAATTTAAAAAGGTTTTGCATTGAAGGTAAATGACATTTCTGAAGGAATTGAAAACTTGATTGCACAAGCTAGACATGTGCATCTTGAAGATCTTGTCACTCAACAATGAAATCCTTTAAACAGCGAGTAAAAACATATTTCTGTTAAAAAGGTATCATTGGAGTTTTACTTTTGGAATCAAAAGAGGACTTTCATGACAACAAAAGGAGAGAGAACACAAGTTTAAGAGCACTACAAGAATATATATATATAAAGCAAATTAATTATTGTATTCTCTAAAGAGATAAATTCCTCAAAACAGGGGTAAGTTTAGTTCTAAGAAAATATAGTCAGTTATCTGAACATGACAGTAATAGAATAACTGATGAAGACAGAAACATGTTGCTAAAGCATTTTGTCTCTCACACGTCAGGACAAGTGCAAGAATGGCATGTTTCAAACAATTCAACAACTTTGCTGTACAAGAAAAGGGTGCTGATTAGTTGACAAGTCTGGCCAAAGCATTTCCATGGAGTGGCATTTCCTCTCCTAGCTCCCACGAGTCAAAAAAAATGCACACAACGTGAACATATTTGTTTTGTTCGCAAAGAACAGACCCCCACAAATGGAAGCTTGTAATGTCACTTTTTGTCTACCTTCTATAGTATAAGTATTTGTAATAATTTGAAATTTCACGTTGCTATACTTGTATCAATCAGCAAAAGATGAAGTGTTCAGAAAAATGTGGCACTTTTCAGGTTTGATACAACCAAGCAACTGTAAAAGAAAAATTACTAAGACAACAGATGGAGACTCATTGCACCTAAGTCCCCAGAGATGAGTAGAATCTTCCCAGAGGAATGACAGAATTAACACCTTTAAGCCAACTTAGGAAAATAAAGTGTTTTATAACCTCCTGGAATCTTTGAAAAAGTTGCAAGCTCATCAAGAATTAGGTGAAGTAACTAGACTTCTAATATACCCAACCAACTTGTTTTTGAGAGCTGGCATACAATCTAACTTCCTGACTGGCATTCTCAGACATTGGCTATACTATCAAAATAATCAGTCAAACCCAGCTAATGCTGTGTTGCAAGGATTGTAGTTTGTGACCTCAATTTTATTGATTCCATCAATTAATAACATTTGATGCATAGACTTGTTCATTAAGTGTAAGTAAGGAAATTACTAAATATTTAATGGTCTTCCTCCCTCTGACAATTTTAGCAAATGTCATCAATTCAAATAGCTTGTTGTTACCTCATTTTGATGCAGAGTCAACATTTAAACAAAAATAACTTGGAACAGTCATCGTAAATTGGATAGAGAGAAATTTAGGACACTTGGAAAGAAATTAACATGAGGAAGTGAAGGGCAAGTTATGTAATATCAAGCAACTAGATTATCGTTCTTCTGAAAGGACGTGTCATTATGCTTTTCGTTTGCCACTAATCAGGACAGAATTACTAGAATACCAAAGTTCAAAGAGAACAACAATTTATTCTGCATGACAGAAAGGTGTTAATTGATTGCCAAATGGGGACAATGTTTTCATGTAGAGATGTTACCATGGAGAACGCACCAGACAGATTTTCCAAAGCTCTCGCTTAAATCCAAATTTGGCAAGTAAACGCTGATTGATCAAACCATTGCCATGGGAAATGTCCCAGAGAAACTTTATCCCAAAGGTTTTTAGTTACAAAAGGCACAATGCCTGAACATATCTGTGCTGTTTACAGGATAGGGCTGTAACTGTGAATATATGCAAGTTGAGAATAATTGTTGACTGATGCATTCTCCATGACAAAATTTGGATAATCCATGGCACACGAGAAAAAAGGTGAAAAATAGCCACTTGTACAGGGATTTGGGAATGGCAAATATGAATCAGAATCAAGGGGATTGTGGTGTCAGTGCATGGAAGAGGAGTGAAGTTCAAAGGGCCAGATGTCCCGAGTGTGGTGATAGCAGTGGTTAAGACAAAATCACCATAAGAAAATGAGAGGTCTAAAAGGGCTGTGTCAGTACATTCCAAACGAGTGCCCATCTCAGCATGTTAGTTGTCAGAGTCCTTGCAGGGTTTTGGATTCACCTACACTTTGATTGCTCTGCTGAGAATGTAACGAACAATGCTCATGATAACATATAGAAGGGAGAACCAGCAAAGCCTGCAAATTCAACCATGTCCCACAGAGTGGAGAGTACAATATTGGATGCTATGAGTCCATTTTTCTTTTTGAGTTTATAAACTGACATTGAAGTTAGGTTGCTATCTAGCTGAAATACCAGGCATGTTTTGCAACTTGAAAATCAAGTGCTGTATATTTTTGAATGTATCATGCAATGTTGCTTTTTGAAGCAGTGAAAGGGGGAATTTGAGAGATTGACAACACAAAATCTTTCACGATATGGAAATTCTGCCTCACAGCCGCCTCTTGGTTGGTTGCAATGTAGTATTGAAATCTGCCAGTGCGAAGGCAGCAGACAGACAAACAAAAACACAGTCAACTAAAAGCATCCATCTCTCCTTGTGTGTGGGAATAGTAGTAGAAAACCAAGAAAGCTTAAAAGAACAAAAACCTAGATTCATTACATTTTTAAATTCACATTTAATTCTGTTCGCAGTAGCTACAAATGACATTTAAGTAAATGGCAGGATACTGAACGTGAAATTTCATATTTGGATTGATACATGGAACAATTATCAAATTAAAGAATGGCCATCACTTCACAGGCAACAGCGCATCACTGCTAAAAATCAAAAACGAACATGAGACAATTTAACTCACCCTTGAAATTTGAACTTAATTCTCAGAATTTTGTTTAGCCTGTCTATATTCCTTTCCAATTTGTAGAATCAACTAATGGGAGGTTTCATGATTGAATTGAATGCATTTTCCATGCAGGTTACCGGCACTTAAATTTTAATTATAATTATAATCACAAGGGAATGACACAGGAATAGAGTGCATGCAAGTTCCAGTTACAACTTCAGAAACAGCATGCCGTTGACAAAATCTCAGCCTTTATCTGTGTTACACTGTGATTACACCTCAAAAAGTTGAAGTACTGACAGCAGCCCAAGGTGCATGAAAGGTGACCCATACCTTCAAATATATCCTTAAAAAAACAAAACAAAACAAACAAAAACAAAATACTAGATAACAAGGTGTAGAGCTGGATGAACACAGCAGGCCAAGCAGCAACAGAGGAGCAGGAAGGTTGACATGTCGAGTCTGGATCCTTCTTCAGAAAGACCCTTCCGAAGAAGGGTCCAGGCTCGAAATGTCAGCTTTCCTGCTCGGCCTGCTGTGTTCATCCAGCTCTACACCTTGTTATCTCAGATTCTCCAGCATCGGTAGTTGCTACTATCTCTCAATACAAAATACTAATCATTTTACCTCCAATTTTTATTGAAGCACAGTGAAAACATTCACTGGTTGCCCCATCACCAGTTCAGCCTTCTTTATGGTCCAAAACAAAGTCAGAAAAAGCTTCCCAGTCTAATGTAACTTTATAAACTCCAAACACTAGAACCACGAAACTTTACTTAAAAGCAAAAAGCAACATTATTGCCAAGTGCAATGTTCTCTGTTTAATCTACATAATGATATACACTAGCAGCGAAAGGAATTAAAATGTATTCTCTGCAAGAGCTCTGGAGCAACATGTTCACTATTAATACACAAATGGCAAAATCTTCCGTCATACAAATGAAAAGCACTACATGATCTCTTAGATTGCACTAAATATGAATGGTGACTGAATACTTTCATGCTTCTCCACCCGCCCTTCTTCCATTAACACCTTGTGCAAAAGAAATACATAATTCACTCCATGTACCAATCTAAATACATGACACTTCTATTTCAGTATTCTGCCATTTACATCAACTTCATTTGCAGGTACTGCAAACAGAATTAAACGTTAGCTGAAAAATATAATGGTTTATAATGGTTACAAGCCATACATGTCAGAAGTCTCAAAAAGTACACTAACTCCTATTTGCCTTTTATGATGCATGCACAACGTCCAAATCGTAAAACTCTGGTACATCAACATCAACCTGTACTAAATTTGAAGCCTGAATGTTAAGATTTTCTGTAAACCATTCTAAAGTCCTTTGACCAACCCCGTTCTCCACAGCCCAGCAAGCCTAAACCAAATTGAGTACAACACCAGCTTGAGAAACAACACTTCATTTTTCACTTAGGCACTTTACAACCTCTAGGACTAAATATTGAATTTTAATGCTTCAGAAGCTGACTGCCTGATGTTTGCTCTCCATTTTAACTTGCATTTCCCGCCCAACACCATACCGCGCCCCCCAAAAAAGAGCGTACTTTGCTCTCTGTTGCCTCTGTCAAGAATGAAATTTTTAAGAAAAACAATCCCTTTCAGTTCTGAGGTCATACTGGACTCAAAACATCAACTGTTTGTCTCCACCAGATGCTGATTTTCTCCAGTATTTTCTGGGCTCACTTTAGGTTAACTTCTGCTACATATGGAATGGGATACTTAAGCACAGTAGACACCTTAAACTGACAGTTTAATTCAGAATAGCTACAGCATAACATTAGGGTCAATTGGCACAGAAAGTGAAATTCCCTGTGCCTATTTCTCTTTTCAAAGCTCTGAGATGAGATACGGGAGCAGAAGACATCAAATTAAATAGTGGAAGCATCACAAATATTAAATCACAGGGGCAGTGATCCCAATAGTACCAATATTGGAGGGCAGAAGGTAGATGCGAGGAGATCAGGCACAGAAGACAGAACTGGACATGTTTATTATGAGCTAAATAGCAGATACAGTTCAGACTAAAAAGGTCTACACGCTCCTCAATTTTATACAATTAGGCTAAGGAATATCAAAACAGGGATCGCACAGGAGACAGGCAAGAAAAACCATTACTGAAAGACACAACATCACCTGTGTAGTTCCAGTCAGGGAAAAGACAAAGACATACATGTATGTGTACTCCGAGAGCATGGGAAATAGCCCATTGTTCATAAGTTAATATACCCAAGCCAAGACAATGGTAGGGGCACTACAGTTATCTTGCTCCCAGCAAGTGACAAGGAAAGAACAGAGGTTACATCACCCAGTTAGGAAATCAACATCACTTTTCAATAACTGTTTCTAAAATTGCAGTTACACAGACGTCAGCAGAATAGATGGCATAATTTGATTCTGAAGCCATCACAGTTGCCAGTCAGGTAATAAAGAGGTGCCACTTTGTGTCAGTTTTTAGAAACGTGGACAAACAGGAGCTCCATGGATCAAAAGGTCAGCATTCACAAGGGATAAACTTTGCGAAATAAAATGCCACATGCATGTGATACTGTTGCCTCTGATATGAAGTCACATAATGCATTATTGTACAAGAGGAAATAGGCAACATTGACAAACTTCCTGGGCTCTGCTTGAGCATCACAAGGGGGTGGGCTGATTGTTAAACAGATCAAAGGAGATTGAAATAGTCAGATTCATGAGAACAACCTTAGATATACAGAAGCCTCTTGAGCTAAGTAATTAATCAGGGGTGTGGCAAGATTTTTATATAAGAAAATGACCTTGAAGCAGAATAGGAAAATGCATACGTCTAGAGGCAAGAAGCACAAGTGTAGTTGCTGGCTGTCAAGTGTGAGGAATCCCTCGAGTACATGAACTGAACGAATGCAAAAGATCATTTTTTCCCTCTGGCAAATCATTCAGCAGTTTGGAGTGATAGATGAGGACTCTGAACAAATGAGTTAGTTTAACCAGGAGCTGCTCAAAGAAGCTGGGTTGGAGCTGTAAGAATAGGAGCAAACAGGTAGAGGAATCAATCAGCCAAGTTTTGAACAAGCTGATGTCAAGATCCAAGCCTAGTTTGCCAGAAATATCTCTGCACTGATACTGACAAGAACTGGGTGCAGGGAACAGAAATGAAGACACTGAGGATATTCTCTAGGGTATCATGGGGGCAGGCCGAATAATTGAATCAGACTACCAACTATGTTCTTCCTGAAAGGGAAATAAGACAGCTGAGGGGTGGGGTAGGGACCAATGGCCCAACAGTATTATCCCTAGATGATTCATCCAGTGACCCAGGTAATGTTCTGGGGACCCAAGTTTAATTCCCACCAAGGCAGATAATGGAACCTGAATTCAATAAAAATCTAGAATTCAGAGTCTAATGATGACCATGGAACAATCATCAATTGTCAGAGAAAAAAATCTGGCTCACTAACGTCCTTTAGGGAAGGTAACTGCTGTCCTTACCCTGTCCAGCCTAAATTCGACTCCAGACCCATAACAATGCTGTTAATTCTTAACCGCTGTCTGGGCAATTAGTGATGGCCAAAGAGTGCAGGCCTAGCCAGTGACACACAGATCTCATGTATGGATATAAAATGAATTCAGGACAGACAGACGAACGGAACAGATTTAGCAATTTTCTAACAGGAACAATAAAGACGTTGAAGTACAAAGCAAGGATTCATTGAAGAAGGTACAAGTGTAGATACATGCCCAGATATGACAAGGGGAAACTAAAAGCTGTTGATTGAACTGGACACTATAAAATACAGTGATATCAGGTATCTGAAACCAAAGCTAAAATGGTGGAAATCATAGATCAATCAACAACTGAATGGAGAGGTTATGAGGAGACAGTATTGTAGCCGTTATGTCACTGGAGTAAATAATCCAAGGCTCCAAGCTAATGCTGTGGGAAAATCAGTTCAAATCCCACCATGACAACTGGTGAATTTAAATGCACCTGATAAATGTGGAATTTAAAGACCGGCTCAATCACGGTAACCAAGAAAACAGTCTCTAATTGTTGTAAAAACCCACCTGGTTCACTAGTGTCCTTTAGGGAAGGAAACCTGCCACCTTTGCCTGGTCTGCCCTAGATCTAACTCCAGATCCACAGTAACAATGGTTATGGCTAACTCTGAAATGCCAGGTTACATAGTTCAAGAATAATTAGCAATGCTGGCCTTGCCAGGGACACCACATCCCGTGAAAAGCTTTAAAAAATTATAGATTTTTTTCAAAAAAAGTGACAGATGTGAATTGATCTGCTTGTTTGTTTCTCGTGCATCTGTTACCTCAGTTGATTTGCTTCAAAAATGCTTTTATACCCCTGCATTTGGTACAAAATGTTAATGCTGTTGCAGTGTTTTGTCACAGCACTGCAAACGTGTATTTTTCTTCAAATGGATTCTCCTGCACCAAGAGCTGGCCATAAAAGGTTCTGGATGTTACTGAGCTGTTCTAAGAATTCTAAAACAAGTTGGATGCCCAAAACAAGTACTTCTGAAAATACTGCATTCGATATTCAGTTAAAGACGATTTATTTTTCAAACAACAAGGCAAGTAGACAGGCACTAGCTCCTGTTGGTGTGCCAGAGTAGTTATCAGCTTTGCTACCATGATCTAGTTTACCCTCTAACTGACCTGAATGATCTTCAACACAGATTAGTACTTTTCTTCCAAACATCATGTACACTTTAGGTATTCGTTTTCAAACATCTTTTATTCATTGTATTCATCCGAGGAGCATGCTGACTTTATACACCAAACTAGAGAACATTTGAATGCCAGCAGTATCTGTGCCCAAAGGTACTGAATCTTGCACAACCAACCTGCATAGCCTCTTGTGTGGATATCAACATATCTCTCAAGTTTCTTCTCATACTATATTCCCTTTGGCACTTTATACACATTTGCCTTCCTTCATTCTTCTTTATGCACCTGTGATCCCTAGAGTTACACTATTTTGAGCATGCTTTTTTCCTTAATTTTCTAGCTATTTTTCACCTCTTTCTTCAATCACGGCTGCTTTTTCTGATAATGCAGATCTACTTCCACTTAGGAGGTACACACTGGTTGAGCATCAAGCTATATTTTTAAATACCCCCTGTTTATTAAACAGTTTCAAGTAAAAGGTAACGTCACCATAGTCCTACCAGACCACAGGGCTGCTCTCTCACTAGACAGATGACTGATGATTTAACAGGAGAGCCACGACACAAGGGGAGTGAGGTTGAGAAGGAGAGTCCTTCCTGGTAACCTCAGCCAGTGCAGGAATTGAAGGTTTGCTTCAGCTTCTGTCAGCCTGAAACAGAAATGCTGGTAGGGCAACATGGTGCGATGTTAAAGTGGCACACAACAGGAAGATTGGGATCATTTTCACAGACAGAGCAGAGGTGTTCTGCAAAACGGTCATTCAGTCTGCAAATTAACTCTCCCAAACTACAACTGTACGACTCGATGTAGAGGGGACAATGTAGTGTTCCCAAACCAAACAATTCTGTCTCAGGCCTACTACAGTGTTCCAGCGAGCCTCAGAGCAAGGTCGAAGAACAGCATCTCATTTCCCACTTGGAGACCCAGCATAATCTGTAATTCAAAATGGAGTTCAATATATTTACAGACTGATTACATTCTTCCATTTTGGTTTTAAAAACGTCATGACATGAGTTGCTTTCTAAACAACCAACCCATTTCCTCCTACTCTCAGCTCTCATCACCTACTCAATCTCTCTTCTATCCTGGCTTACTGTCAATAATCCCATTGACTGCCTAACCCTTTAATATCTCTCTCTCGGCCCTGTCTCCAACTATCTGCTCACCCTTACTCACTACCCCAACCCCTGAACACCCAGCATAAATACCACCTTCTCCTAGCCGCTATCAGTTCTGATGACAAGTCACCAGACTTGAATCGTTGACTCTGCTTTCTGCCAGAACTGCCAAGTTTCTCCAGCAATTTCTGATTTTGTTTCAGATGTCCGGTAAGTGTAGTTTTTGATTTTATTTTGTTCCACCTGATCTTCTCAGCCCCAAAATGTAATACTGATTCAAGGGGCCATAGAAAATCCAAGCATTGCCTCTTGATATTCAATGCCATTACCACGACTGAATCCCCTACCCTCAGTATCCGGAGGACTGTTTTTCCTTTAAATTTTCTTTCACGATGTGCTAACAACAGCAACTTTCATAACCAGAAGTCAATGCTACTATCGATGTGCCGATGCTGTTAGCAATGCACAGAATCTTGGACCAGCTCCATAGGCAAAGTTCTCTCCAATTTCCACTGTGTGGACCTCTAATGCCTGCAGTTTTCTTTAGCAAAACCTCCCAGCATCTCTACAGCTTAGAGGAACATCACCTGGGGGTTACGGATTGGTCCAGTCCAGTTTCTGGTTAGTCATAAACATAACATGGCCACAAGAGCAGGTCAGGAGCGAGGAATCCTGTGGTAAGTACATCTAGATCTACAAGGCAAAAGGCAGGAGTGAGTGTGAATACTCTTCGATTGCCCAATTGGGTACAATTTCAAAAACACTCCAGGACGAAGTATACCACTTTATATTACAAACTACTCTGCATACCCTACATTTTACTATCCTCCATGTGCCTATCCAAGAGTCGCTTAAATGTCCCTGAAGTATCTGACTCCACTACCACCGCTGGCAGCGCATTCCACACACCCACCACTCTTTGTGTAAAGGACCTACCTCTGACATCTCCCCTCTTCCTTCCTCCAATCACCTTAAAATTATGCCCCTTTGTAATAGTTATTTCTGCCCTGGGAAAAAGTCTCTGGCTATCCACTCCACCTAGGCCTCTCATCATCTTGTAAACCTCTATCAAGTCACCATTCATCCTTCTTCGCTCCAATGAGAAAAGCCCTAGCTTCCTCAACCTCTCCTCATAAGACCTGCCCTCTAATCCAGGCAGCATCCTGGTAAATCTCCTCTGCACCCTGTCTAAAGCTTCCACATCCTTCCTATAATGAGGCGACCAGAACTGAACACAATATTCCAAGTACGGTCTAACCAGGATTTTAGACAGCTGCATAACTTCACAGCTCCTAAACTCAATCCCCCTGCTAACGAAAGCCAACACACCATACACGCCTTCTTAACAACCCTATCAACTTGGGTGGCAACAAACAGTATTAGTGTGTACCACCTACAAGGTACACTGCAGAAACTCAGCAAAGCAGCTCGGAACACTCCAAATCCCAGACCTCCATTACCTGCAAAGACAAGAGTAGCAGATGCACAGGAAGATGAGGACCAGCACATTCCTCTCCACACTGGCAGGGAAAACAGATACGCAGAATATTTCCTAAATGAGGAGGTTCGGAAAGTGTAGAGGTGCTAAGGGACACATAGACCTTGTCAATAAGCCTCAAAGCTAACGTGCAGCTGCAGCATGTTATTAACAAGGCCAACAGAGTATCAGTCTTCCATGCAAGATTTGAACACAGGAGTAGTGATACCTTGCTTCAATTGTATCGGAACTTGGTTACACTGCCTCCGGAGTATTGTGCGCAGTTTTGGTCTCATCTCAGAAAAGATGTTACTCCCATGGGGCTGAGGAGGGTTGCAATGAAGGTTCCCAGGCTAGCAGGGCTATGAACTGGCAGAGAGAGAGGTATACTCTCTGTACTCTCGAGGTCTGAAGAAGGAGCGGTTATCTCATTGAAACTTAGAAAATAAGGAACTGACAGGGCAGATGGAGGCAAGATGTTTCACCTGACTGGGGAGTCTAGCACCAGGGGTCACAATTTAAAAATAAGGAAGATGCCATTTAAGACCGAGATGAGGAGAAATTTCTTTAGCAAGAGGATGGTATATCTTAGAAATTCTCTACCCAAGTGTTGGGGAAGCTCAATCTTTAAGAATATTTAAAGTAAAGGTTCGTAAATTATTGATTATTAACAGCATGTAGGCTTATGGGGATAGCGTGGATTAAAAAGCATTAACGTGTTCAATTAGCCATGATCATATTAAATGGCAGAGTGTGCTAAATGGACTGAATAGCTTACTCCTATACCTATGTTCCTTTGTAAGCCACATCACTCTAACTTGGAACTATTAACTGCCACCACAACTGGGTTAATATCCTGGGATTCCTTTCACAACAACACTGTGGGTGCCCCTACACACAAAGGACTGTAGCAGTTCACCAACACTTTCTCCAGCGCAACAAGGAACACGCAATAAATCTGTTCTAGCTAATGACACCCAAATTGTGCGAATCAATTAAAAAACAAAAGCTTACTTGACGCCGAAAGTAAGTTCAAAATGATATCAGAGTGGGTTTGATATCTGTTCTGTCTGAGACAGACTTAATAGGACTTGCCTTCTCACCCTGCCAGAGAGTGGAAAGTAGCAAACCCGCCACTGACAAACAAACCTTCTGGCAGAACACAAACTGCTGAATTAATGAGCAACTGTTATATTTCTCCGAGAACACAGCACTGAATTCAATCATACCGTGGTATCATAAACGCTAGTTAATTTTCTATCATAGTGAGAGAGTCTGGCCTGCTGAGTCAAGTATCTTCATCATAAAACTGGAACCTGCAAGAAGAAGGCGCCAGATCCTGCAACTGCTAGGAACTGGACACCTGCCCGATCGTAAGAATCCTTAATGTTCACACCACAGCCATGCATGATTTACAGATGACAATGTATAAGATTAACAAATTTTATGTTTCTTATTTTGCAGAGTTAAAAATGCTTGACCTGAAAGCATTATACTTTTGGTTCCAACATTTTTACTACACTTTTGAGTAAGGATTTCATCTTTTCTACCACTGACTATGCTAATTGGTCGATTGTCCTCTGGCCTTGTATTACCTCTCGTATCACAACAGCTCCAGTGGTCTGGCTGGATTGCTTTTCTAAATAAATTATTACATACCCGTAGGTGGGCCACAGTTAGCAGCACCCTAACAGTTTCTAATATGAACTATGTAATCTATCTGACCAGGAGTTTTTATCCACTCCATATCTCTTCTATCTTATGCATATTATTCCACCATTTTTGGAAGAAGATTAATAGAACATTAATGCTTTATCACAAATAATGATTACGCTACATTACCTAAAAGGGAAGTGTTCAGATGTGTCGCCAAGTACGTATATCTTCACTGATCTGAAATTAAGACCCATAAGCACCGTGCGTCATACTCAAATTATCATCTTTTAAGGGCTCAAAACCATGGACACTGTTTCATTTCTAAAATGTTCTCATCTTCCAATAACCAACCGAACCCAAGTTTCACCTGGCCTGACTACTGCATCTCCATTCAGATGCACTTTTCCCATTTTTGTCAGCCTGGCCTACACTGCAGCTGTATGTAACTGTGTGATGGTCACAAATACCACAATGTCCTCAAAAAGATTTCCAAACACATTTACCTGTAAAGAGCATGTACGCTATGTTATGCTGCTGACAACATAAAGCCAATAATCTTGCACACACCTAATTCTTCAGAACACAAGTACTGTGGAAAATGTTAAGTGACCAGAGCACATGAGAATCCATGAATACAAGTCATCTCTATGTACTCTAGCAAAGGTCAAAATCAAAGATGGCTGACAATTCCAGAATTTTATCGGTTATTTCTCCAGAAGTGCAGTTTTAGACTAGAATAATACTTTATGGCCAAAATAAAATTTTATGGCCAATTTATGTATCAACCACTAACTTCAACCAGACTGATTTCTGGTCCACCGTGGACACATTGAGAGTCAAAGCCAGAGACAACAAATGTATTGAGTGCTTCAGCAGCCAAAACAGAAATGGTACCAAGGTGTTGGCAGACAGTCTACAGTGAGGGGAGTGTGGGGTAGAAATATATGACCAAAGTTTATCATATTAATCTAATGTATTCAATGTTTCAAGTGTACAAAGATTTTAAAGCACTATTCAAAGAAGTTCAGAGATGTTAACCTGATTTGAGCAATATTTATCCCTCAATCAATATCGTTATAGTAGAGTATCCAGTCATTATTGGTGATTCATTCATTCATTCATTGGTGAGACCTTGCTGTGCATACTGACTGCCTTATCTGTCTATATTTACAGCAATGATTATGCTCAAAGAATTTTGTTGGCTCAGAAGTGTCTTAGGTTGCCCCAACAATGTTAAAAGGCATAACACAAATAAGGCAATTTGGTTTAACACTGGACCATGTGCTATTATTTAAGTATTTTTTGTTTAGTTATTGCAAACTGTGTTACACACATTACACAGCTTAGGAGGCCGACTACAGATACGTTATTGTGAAATGCAAAACGTGTAACTTTGATAGAACAGTCACTCAAGATGGTTTCACCTTTCAGTCAGATCATGACTTATCTGTTTCTAACTCCCTATATCCATCCTTATTCTCGGTTCTAAATCCCCTAAAACAAAAATCGTAATTATCTACCCTTGACAGTTTTTTTGAGGGGGGGGGGGGAAGAAAGATAGACAGACAAGAGGAAAAACAGACCAGCAACAGAAAGAGAGAAAGAGGGAACAGAAGCAAATAAAACAAGGCACCTGAATTGATTTAAAAAGAAACAAACAGCTGGAGATCAGAAAAGAGAAATACTTAAAACGGAGCATTAACGGTGTAAATGAAATCATTAGAAAAACAGGTAAGTTACAATGGGATTCTATTTACGAGTCGGAAGACACCTGTACCCTTTTTAAAAAAGAAAAAACACAGGTAACTGCTAATAAGTGCCAACCAAGACAGATAGCAATAAGGAAAACTGCAAAAATGGAAATTTAGGGAGCACGAGATAAAACTATTCCAAGTCAAGCTCGGGGAGAAAAAAAAAACAGCTGAGGCTCAACTGAGATGTTCACAGAGCATCAAGGTAGCCATTTTCTAATTACTGCCACTCTGTCTTAAACAAAACCTGATGAGTCTATCCATTCAGATTTTCACCTAGTGAATGCTGCAGCACATTATTTTAAACTGAAGTCCCTCATTATACACAAGTATTTAAGCCAGGCAAACAGCAAGCTGGTGAATCAACTTGAATGCAAAAACTAGACAGGATAGTCAGCCAATCTGAAAATAAAAGTCTTCACTACCTGGGCAACAAATTGGAGCAATTAAATCTATTCAGAGATTGAGGAACTGGCGATGCTGGAGAATCTGAGATAACAAGGTGTAGAGCTGGACGAACACAGCAGGCCAACAGTATCAGACAAGCAGGAAAGCAGATGTTTCAGGTCTGGACCCTTCTTTAGAAATGGGGGAGGGGAAGGTGATTCTGAAATAAATAGAGAGAGGGGTGGGGAGGCGGATGGAAGATGAATAAAGGAGCAGATAGATGGAGAGGAGACAGACAGGTCAAAGAGGTGGGGATAGAGCCAGTAAAGGTGAGTGTAGGTGGGGATAGGTCAGTCCAGGGACGACAGACAGGTCAAGGAGGCAGGTTTAAGGCTGGTAGGTAGGTGGTGGGACTTGAGGTGGGAGGACGGATGGACAGGTTAGGGAGGCGGGGACAAGCTGGGCTGGTGTGGGGATGCGGTCGGGGAGGGGAGATTTTGAAGCCTGTGAAGTCCACATTGATTCCATTGGGCTGCAGGGTTCCCAAGCGTTGAGGTGCTGTTCCTGCAACCTTCAGGTGGCATTGTTGTGGCACTAGAGGCAGCCCAGGATGGACATGTCGTCCAAGGAGTGGGAGGGGGAGGTGAAATGGTTTGCCACTGGAGGTGCAGTTGTTTGTTGCAAACCGAGCGTAGGTGTTCCACAAAGCAGTCTCCAAGCCTCCGCTTGGTTTCCCCGATGTAGAGGCCGCCACATCGGGAACAGTGGATACAGCATACCATATTAGCAGATGTGCAGGTGAACATCTGTTTGATGTGGAAGATCTTCTTGGAGCCTGTGGTGGGGGTGCAGTGTAGCACTTCCTGCGGTTGCAGAGAAAAGTGCCGTGGGTGGTGTGGCTATCCACTACCAAAGACATTTTTCCCTCCCCACGCTTATCTGCGTTCCAGAGGTAGCACTCTCTCCGTGACTCCCTTGTCCGCTCCACACTCCCAACCAGCCCCAGCACTTTTCCCTGCAACCACAGGAAGTGCTATACCTGCCCCTGCCTGCTGTGTTCATCCAGCTCTACATCTTGTTATCACAATTAAATCTATGTTTTTTTAGAAAGGTACAACAGAACAAAATGAAATGGTGTAATAGTAGTCACCATACCACAAGGCTAGAAAGTCGAGATTCACGTCCCACCTGCCCAGAGATGTGCCATAACAAGTCTGAATAGGGTAATTAAAGCAATTCCAAACCCCTCACACTCAAATATTGTGAAAGTGGATGTACGAAGGGATCTAGGTGCCCTTGTACATCAGTCAATGAAAGTACACGGCAGGTGCAGCAAGCACTTAGAAAGGTAAATGGTCTGTTGGCTTTCAGTTCCAGAAGATGAGAATTAAGAAGCGGGAATGTCTTGCGCAATCATATAGAGACCACACCTAAAGTACAGCATGTAGGTATAATCCCCCTACCTAAGAAAGGGTATATTTGCCATTGAGGGAGTGCAATGGAAGTTCACTAGGTTGATACTGGGGATGGCAGAATTGTCTTTTAAGGAGAGATTGGTTTGACTAGGCATGTATTCACTAGAGTTTAGAAGGATTGGGTGGGGGTAAATTCTAACAGGGCAAGACAGACTACATGCAGGGAGGATGTTTTCCCTGGTGGGGAGTCCAAAGGATACAGTCTCAGCATGTAGGATAGGCTACTTAGGATTGAGATATGGTGTAATCTTTTTCCCCCCACTCAAAGAGTTGTGAACCTACCACAGAAACCTATGGAGGCTGAATCACTGACTATATTTAAGAAAGAGATAGTTCATTTAGATTTCAAAGGCATCAAGGGGTATATGGAAAACGTGGGAATATGGCATTAATACAGAGAATCAGCATGATCATACTGAATGGCAAGGCAGGCTCAAAGGGCCAAATGGCATACTCATGCTCCTTATTTCTGTTTCTATATAACTTTGTGCCTTCAACCTAGGAGTTCACATAGATTGTATACAGCTGAGGCCCCAACACAAGATCGTCGTCACACCTCACTAGTGACAGCTTGTCAATTCAAATGACCCATTTACTCTCTTTCTGTCCTTTAACGCCGTATCCAGGCTGATACATTACCTTGAGCCTCTTCAGCTCACTTTTGCAACAAGGTTTTGCAAGACACTTTAATTGAATGCTTCTAAATATCCAAATATATCACACTTATTAGTTTCTTTATCTATCCTATTAATCATGTCATCAAATCACTGAGAGTTGTCAAATACCATTCATATTATGTTTTGATTTTCCAAGTGTCCTATTGCAATTTCCTTTGTGACAGATTAATTTCAATGTTTTCCTGGTGATTGGTAACCAGCTGGCTTGCAGTTCCACAATTTCTCTTTTTATCCCTTTTTCTAAAATTCAGCAATATTAGATTTACTACCCAGCTCTCTCTTTCTCCTCCCTTAAGACCTACCTCTGATTCGTGATAGTCAGCATGGATTTGTGAGGGGTAGATCACGCCTCAAAACCTTACTGAATTCTGTGAAGAGGTGACCAAACATGTGCATGAAGGTGGAGCAGTGGATGTGGTATACATGGATTTAAGTAAGGTTTCCCCATGGTAGGCTCATGCAGAAGGTAAGGAGGCATGGGATGGGGGAAAGGTGGCAGATTGGATTCAGAATTGGCTGACCCTTAGAAGACAAAGGATGGTAGTGGACGGGAAATATTCAACATGGTGCTCAGTTACGAGCGGTGTACCACAAGGATCTGTTCTGGGTCCTCTTCTATTTGTGATTTTTGTTAATGATTTGGATGAAGGAGTGGAAGGGTGGATTAGCAAGTTCGCGGATGATACAAAGGTGGGTCACAGTGTGGACAGTGCGGAGGGCTGTTCGAGGTTACAAAGGGACATTGATAGGATGCAGAGCTGGGCTGAGAAGTGGCAGATGGAGTTTAACTCCGAAAAGTGTGAGGTAATTCATTTTGGAAGGACAAACTTGAAAGCAAAATACAGGGTTAACGGAAAGATTCTTCACAGTGTGGAGGAGCAGAGGGATCTTGGCGTTCATGTCCACA
Source organism: Ginglymostoma cirratum (assembly GCA_024137785.1). Lineage (NCBI taxonomy): Eukaryota > Metazoa > Chordata > Chondrichthyes > Orectolobiformes > Ginglymostomatidae > Ginglymostoma > Ginglymostoma cirratum. The sequence continues at coordinate 16,117,039 of JAHRHZ010000050.1, forward strand.
GTTCCTGAAAGCTGCCACCCAGGTGGGTAGAGTTGTTAAGAAGGCGTATGGTGTGTTAGCTTTCATTAATAGATGGATTGAGTTCAAGAGCCGTGAAGTTATGCTCCAGCTATACAAAAGCCTGGTTCGGCCACATCTGGAGTATCGTGTCCAGTTCTGGTCACCTCATTACAGGAAAGATGTAGAAGCGTTAGAAAAGGTACAGAGGAGATTTACCAGGATGTTGCCTGGAATGGAGGGAAGGTCTTACGAGGAAAGGTTGAGAGAGCCAGGGCTTTTCTCTTTAAAACGACGAAGGATGACAGGTGACTTGATAGAGGTGTACAAAATGATCAGAGGTATAGATAGAGTAGACAGCCAAAGACTTTTCTCCTAGGGTGGAGGTAGCTTTTATGAGGGGACATAGTTTTAAAGTGAAAGGAGGTAGCTATCGGGGAGATGTCAGAGGTAGGTTCTTTACTCAGAGTGGTAGGGGCGTGGAATGCATTGCCAGAGAGGGTAGTGGAGTCGGCCTCATCAGGGGCATTTAAGTGGCTATTAGATAGGCATATGGATGATAGTATAAGGTAGCGGTGGACGTTAGATAGACCTTAGGTTTCAGGTAAAAGTTGAGCACAACATCGTGGGCCAAAGGGCCTATACTGTGCTGTACTATTCTATGTTCTATAACCACACTTGTGGCCATCTGCCCCACTGTCTTTATAACTCTTGTGTGAAGGGTCTTGGGATGTTTTTATCACATTAGAGGTTCTATATAAACTGTTAAAGAAATTTGGGAATGTTGCCCATCTTTTTGAACCTTGAGATTTAGGCCATTGGCTCCAGGAATTTTTTTCCCAATATCTTTGCTTTACTCATGTCAAATAATTAATTTCCTGTTTCATTAAACCCTGACCTGCAACATTTCTGGCACGTTTGCCTCCTCTGCAGTGAAGCCAGAAAAACCCATGCTTATTTTGAAAGTTTAACCCTCCCTTCTCTCCACAGATACTGCCAGAGCTGAGTTTCTCCAGCAATTTGTTTGATATTTATTTAACATCTGTCATTTTCATATTGCTTATCCTAATTTCGGCTGTCCCAGCCTCGAATGGACTTGCAGTTACTTTTGCTGCTCCTTTCCTTTTCACACACTTCGGGGCTTTTTTAAAATATATTGCTGACTAGTCTATTCTCATTCTATTTGCTCTATCAATTTCTTGGTCATCCTGTGCTAGTGCATAGATTACTCCCAATTCTCAAGATTACACCATTGTTGACAACAATATAAATGTTTTAAACCTAATATAACTAATAACTTCTTTGGTTAGCTGTGGGCAGATCGATTTTCCCACAGAAGTTTTGTTTCTCATCGAAGAAATATTTCTTAGATTCAAACATCCACGATTGTTCATGTGCTGTTACACCTATCAATTTAATATCCAAATTCAACTTGGCCAAATTACATCCGTAACTACCTTTTTTTAAAAATATTCTTTTTTGGGATGTGGGCGTCACTGGCTGGCCAGCATTTCTTGCCCATCTATAGTTGCCCTTGAGAAGGTGGTGCTGAGCTGCCTTTTTGAACCATTGCAATCCTCCTGCTGTGGGTTGACCCACAATGCTATTAGAGAAGTAATTCCAGGATTCTGACCCAGTGACAGTGAAGGAACAGCAATATATTTCCAAGCCAGAATGGTGAGTGACTTGGAGGGGAACTTGGAGGTGGTGGTGTTCCCATATAGCTGCTGCCCTAGTCATTCTAGATTGAAGTGGTCGTGGGTTTGGAAGGTGTTGTCTGAGGATCTTTGGTGAATTTCTGCAGTGCATCTTGTCAATAGTACACACTGCTGCTACTGAACGTCGGTGGTGAAGGGAGTGAATGTTTGTGGATGTGGTGCCAATCAAGCAGACTGCTTTGTCCTGGATGGTGTCAAGCTTCTTGTGTGTTGTTGAGCTGCACTCATTCAGGCAAGTGGAGAGTATTCCATCACGCTCCTGACTTGTGCCTTGTAGATGGTGGACAGGCTGTGAGGAATCAGGACCTGAGTTACTTGCCGCAGTATTCCCAGCTTAAGAATAATATCTTGGTCTTGGGTTGCAACATACATCCAAAATGATAGCTGGAATTAGAGCATTACAAAGACACAACAAAGTGAGTTTCTATTCCTTAGTACGTAACAAGGTAAAGGATTGATCTAAATTTCCAAGATATTAACGTCAGAAAGGATAGCAATGGACTATTTCGGCTGGCGTGGCAGTATTGGATTAAATAGATATAGCTCCAATTTGTTCACTTCACAAATAAAGTAGGGAAATACCTCCACACACTAAGAATCAAAGACATTTGGATGGCTCTTCCACAAACGACAACTGACACTACATGAATTGTTCATTTTAAATCTGACCTTGACAGGGTATGGTGTAAAGACAGATATGCAGAGGTATTATCTCACAATAGTAGAATAGATTTATGATGATAAATCACCTATGTTTATTCCTACACGTAGACCCTTTGCTTGGAATCGCCCCCCTGAACCCTATGTCTTTTTGTCTCCTTTTCAAATTAACTACTTTTTCCAAGCTTTTGGTCATCGGTTTTGATTATCTCCTCCTATGGTTCAGGGTCAGGTCTGATTGAACACATTCTGGTCAGACAACTTGGGAGGTTTGATCATATACAAATACTAGTTATTAATCATTATTTACGTGATTAATACTTCAGACATCAGTTTTCAAATTACATTTTACAAGTTTGCACCTATACCTCTCGGGCCTGCAGTCATCATCTCATTCGAGATCAGCATGGATTAAACTTTTCCATCCTGCTTGGTATCCTGCAAAACCTACAAGTCCCAGATATTAATCGTCAAAGTTTTCCAAATCTCTTTTTAATTCAAATCATGACACTGGACATCCAGCCTTCTATCTGCTTCTTTGAGGGTTTTGATTTTTCTTTCTTGTTAACAATAAAAACCAAATAGAGGATTTGAAAGCATATTCTATTAGTTTAGTAATGAGACTCTTGGTCTTGAGCACTTAATTAAGATCAGTTCCAGCACCACCTTCAGCTATTCCAATACTATTCACAAACCACATTTTTTCCTGTTCAAAACATACACAATTTTGCACATATCGAATGTTTACCTCTAGGAATTCTTCCACTCGCAAACTATTCCAAACTCTTTGTACTTCATTGTTTGTACAAATCACTCACTCTTTCTCCTTTCTCGAACCCTACCCTTCAACATAATACAGAAGGACTGGTGATGTGCACATTTGACCAATATAGAAGTTAGATTATCTCAAATCCAAGAGCAGTTCGGATATTGTAAGACGTAATGCTAGAAAAAGTGTAGAAGCTCTGACCATAAACTTCCAATCTTCCATTGGTACAAGGATGATTTCAGAGGACTGGGGAACTTCAAACTTATATTCTTGTTCAAAGAAGATGCCAGTATAAGCTCAACAACCACAGTCAGTTTAACCTTGGTGGCGAGAAAACAATGATCCAGACAAAAACAAATAGATCGATTGGACAAACGTAAATTAAGAGAAGAAACTAATCTGTTGAGAGAAAAATCAAATTTTAACTAACCTGATTTGATTTATTATGGTCACATATACCGAGATACAGTGAAGGTATTGTTTTGTGCACTAGCCAGACAAATCATGCCTCACACAAGTACATCAGAATAACAGAAAAATAAGTGTAGATTATAGTGTTACAGCTACAGAGATGATGCAAAGAAAGATCAACTCTAAGCTGGAGAGGGCTCAGAATAGATTTACTAGGATGTTGCTGCAAATGGAAAGTTTGAGTTACGGGGACAGACTGGGACTTTTCCACTGGAGCATAGGAGGATGAGGAGTGACCTTAAGAGGTTTTTAAAATCATGACAAGTATAGATAAGGTGAATGGCAGGTGTTTTTCCCCTTGGTGGGGATTTCAAGTCTAAGGCACATATTTTTAAGGTGAGAGAAAGATTAGAAATGACATAAGGGGTAACTTTTTGGTTTTACACACAGGGTAGTTCACGTTCTATAGGCTCATCAGCAAATGGCGTAAAAGGTGCAGTGACCACAGTTATAAAGATGGTTGAATGGAATCAGAGACTGGCCTAGAACATTTGTTTTACAAACTAAAGACACATATATAGTGGGGTTTTCAACAGGCTGTTGTGATGGTGACTGTTTTTTGTTCCATATTAATGACGTGGACTGAAGTGTTTGAGGCATTACGGCAAAACTTGCAGATGACACCGAAGTATTAAGTATTCTGAACCGTGAGGACAACATAAAGAACAGGAACAGGCTACTAGATTGAGCTGACACTTCAACACAATTGGCTGAAGTAGTATATTTTGGTAGGAAGAATAAGGAAAGGCACTGAAATACAGTACAATTGTAAAGGAAGTACAAGACCTGGGGACACATGCACAAATTATTGAATGAGCTCAGGTATGTTTGGGATAATGTTAATAAGGCATTTGGGATCCTGGGCTGTACAAAGAGAAAGAGACGAAATATAAAAGTAAGGAAGTCATCACTGGGCTTTACAAAATACTGATTCAACCTTAACTGAGTACTGTGTTCAATTCTGGCCCACATTTTAGGAAAAATGTGAAGGTAATTGAGATGGTACAGAAAAAGACAGAACAACTCCAGGGTAAAGGGTCAAGTGGATAAATTAGAGAAATGGGCTGTTCTCCTGAGAAGATTACGAGGTGATGAAAATCACAGTAAACCTGCAGAGTAGTTTGGGATATTTTTTATTTCCATTGTTAGCAGGGTCAAAGATCAGAAGATTTCCAGAACATTGCAAGGGATCAACAAAAGAACTAAAAGTTCATGAACAGAAACCTTGTATGCACCAAGAAATGCAATGGATGCAAACGTGGAGGAGCTTCGCTTTGGATTTCTCATCTGACTCATGGATCCAGACTTTCAAATGGATTATTACATGAACAGACAAGACAAGGGGTGAACTGAAAACAGGACTAAGTGAATTATTCTCAGGTAGAGTGGCCTCCTGTGTTGGAACTAACCTACGTGTCGATGCTTAAACCACAGTTTGGCCTACAAATAGCCGGTGGACAGTCAGTGTGCGGAAAATGAACAACATTGGGCCAGAGATAAAAAGGTACTGCAGATGCTGGAGAATCCGAGATAACAAGCATGGGGCTGGATGAACACAGCAGGTCAAGCAGCATCATAGGAGCAGGAAGGGTTTAGGCCCGAAACGTCAAGTTTTCCTGCTCCTATGATGCT
>JAHRHZ010000050.1:16127285-16153793 GCA_024137785.1 Ginglymostoma cirratum
CTGAAGAAGGGTCCCGACCTGAAACATCATCTTTCCTGCTCCTCTGGTGCTGCCTGGCCTGCTGTGTTCCTCCAGCTCCACACAGTGTAGGGAGTTGCTTAAAAAGAAAGTAGGAGGGACAAAAGGGACCTTAGCCAGATAGGATTGTGAAAACCCCTGATGCATTTTATAATTATGTTAAAAGTAAGAGAATTACCAGGGAAAAAGTCAGGTCTATTAGAGACCAAAGGAGCAATCTGTGCTTAGAGGTAGAGGAGAGAGACGTTGTAGACGGTGAGTTCAGCTGGGACATTGAGAACGTTAAGAATAATGAGGAGTATTACATGTTTTAGGAGGCGTAAAGGTGCATAAATTCCAGGGGCCTGATCAGATGTATCCTAGGCTGTTATGGGTGACAAGGGAAGGGACTGCTGGAGCCCTGGCAGAAATAATTAATACTTTGCTGGCCACAGATGAAGTGCCAGATGTCTGGAAGATAGTTTTTGTGGTTCCTTTGTACAAGAGAAGCAGAGATAGGCTAGTTAATTACAAAACAGTTAATCTGACGTAAGTGGTAGGGAAATGATTGGAAAAAGTTCTGAGAGACAGGATTACACTTGGAAAGGCAGCGATTGATTAGGGATAGTCAACATGGATTGTTAGAGGAAAATCTTGTCTGACTAATGTGATTGATGTGGAGGTGCGAGTGTTGGACTGGGGTGGACAAGGTCAAAAGTCACATGACATCAGGTTATAGTCCAACAGGTTTATTTGAAATCACAAGCTTTTGAAGCATAACCCTTTCATCAGCTGATGTGAAGAGAGCGTCCAGGCACAGACTTTATAATCAGAAAGGTCAAAAGATCACTTGGTTTGTCTCCAGCACCACCTTATTTTTAAGTTTTTGAAATTATCTCTCTGTCTCAAGTAATCTGATTGTAGGTCATCCCTTCACTTGTTATTCAGCCTCTCGACACTCCAGTCACACTATACATATGATCTTTTGATCTCTATATCAGTCCTGAAGAAGGGTGATACCCGAAATGTTGACTGCTCCTTTCCTCCAAATGCTGCCTGGCCTGCTGTGTTCTTTCAGCCTCCTGTTTGTTTGCCTTGGATTCCAGCATTTGCAGTTTATTTTTGTCTCTTAAGGGATGATGTTAGGAGGGTTACTTTTGTAATTGGAAGCCTGTGACCAGCGGTATACACGGGGTTTGGTCCTGGGATCTTTGCTATTTTTACATACATTAACGACTTAAATGTAAATGGCATGATATAACTAGTAAGATTGTAGATGATACGAAAATTGGTGCTGTTGTTGTTAGTGAGGATGACTGACTCGGGCTACAGTCTGATTTTCGTTCAGCTGGTAAACTGGACAAAGTAATAGCAGATTAAATTTAATCCTGATAAGTGCAAGGTGATACATTTTAGGAAGGACGTACACAATGAGTGGTAAATCCCTAGGGAGTACTAAGGATCAAAGGAACCTTGGTGTATAAGTCCATTGTTCCTTGAAGGTGACAGGACAAGCAGGTAGGCTGATGAAGAAGGCAAATGGGATGCGTGCCTTCATTAGCCAGGGCTAGAATATAGTAGCTAGGAAGTCATATTCCAACTTTATAAAATGATTGGTTTGGCCAAGATGGGATACTGCGTACAGTTCTGGTCACCACACTTTCAGAAGGACATGATTGCCATGAGAGGCTGCAGACCAGATTCATCAGGACGTGACTGGGATGAAAAGTCTGGATAGGCTGGATTTGCTTTCCTTGGAGCAGAAGAAGTTAGAGGGGATATCTGATTCACGTATAAAAAATTATGAGAGGCATAGACAGGGTATACGTGTCTAAGACCAAAGAGCACAAGTTTAAGGAGGGGAGTATGTAGTTTAGAAGAGATCTGAGAAAAAATGTTTTCACCCAGAGGCCGGTAGAAATATGGAATATGCTGCCAGAGGCAGTGTTGAAGGCAGGTACTCTCTCACATTTAAGAGGCATCTGGATGGGGGCATTTAAGATGCAGGTTATGGTCCAAGTGCAGGTAAATGGGTTTAGTGCAGTTTGCCAACCAACAAAAACAGAGACATGGTGGGCCAAAGGGCCTGTTCCTATGTTGTATGACTCTTACAATTCAATGACCTGAGATAGAATGTATATTGTAAATATTAAGACTATTAGGTATTAACATTTTGTTGGGCAAAATTGTACCATTGGTTCATATTGTGTTACATTTTGGCAGGTATAATGTTGTATCACTTCACACTTCTCGGTGTTAAATTTAAATTCGGCATAAGATATAGGAAAAGAATTGGGCCGTTTAGCCCAACGTGTCTGCTCTGCCATTCGATCATTGCTGTTATGTTTCACTCGATGACATGGCCTCCACATCCCTTTATGGCAATGAGTTCCACAGATTCATCCCCCTCTGGCTGAAGAAATTCGTTCTCATCATCATTCTAAAGGGTCATCTCTTCACTCAGCCTGTGCCATCAGGTCCTTGTCTTGCCAAATAGTAGAAACATCTTCTCCATGCTAGTTCTATCTGGGTCTCTCAGTATTCTGTAAGTTTCAATAAGATCCTCCCTCATTCTTCTATACTCCATTGAGTTCAGACCGAGAGTCCTCAACCGCTCCACATATTACAAGCCCTTCATTCACGGGATCGTTTTTGTAAACTTGCTGTGGACCCCCTCCAATGCCAGCAGATCATTCCTTAAATTCAGGGCCTAAAACTGTTCACAGTATTCCAAATAAAAACCGAAAGAACTGCAGATGCTGTAAATCAGAAACAAAAACAGAAATTGCCGGAAAATCTCAGCAGGTCTGGCAGCACCTGTGAAGAGAAATCAAAGGTAACATATCAGGTGCGGTCATTCTTCCTCCGAGTTCTGGAAACTTCAGTTATGAGGATAGATTGAAGAAGTTGGGAGTGTTCTCCTTGGAGAGAAGAAAGCTAACAGGAGTTTGACAGAGATTTTCAAAATCAGGCTGGACAGAGTGGATAAGGAGATGCTGTTACCACTCATAAAAGAAACAAAAATCAGGGCTTAGACTTAAAGTGATGTACAAAAGCAAGAATGATGTGAGAAAAACTTTTGTCCACACAGCAAGTGTTTGGGTATGGAATGCACTGTCTGGAAATGTGATGGAGACAGGTTCAATTAAGGCATTCAAAAGGGCATTGGATGATTATTTAGATAGAAATGGTGTACAAAATATGGAGATAAGGCAGAAGATTGGCACTGGCCAATATAAATACAGGTATGATGGGCTGAATGGCCTTCTTTTACATCTTAGCGATAGTAAATAATAGCTGTGCTATCTACTTTCATCTCCCTTAATACCTGTCTCTCTCTCATTCCTGGAGAAAATAGCCGACAATAGCGGAGAAAGAGTCAAGATGGTTGGTGGGCTGCCTGATACATGCTCCTCACTTATTATGTGGACAACATCCTAAATCTGATCACCCTGAGTGGCTGTCTGACATCTCCAAACCCTTAGACTGGTATCAGAGACCAATCTTTGTACTCAATACCCTGACTAACGAAGGTAAGCATGCCAAATGCCTTCTTGAGCACCTTTATCCAATCGTGTTACCACTTTTGTGGAGCTATGGACACTATGTCTTCCATGGCTTAGTATACAACTTGCCAACTCACCATGGATTCCATGCAATTTGATCTTCTGGGCAAGCCTACCATGAGGGTCCTTGTCAAATGCTTCAGTAAAGTCCAGGTAGACAACATCCACTGCCTTACCCTTGTCAATCAACTTCATCACTTCCTCAAAAATACTCAATCAAGTTTGTGAGACAAGAGCTCCCCTGCATAAAGCCCTGCTGACTATACCTAATAAGTTCCTTCTTCTCCAAATGCAAGTAAATCCTGTCTCTAAGAATCTTCCCCAATAACTTCCCTATCACTAATGTAAGGATCACTGGCCTATAATGTCCTGGATTGTCCCTGTCACCCTTCTTGAACAAAGGAACAACATTGGCTCATCTCCAAGTATCTCAGACCTCATCTATGGTTAAAGAGAATACAAAGATCTCACTCAAGGCCCCAACAATCTCCTCCCTTGTCTCCTTAAGTCTCCTAGGATAGATCCTATCGGGCCCTGGGGTCATATCTACCTTAATGTTTCTCAAGATACCCAGTACCTCCTCCTGCTTAACATTGACATGCCTTAGAATATCAACATACCCCTCCCTAATTCCAACATCATCTATGTCTTTCTCCTTAGTGAATACCGATGAGAAGTACTCCTTAAGGACCTCAGCCACTTCCTCAGGCTCCACTTATAAATTCCCTTGTTTTTGAGTAGACTTACCCTTTCCCTAGTTACCCTCCTGCTCCTAATATATGTGTAAAAGTCTTCAGGATTCTCTTAATCCTACTTGCCAAGGTCACTTCATTGTCCTTTCTAGCCCTCCTAATTTCTTGTTTAAGTTCTTTCTGCTTACTTTATACTCTTCAAGGACCTTGTTTGATTTCTGTTTCGTAAATCTTACATGTGCATCCTTTTTTGTGGTAACTAAACTTACATCATCTTTCGTCATCCAAGGTTCCTGAATCTTGCCATCCTTATCTTTCATTCTCACAGGAACATGCTGTCCTGAACTCTGGTCAACTGGCTTTTAAAAGCCTCCCACATGTGAGATGTGGATTTACCTTCAAACAGCTACGCTCAATCCAATTCCTGCCTAATTCTGTGTGATTAGCCTTTCCCAAATTTAACACTTTCAACCAACAACCAGTCTTATCCTTTTCCATTACTATCTTACAGATTTAAGATCACTGTTCCCAAAATGCTCTCCCACTGAAACATTGGTCACCTGCCAGGCTCATTCCCCACTACAAGGTCTAAAATGGCCACTTCCCTGGTTGGACTTCCCAGGCAGAAGGAATTTGTTTAATTTGGCATCATATTCAGCACAACATTGTGGGCTGAAGGGTCCAATCCTGTGTTGTACAGTTCCATATTCTGTGACTATATCTATATATGATTTCTAGAATTCCTCCCAGATTTATTTAACAAATTCTGCTCCACCTAAGTCCTTGGCACTAAGCGAGCCCCAGTGAATGTTGAGGAAATTAAAATCACCCACTACGGGAACCCTGTTGTTTTCACATCTTTCCATGATTTGCTTACATATGTTCCTCTATTTCCCACTGGCTATTGGAAGGCCTATAGCATAATGCCATCATAGAGACTACATATTTTCTCATTCCTAAGTTCTACCATTATGGTTCATTGGATGAGTCCTCCAAGATGTCTGCTTTTAGCTGAACTCTCTCATCCACAAAGAAACCTTGCCACATCTCAATGTTCTTCTGGTCAGACAACAGCTCCTGTTCCCCAGTTCCTCAGCATCTATCAAATCATCTCATTACCTGCTCAAATTAAGCACAGCACAGCATGCCAGGACAGTGCAGCACACCCGGTCAGACTACACTGGAGGGCTAGCCTGGACCACACCAAACTGATGATCCAGAATTTCAGCAGGCCTGTTCCACCATACCCTGATCACAATATGTGTGCACCAATTTGGTGTTGTGCGCTGACCATTCCATTACATTCATCAGAGTTGATCACGATACATATGTGACATATGATGCAGTAATGTTCCCCTTGTCCCTCAACACCCTTGGAATGTTCTACAAATGATGGTGAGCTTTTGCAGCACTTGTTTCTTTTTAAGTTATTGCTACAAATTTCTGCATCACTGAGATGACCATATTATTTGGACTGCACCAATGGCAGAGTGCAATCCACCTTTGACCAACATTTGACACATAAGCATGTTCCCTCTGCATGCATTGCAAATGTGCGAAGAAATGTAGTTGTAATTTGCAAAGTCACACTTTCACTATGTGCTCCTTGAATGACTTGACATACAGCAGATGTATATCCCACATTTACCCATCAAAGACACTGACTCTGTCGACACAGGCTCTGCCCATACAGGCCAGGCCATTTTTCAGTTGTATTGCACATCTAAAGTAAGGCAAGAGATGGCAGGGAATGCAACTCACAACGGACACCATCAGCACCACTTCATAGCTTGATGTACCCTCAAGAATCTTCATATCCCTTCTTGCACCACACCACCCTGACAGCCTATTTCCACCCTACCCACAAAGTGGAGACCCAACACGTTGAACATCATCTGCAGCTGTCCTCCCTGGCTCCTGAGCCCTAACCTTACACCTTAATCAAGCTCAACCTCCTCCTGTATGCTCCCCCAGTAGAAACCACAGATGTGGTCCTGCAGTTCCTCCTCCTGTAGTTTATCATTCCTTGCTTGCTGACCCGCATGTCTCCATACACCTTGAGCTTGCCCACAACACCATCCTTGTTCCCACTTATACAAACACCTATTTTTCCTTCAGCCTTGCCTCCCACACCCCTTTTGGTAGTGATCCCTTCCACTATCCACACAGGTCCCTTTGCAACCTCCTTAACAATTGACATACAGTCCCAGAACTATATTTGTCCGAGACCTCTGGTCACCTTCGATAAGCAGCCCCTTGACATGACTGACTAGATGCCTGACTGCTGTCTTTGCAGGTCTCTGACTGACCATACACAACAAGATGCACCATTGCCCACTCCCTGGACAATATTTGACAGTGAAAGTCCCAAGTTGATGACTGACAGTGGTCAAACCCCTGGACTGTGTACAGACTGTGCCTTTGACTGACAGTACCGGACCCCCTGAATGACCGTGCCTCCATGCTCCCCCCACCTTTGACTGGATTGAAGATTAGCCCCAGACACTTTCTGACATGGTCATTTGTTTGAATATACAAGCAGTGTGTTCACTGTGCCATCAGCTGGCTCATGCTGTAGGTTTTAAACTGCCACAGAAAATAGCCACAGGAGTAAGCCATTCTGCCCTTCAAGCCTGCACCACCATTCAATATGATCATGGCTGATAATGCAATTTCAGTATCCACTACCGCTTTCTCTCCATATGCCTTGGTCCTTTTAGCCACAAGAGCCATGTCCAGCTCCCTCTTGAATATATCTAATGAACTCATCCCAACAGCTTTCTGTGGGAGAGAATATCATAGGTTCACAACTCTCTGAGTGAAGAAAGTCTTTCTCATCTAAGTTCTGATGGCTTACCCCTTATTCTGGACTAGATCTGGATTTACCCAACATCGGGAACATTCTTCCCACATCTAACCTGTCCAGTCCTATCAGCATTCTTTGTTTCTATGATATCTCCCTCATTCTTCTAAATTCTGGTGAATACAAGTCCAGTCAATCCAGTCTTTCTTCATATGTCAGTCCTGCCATCCCGGGAATCAGCTTGGTGAACTTTCGCTGAACTCCCTCAACAGCAAGAATGTCCTTCCTGAGACTAGGAGACCAAAACTGCACACAATCCTCAAGATGTGGCCTCACCAAGGCCCTGTATAACTGCAGCAAGACAATCCTACTCCAAACTCAACTCCTCTCGCTATGAAGGAGAGCGTGCCATTTGCTTTCCTCACTGCCTGCTGCACCTGCATGCCAACCTTCAGCAACAGTTCCACCATGACACCCTGGTCTCATTGTACCTCACCTTTTCCTAAACTGCCACCATTCAGATAATAATCTGCCTTCCTGTTTTTGCCACTAAAGTGAATAACCTCACATTTATCCACATTATATTGCATTTGCCAAGTATCTGTCCACTCAGCTAATCTGTCCAGGTCACCCTGCAGCCTCTTAGTATCCTCTTCACAGCATACACTGCCACCAAGTTTGTGTCATCTGCAAATTTGGAAATATTGTGAAAAATGCCTTCACCCAAATCAATTTACATTGTGAACATCTGGGGTCCCAGCACTGAACCATGCGGTACCCCACTCATCACTGCCTGCCACTCTGAAAAGGACCTGTTTAATCCAACTCCCTGCTTCCTATCTGCTAACCATGTCTATGCATGTCAATACATTACATTATGATACCATGAGCTTTAATTTTGCTGACATCTCAGTGTGCCCTGCGGCAAGCCTTCCCCTCACCCACGAACAGAGTCCTACTGACAAATACGGCAAACAGCCAGGCTGTAATCTGTGCAGAAGAGCTCACCAATATGGCAGTACCAATAGCCTTTGGGTCTGGCTGAAGGTCCAAGATGCTAATTGGCATAGCATGACAGGGAAGGCAAGGCAATACATGGATGCTAGAGTATTCAGGTAGGTGCGAAGCGAATGAGTACGAAGAGAGAAGGGATTAGGCCTGAGATGCAGCCTGGTCCAATCTGTGAGCAGGGTGCTTGTCCCTGTGCACAAAATATTTTTGCTGCAGTCTTTCAATGCTAGTTGCCAGATGCCTTGCAATGCAAGTCTTGTTTTCTAAGTGGTCTGCAAGAGTATCAGAGAAGTGCCGCCTAGTTGTGAGGGATTGATAAATACAGGATTTCAATATCTGTAGATGAGGGGTGCATGTGATCTGTGTCCATGGATCACGTCCTAAGCAAATGGAGGTTCTTCGGAGCAGGCAGCAAGCTGAAGTCACCAGGTACTTATTCTGTTTCCACATCAAGATTTATAGATGTCTAATTTGTTTGGATAGCTTGATAAATGGTAACCTGAATATTAATGAAGCAAAAACCAAAAGACCTGCAGATGCTGGAAATCAGGCACAAAAACAGAAGTTGTTGGAAAATCTCAGCAGGTCTGGCAGCACCTGTGAAGGCGAAATCAGAGTTAATGTTTCGGGTCCGGTAAGCCTTCCCAAAGTGCCCCTTATCAGCAACTTCTACTATTGAAGCAAGTTGGGCTGTAAATAGGCATTTACTCCAAGTAATAATCCTCCCTAATTGCCAACTCACTGCTGCCTAGTGGGGAACATCTCACCACTGAGTAAATGAATAAAAGATGACACAAGGTGCACCCAGCATTGAGAAGGACCTTGCCAGATGTCTCATCCGATTCTGCCACAAATGTCACCACAGCCAACATCGCTGATGCCCAGGTAAGAGTCTGGTCTGTCTGGTGGACGGAATGAGCCATTGTCTAGATGTTCACAACAATGTGTGTTAGACAAAGTGCTGATGGCCCATATAAACCTGTAGCATCTCATTTTTCTATCTTTTGATAGATTTAGCTGTCAGAAACCTTGTTTAGTTTGAAAGCTTACAGATTTTCCAGACCGTATGGTTTTCTATATATAAAGCATTAAATGATGATTTAGAATGTTTAGTTTCTAAATTGTCTCTTTCTTTGCTAAGTACTGCACTTGTTTGATGCTGTGCATTTTTTCAGTTGATTTGTTGTTTCATTATATTTAAATATGAATCAGTTCTAGATCTCTTTTATAACATTACAGTTTGCATCAATAGCTGTCTTCGATTGTGCTTTCTTCCAGAATTCAATAATTTTTTCCTGTGCTTAAGGAACCGTTGATTTCTGTTTGCCACTTCATTGTTTCTTTGGCATCTTGATGCATATTATTGAAATTAAAGAATACATATGTTTTTATTGGTTTTTGAAGCAACAATTATTCCACCTCAGTAAGGACAGTTTGATTTGTTTTCGAGTAGCACAGTTGGGTTTCAGGGCTTCAACCCATAACAGGATCTAATGTAAAGGTTCTGATGCAATTTGGCTGATGAAAGAAATGTAATGCAATCTTATAATGACTCGATAATCTTCCATATTGTTTACAATTACTTTCTAAACTATAGAAAACGCATGATTTGAAGGGGTGAACTCAGGCCTACAAAGTTGCTGGGCTCCTTTTTTTTTAGAAAAAAGTGACTCTACACCTCCATGCAATTTTGTTTTGTGACATTAAAGGTACTATGTAGATCCAAGTTATTGGAGTTATTGCATGTTTTGCCTTTTAGTTCTTTGTATTTTTATCAGGAATATCATACCAGATCACTCCTGTCAATGGTGCCTAGCTTTCCATTACCTGCAGATTGGTTGGTGATTCACTTTACTGATTTAGGATCTTGCACTCCTAGTCAAGTGGTCATACTTGAAATCATCTGGTACCACTTTCTAAAATCAAACCTTTTACATCAATTGATATAATCCCTTAGAATCTGTGACGTTCTTTCCATCCAGCCACAATTGTTAAGTATCTAGTACCATTACTGTTACTCACCAGTATTATAAGGAGTTTTTCAAATCAATCTTTACATGACTGCTTGAAGTATTAAATAAAATGTGGCAAATTTTTTTATTTAAAAACGTTACTGGCCCATACTTTCCATTTGGACTACATGAGAGAATGTAGTAAGTGCTTTACTGCTAAGTAGTTGTATGAGATTTTGCAGCCCAGTTGTTTTTGTTCCACTTCAAATGATTTGTGATTTAGTTCAAAAGTCATTATGAAATCATAAATGTCCTACCTCTCTTTAAAATTTGGTAAGGCTTTGGATGCAGTGAAATTAATTTGTACTGATATATAGCAGCTGCACTCCTAATTTCCAAATTTGCTATCAGCACGGTTTTCTCTTCTATTTCAATATTGCATTGAAACTGTTCCCCTTGACTCATATTTGTGCAGATCTTTTACAACTTTTCTTTATTTCTGTAATTTCAAATGCATAACATTCCGTCTTCTTCTTACATTGTTCCTTTGCACTTCCAAGCTGAAGTTTTAATGTAGCATTAATGGAGTGAAATTTAGCAAGTGCGGAGAATTCATAAATTAGGATCCAAGCTGCCAAAAGCATAGTTACTATTATGAAGGGAAGAAGACACCAGAGGAACTGAAAGTTCAAGAGGAAGGATGTTATAGAACTGGATACGGCTGCAGAGAAACAAAAGGGTGAGATGAACAAGTGATGTAAACATGAAGAAGGAAATTTTAATTCTAAGCTGTCGGTGGCCTGGGAGCCAATATAGGTTATTGATTATAGTGTGATTGATGAGCTAGACTTGTTTTGATTTGGGGTACAGGAAACAATGTTTTGGATGGGCTATAATGTATAATAAATGAAGGGTGTGAGGCTATCCGGGAGAGGACCAAAGTGGAGATATTAAAAAAAAGTATGAGGGATCCACAACAGGTGTAGTCTGAAACGGCTTGGATATGGTTGACAAATAACAAAGAAAATTACGCACAGAAACAGGCCCTTCGGCCCTCCAAGCCTGCACCGACATGCTGCCTGTCACAACTAAAACCCCCTACCCTTCAGGGGTCCATATCCCTCTATTCCTATCCTATTCATGTATTTGTCAAGACGCCCTTTAAAACTCACTGTCGTATCTGCTTCCACTACCTCCCCCAGCAGCGAGTTCCAGGCACCCGCCACCCTGTGTAAAAAAAAAAAACCTGCCTTATACATCATGATGTTACTATGTTAGAAGTCAGCAGTTTGTGACAATTTTTGCCACTGAATCAGAATTTATTCTTGAATTCAAAAAGCTTGCTGGAGTTCTGTACAGTCTGGTTCAGCCTTGGGCGGTGGCTAGTGGTCAGATGGAATCCTTGGTAAAGATATGGAACTTGCAGAGGGAATTGAAATTATACAAATTGAGCTGTTAAGCAAGTAATCTGACAACACAGACTGTGGAAGTATCAAGCCAAGTGGGCATTATCAGTATTCAGTAGAAGCTAATGTCAGGGCTGCAGATGATATCTGGGAAGACAACCTGTATATATGGATGACAATGAGGCCAGGGATTTACCAGTGGGTAACACAATATAGAAAGAAAGTCATTGCCTGAGATGCAATGGCTAAAGGGGATAGTTAAGAGTCAACCCAAGTGAAGGCAGTTGAACACCAGAAGTGAGGTATTTGAAAATGATGTGACTGGTTGTCAAAGGACTGTGGAAAGAATAAAGAGGAATAATGGACCAAATTATCTTGGTCACAGATCATTTTGGTTATGACTACAACATGGTATAAGCCTAATTAGAAAAATTCAAAGGGATTTTCAGGAAAGAAGGGCCAGAATTTGAAAGATGATAAAATAAACACAAAATAGGAGCAGAATTAGGCCAAGAAGGGTTCAGACCCGAAATGTCAACTTTCCTGCTCTTCTGATGCTGCCTGGCCTGCTGTGTTCCTCCAGCTCCACACTGTTATCTCTGATTCCTGCAGTTCTTTCTATTTCTGGGCAGAATTAGGCTAGATGGTTTCTTAAAATGTTCCACTATTCCATAAGGTCAGGGCTAATCTGCTTATTCTCTTTCCCACCTACCTCCAATAACTTTCCTGTTGTATACAAAGAATCTATCTACCTCTACTGTAAAGTATTCAGCAACACTCCTTCCATCACCTTTGCAGGAACAGATTTTCAAAGACTTGTGAGAAATAATTTCACTATATCTCTGTCTTAAATGGTAATCCCTTATGTTTAAACAGTGACTCCTACCTCTAGATTCTCCCACACCAGGAAACATCCTTTCCACATTTATCCTGTTAGGACACCTCAGTGTCTTGTATGTTTAAATCAACTCACCTTATTTCCCTAACTATCTATGTATCATGAGCAAGTTTAGCAACTGTCTCTTCTGTCCCTTCATTCGTTATTTATATAAATTGTAAAAAGTGAAGGCCTCAGCAATGATCACTGTAGCACATTACTCATTATATCTTGCCATCCAAGACATTACCCATTTATGCTTATTCTCTGTTACCTGTTTGCTAGCCAAATGTGCATCCACACCAGTATGTGAACTCCTATTACATGTCCTTTTATTTTCCACAATAACCTTCAAAGTGGTACCTTAACTTCTGGAAATCTAAATATTGTCTATTCACTGGTTTGCTTTCATTCATAGAGCAGCAAATATTTCTCATACCTATGGGACCAGGATGTGCCAGTAGATCAAAAATTCCAGTTGATCAATAGGTCTATGTAATCAATGTAAAAACACACACTAAGTAATAGAAGCGTATTAGGTGAGGTGTATACATTGCTGTTATATTTTATTTACTGCATAAATCACTTAAATAATAATGCAACTTTGCCTCAAATTAAAATTATCAACAGAAAGCCTTCTTATTCACACCCTCCACTGACTACCCAGACATCACTGAGATCGCGACATGGAGTCAATTCCAGTATTTTGGGTATATAATTTTTGTCAGTTTATCAAGAGTGCTGGTTCATAAGATGCCGGTTTAAATAAAGTTTGCCCCACCATAAGATATAGGAGCAGAAGTAGGCTATTTGGCCCATTTCAGTCTGTTCTACCATTCAGTAAAACCATTAAGTCATCTCTTAATCCTCAACTCCACTTTCCTCCATAATCCCTGATGCCCTCACTGATTAAAAGTCTGGCTAAATCAGCTTTAAATATACTTATCAACCTAGCTTCAACAGTCCTCTGAGGCAAAGAATTCCACAGATTCAGTCTAGACAAAAAGAAAATCCTCCTCAAGTCTATCTTGCTCTGAAATTATTCTCTGCTCCTAGATTCTCCCACCAGGGCAAACCACTTCACTGCATGTACCTCATCAAGCCCACTAAGAATATTATAAATTAATAAGGCTTATAACGCCCACATCACATGGAAGTTTTAAAAATGATTGTATTCAATGAATTATTTTCCTTTTTTATATATTTTGTTAATATCATCAGTTTACCTGGCACAGTGGCTCAGTGGTTAGCATATTGCCTCACAGCACCAGGAACCCAGGTTTGATTCCATCCTCGGGCGACTGTCTGTGTGGAGTTTGCATGTTCGCCCCTTGTTTGTGTTGGTTTCCTCTGGGTGCTCCAGTTTCCTCCCACAGTCCAAAGATGTGCAAGCTAGGTGGATTGGCCATGCTAAATTGCTCATGGTGTTCAGGGATGTGTAGATTGGGTGGGTTATAGGAGGATAGGTCTGGGTAGGATGCTCTGAGGGTCAGTATGGATTTGTTGGGCCGAAGGGTCTGTGTCCACACTGTAGGGATTGTATGAAATCCTATGAATCAGGTCTTGTACGATTTTAAACCTTAGGAATAGAATAGACCTAAACTAATTACCAGATACTCTCTATTGCTGTTCTTCGCACATAATAGTATAAGAACCAATTCCTCATTGGAATTGGAATTAAAGTTGGAAGGAGCAAAGGAGCATCTCATTCATCTCTTTCCCTAACTCCTTTACTCTGAAAACTGCCAGCACTCTGTTCAATTACACACTGAGATGCCTCTAATCATTTGTTTCTGAGTAAGCTCTGACCAGGTACAGAAAAAAGTGTTTTAACTGACTTCCTTAATTAAATTCAAGGAGTGAGGACTTGAATAATTATGATTAAGCCTGGATGAAATTTAGAATTGAAACAGTTAAATATTAAATGTGGATACCAAAATTAAACTTTTTTGAAAGGGATTAACAATTAATTGCTTTACTGATGAAACTGCAAATGTTTTTTTGAAAATCACAGTTTTAAAAGACTTTAGAAATGGTGTGGTGATTTGCAAGAATTGAAGGTTAAGGGTTAGTTTTAGCAAGATAGGGGTGTTAAATGAAGTTTTGAAAATGAGGTGGACTGTATGTGAGGGATGAGAATCACTTACAATCCCAGCAAACAGGCTAGGCACCTAATAAGTAGCATGAATGGAAGCAAGGAACAAATCTGTCTCATGAACAAGATGAATAAGTATGTGGAGATAAACAAATACTGGAGTAACAGATTGATGGAAGGTCTGAGGACAGTTGTGGGGGAGTGGTTGAATTTGTGAGCAATGGAGTGAAGAAGCAGAAGTAATTGAATATATCCAGTGGAAATCTCCCTTCTGAATTTAAAATATGGCAATAAGCATGTTGTTTGGCATAACCCAGAGCAAGTTACATTGACAGTTAATGTGCTTCTCATCTCATTACCTACGCAAGTGAGATATTTCACAAGCTACTCAGCAAATTGCATGGCGAGCGAGCTGGTTGGTCCCACCAGCCCTTTCCAGCTCGAAGAATTTGATGCCAGATTTTAAGGCCAGTTAGACATTCCTTCAGGCACTGCAGCCAGCAGCATTCCCTCAACCTGTGGTCAACCCATAACTGAGCGCATAGTTACTAAGATTATCAAATTGACTCCAAGGTTTAGTAAAAGTTCCCTCCGGCCACTTCTGGATAAGGTGGTGAAATCCTAGGATCATAGAGTTTTTACAGCACAGAAACAGGCCCTTCGGCTGATTGGATATATGCCGTTTATCAGATGTCCATCTATTCTAATCCTATTTTCCAGCCGTTGGCCTGTAGCATTGTGTGCAATGGTGTTTCAAGTGCTCATCTGAATAGTTCTTAAATGTCATGAGGTTCCTGCCTCTACCACCCTTCAGGCAGTGGGTTTCAGGTACCCACAACCATCAGGGTGAAAATATTATTCCTCACAGTCCTTCTAATCTTCCAGATCTTTGCATCAAAACTGTACCCCTTGGTTATTGACCCCTCCACTAAGGATTTAAAGATTCTTCCTGTCAATGTCCCTCAGAACTTTGTATGTCTCATGCAGATCGTCTCTCAGTCTTCTCTGCAAACGACACCAGCCTATCTAGCCCCTGTTCATAACTGAATCACTACAGCCCAGGCAACGTGCTGGTGAATCATTTCCGCACTCTCTCTAATGCAATCACGTATTTCCTATAGTGTGGTGACTAGAACTACGTGGTGTACTCCAGCTCCAGTACCGTTATATACAGCTCCATCCCCTCATTCCGTATTGAATGCCTGCACTAATAAAGGCAAGTAGCCCATATGCCTTCTTAACCATCTTATCTACCTGTCCTGCTGCTGAAAGAAGATCTGTTCCAGACTGACTGAATAAGAAGGCCATCTCAATAAATCTATCCAGTCTGGGCAGAGGTTGCAGCTTAGGTCAGTGCTGTGACTCCACTAAAGAGGGCAACACTGCGACAAGAAAGTCCCCTGTATTTCACAAGGGTAAGTAGCACCAATTTCACTCTGTTATCTTACACTCACATGGCTATCTGTCATTTTAATTCTGTTGTCGAACCTGCGTTTCACCAAGAGTGTGATTCTCAGCATCATGTGCATCATGTCTGTTCAAAGGCTCATACTGCCCTCATCCTCTCAAACTATTAAACCTTCCTGCCCACTGCTCACTTCCTTGGGATGCCTCACCACTTTGCATGGTTTTGCATGGTCACAAACTGCACCATCATCCATTCAAATCATACTCAAGCCTGTTTATCTAATTGCTGGAAAAAGAAGCCGAAAACCAGGGTGAGAAGGCCAAAATTGTTGGGGTAATGGTAGACTCCACACATCAGATTCCACACCCCCTTTCAAGGAAAGAGTCATGGAATTGACTGGAGAAAATAAGAATTGTTCCAACAGTAATGGGAAGACATCACTAGCTCTAAAACAGAAACAGCAATATCAGCATTCTCAAATAAGCATCACCAAGGCTAACACATTGCTTTGCTCCTGTCTTCTGCAGGTGCTAGTGGCAACCAGGGGCCATCAGCCAAGAATAGCCCACTGCCTGAACTCCTTGCCAGAACCACCTCTGAGGAGGGAGACTGTGAAACCTCAGATCATTAGTTTTTTTTCATATCCAGACATGCTTATATGCACAACTGAAAGGATTTCTTTTCCCACCAGCAAACATCCATGGTACTTTTCACCTGTTATCCACCACCACCAAATCAATCTCTTTCCAATTAATCAATTTATGTGCAACACCCAGCAAGGGCAATGCAGTGACGCCAAGGTGAGTTTGAAGTGCAGAGGAGACCTGTATGCCTTATAGATATTTTTGAATCAACTTGTTCAGATATGTTCTTACACAGCCTCCTAGCTCAAAGGTAGGGGCACTACCGATATGCCACAAGAGCCCAAAAGCATACTGCACCTGGTATTCCCAGGCAGTCTCCCTCCCAGCTAAGTACTAACCAGGCCTGAGCCTGCTTAGTTTCCGAGATCACACATTTTCAAATTAGTGTGGCCATAGGCACTGGCTTCTCAGCTGTTGGTTTCTAAATCTGAGAATACGATGCTCACTACCTTGGTGTTAAAGGCAGCAAGGCAAACAGTTGTTGTGAACTAATTAGTTAATGTCTACTGAAATATCTATTTAGGATCTTGAGGTGTAGCGGTAATATCTCTACCTCTGAGCCAGGAGGCCTGCGTTCAAGTACCACCTGCTCCAGAGGTGTGTCATAACATATCTGAACATGTTGATTAGAAAATATCCATTGAAATGTGTAAGGGTTTTGTGATGAGTCAGTAATGTTCCTGCCTCTGGACCAGGACGCTCTGGTTCTGGTCCCACCTGCTCTAGAGGAGTGCAATAATATCTCTAACCATACTGGTGAGAAAATATCTACTGAGTTACACAGTGTTAAAAGAACATCCCTGTCTGAGTTGTTCTTTGGGGTTGTTGTGGTATTGTGATAGTGTTCCTTCCTCTGAGCAAGAAGGCCCTGGTTCAAGTCCCACCTAATCCAGAGCTCTGTCATAACATTTCTGACCAGATGGTTGGGAAATATTTATTCGCATGTACACAAGTGGCATTGTCTCTACCTCTGAACTAGGAGGCCTGGGTTCAAGTCACACCTGCTCCAGAGATATGTAATAACACCTCTGACCAGTTGATATATAAAATATCTATTCAAATGTATAATGGTTTTGTGGTGCAGTGGTAGTGCCCCTTCCTCTGTGTTCAACTCTTACTTCTCCTGGAGGTGTGTTATTACATGTCTGAGCAGGTTTATTGAAATAATTATTCAAACGTACATTCACCCAGATGTCCTTGGAGGTGGAGCACGAGGTGTCAAATGGCAATGCTTGAAGCTTTTAGTGCTGTTAGGCATCCTGTGGGCTGGGTGCATCCTTATCCCCTTCAATGAAATCCTAATTTAGTTTATTAACATTTCTTTTCATTAGTGCCCCTGAGGGCTGTTTTTACTTTTGTTTAATTTAGCTTAATTTTAGCTTTTGTTACTTGACCTCAAAAAGACTATTCAGCTTTGTTTAAAACTTTATGGTTTGTGGTTGGGAGAAGTAAAACTTGAACTAGAAAGTTATGCCTGGACTTGGTCCAAAAACATTTAACTTAACAAAACAATTAACAGCAAGGCATTCGCCAGCACCAGGTAAATCATCGCGGTGGCTACACTATGTACAGTCCGCTCTCAGGAGGACAATCTGGTGAGCACATCACTGACGTGTCCACAATTGGTGAAGCAAGGAATGTTCAGTGTCTTGGACTATCAGAGGACGGCCAGCAATCAGGCACCAGCTCAGCCCCATGCAGAAAACATGTTGACTATACTTGGATATAATTGAAATGGCTAACCTGCAAAGACAGGCGCAGGTGTCCCAGAGGCCTTTGACAGGTTGGAATAAAAGACAGTGAAGTCCTTCCTTGTTCTCATTACTACCAGGGTTTCAACATGTGAGTACCCGGCTACCTCCATGGAAAGGGTGGTAGCTAGTTTGGAGAATGAGGTTCATCAGAACATTCATTACTGCTGGACGTGCAGTCAGGGCCTGCACTCCATTGCTTTAGCATGAGTGCTGGGCATCAATGACAAAGTGAGAAGGGGCAAGGAATTTCAACCTCACTCCAAGTGCCCATTCCTTGCAATGAGACAGTGTGGTGCTATAGGCATCCATAGGGCAGAGGAGCAACACACAGGCACTCCAGCAGCTTCTTCTCAAGATACTCCATCTCCCATCAGCCTGTGACAATACCTGTAGCAGGTCAAGCTGAGGGAAGTGAACCTGCGTCTGGACAGGAGACTTTAGTAGGCTAAAAGCCACTGGGACAACATCCCAATTTTTTTAGTTACCACTGCCTACCACACTGCTCCTTCCATTCCACCTGTAGAAAATCTAGCCTGCACCAAAATGCAGTGAGTGGGAAAGAAAGGTGAAAACATTGAGGGAGCATTGATGATATAGCTGTTCAAACATTTTGTAAAATCAGCACTTTTATCAAGCTACAATCACTTCCATTGATATAATGTCTGCTGTAATCTTGTTGCAACAATAAGAACAGGCTAAGTGAAAGATGTATCTTCAACGAGCAAAAGATTGTACTGTGTTGCAACTGCCAAGTATTGGTTCCTCCCTTGTAACCAACAAGGTATCTGACTGCAGTTAGCCTCATGTGTCAGGAAACTACACACCTATATGTTTGTGATTATAGCCAAGAAACTACAGATGATTTTCAAGGACACTGAGGCTAAAAGTAAGGTATAGGACAGGAGCCAGGCCCAAGAATGTTCAAATTATTCACCCCTCACACCTAATGGGAGATGAAAGAATCTTGTGATGCTTCCACATTCCCCAGGAGGTAAGAGTTTCACCTTGTCTGTGCCTCACTGCAACATTTAAGAAAGCCAAGAGAATTGTGAACTACCACAGAAGCCCCCTGTTACTCCCTGAAATGACCCCCCACAAAGAAAGTTCAGGGTAGCCGTAACCTTGAGGGATACAGCAATGGGATTGCCACAAACTCTCTGTGAGTGCAATCCTTGTCCATCAGCTGCCATAGGTGTGGCACAATGGCTCAGGACATTGTTAATTTTCTCCTGTACTCGCTTCAGTCATTTGCGGAGAGCTGTAGCAAAGTCTGTAGGTACAGTTCCACACCGGAACTATTTGCTTTTTTGATAGATCTTGCCCTGCTGCTTCTCCCGCTGAATGTTGTACTGCAGCTGGTGGCAGCTGTGGTTCATGTTGGGCTTACAGAATCTGTTGTCCCTGCTGTCTCCTGTGCCTGTTTCTTTAGATTTGCAGTATGGTTGTATTGACCTTGGCCATTCTTCACTATATTGAGGCAGATCTGTGAGAAAAGAAAGAGAGATTACACTTGTGTTATTAAAGCCACAGCTGAGCCCTGTGATACTTCACGTTGAAGCTATATACAATACCATCACAGACAGTAATGTGTCGTCAGTGCAAGAAACCAAAGGCAATGTGCTGATAAAAAATCTGAAGTGTAATTTCCTGACCTTACACAAAGTGGCCTAACAAAGTGTCCATCTTCCTTTGGCATCAGACAACTGCCAGGATCCACTCCCTGCCCCCACCCCTCACCAAAGCACCCCACCGTATATGCATTGGCCAATTGGGAAGAATAAGTAGTGATTGACTATGCCTTATTCCATGAGTTTTGTTTATCTCGGAGATTACAAGGTGACAATAAGTGGTCTCCATGTACAACCACTGATTACTCTGATTCATTTATTTGAAGAAAGTATTTCCATGGGACAATTGAAGCCAATTAATATGAAGTTTATAGAGATCTATTTAAAACTTAGGACAACCAGCAGACTCTTCTCCCAGTGCAGTATAGGTCTTCCATTACAAAGCTAGAAAACCTCACAAATCTGACAGTGATGCAAATCCTATTTGTCCCTGCACAGAGTTGCTAAAGCACAGCACAATACTACAGGGTTTTCTTTTGATTGTTTCCAAACCTTGAGTTTAAGTAGCTACCTATAATTGTGATATATCAGCTTCCTGTACAAACAAGGAGCAGAAGTAGACCATTCAACCTGTTCCACAATCGATAATATCATGGCTGATTTGATCATAACCTCAAATCACATCCTCACCCACCCCCAATAATCTTTCAACTCCTCGCCTAACAAGAATCTATCTACTTCTACCTTAAAAAATATTCTCTACCCACCACCTTTTCAGGAAGAGAATACCAAAGACTCAAGGACTTCTGTGAGAATAAAATGTTGCTTCATCTCTGCCATAAGCAGGAGACCTGATCTTTAAAAAGTGACACCTCACTCCCAATTCTCCTAGAAGATGAAACATCCACCCCACAGCAAACGTGGAATGATTTCTCAAGATTTTATATGCTTAAAAAAAATCACCTCTTATTCCTACATGCACCAGTCGATATAAGCCTAGCCCGTCCAACCTTTCCTCATAAAACACGCCAATTCCAGGTATTAATCTGGTAAGCCTTACCAGAACTGCCTCCAATATATTTGTATCCTTCCTTAAGTAAGCTGACCAATACTGTATACAGTAATTCAGATGCAATCTCTCACCAATGCCCTGTATAACTGAAGTATAATCTCCCTACTTTTGTATTCAATTTCCCTTGCAATAAATGGTAACATTCTATTATCTTTTCCTATTACTTCCTGTACCTGCATACTAACCTTTTGTGATTCATGCAGGAGGACACTCAAAAGTCTGTGTAAAAAATTGGTGGAGTTGTGAATAGTGAAGAAGATACAACCTGAAGACAGATACAACCAGATACAGATCAGTTGGAAGGTTGGGCTCAGAAATAGCAGATACAGTTTAATCCAGAATGTGTAAGGTTTGAGAGGTCAAATGCAAGAGACGTAAAATGCAAGAGGAAAGTATACAGCAAATGGTAGGGCCCTTAGGAACACGGATATACAGAGAAATGTTGGAGTTCAAGTCCATAGCTCTCCAAAAGAGACAACACAAGTGGATCAGGTGGTAAAGGAAGCATACCGCATGTTGCCTTCATCAGTCGTAGCATTGAGTATAGAAGTTGGCAAGTCATGTGTAAAACTTTAGTTAGGCCACATTTGTAGTATAGTTTGCAGTTCTGATCGCCACACCATAGGAAGGATGTTGAGGCCTTGGAATGGGTACAAAAGAGGTTTACTAAGATATTGCCTGGTTTGCAGTGTATTAGCTATAAGGAGAGCTTGGACAAAATTGAATTGTTGGAGGTTGGAGGAACTACCTAATGGAAGTATATAAAATTATGAGAGGCGTGGAAAGGATGAATAGTTGGCATCTCTTTCCAAAGGTGGGAATGTTATATACTAGGGGATATAGATTTGAGGTGAGAGAGAGGAGTGTTTAAAGGAGATGTGTGAGGCAAAATGTTTATGCAGAGGGTGGTAGGTGCCTGGAGTGCTCTGCAAGGGTAAGTGCTTGAAGTAGATATAATAGCAACATTTAGGAGGCATTTAGTCAGACAAATGAACAGGCCAGGAATAAAGGGATATGGACTATGTGCAGGCAGATGGGATTTGTTTAGAATGGCATCATGGTCAGCACAGACATGATCGGCCAAAGGGTGTGTTCCTGTGCTGTACTGTTCTATGTTCTGTGTATCTTAGAGTTGTGCAATTTCTCACCATTTTGATAATATGGTTTTTTTAATGCTTCTTATTCAGCCATAGTGAACCCCATCATTCTGCATCTAACTGTCAGCGCAGAGTGTTGCATCACCTTCAAGCAGGTAGGTGATTGATCAGTATTTCTTCTGTGCCTCTTTTGATTTGCAAGTGGTTTAAATTGGACAATGATATTCAGCTGAAGAGTACGGCTAGGAAATTCACTTTTAAAATATTATACATTAAAATTAATTAATTAAATAAATAGGGAAGGCTTGGCAGGAGATGTGTTGCAGTTATTACTCATAGGAGCTAGTGGAATTCATGGTGACCACATCTGCAATGAGTATTGGCTTCTCGAGGCCCTTCAAGCTCAGAGTGAATTAGCTGGAGTCTGAGTTATGGACACTGCAAAACATCAGGGACAGTTACTCTGACACTATATTCAGCTGATAGTCACACCTCTTCGAATAATTACATAAAATTTGGACCCTGGTCAGGGACAGGAGAGTGAGACAGGTATTGGGATCCAGAATTAGGGAATTAGAGCTTTACAGGATCCTCAGCCAATGCCCTTGTCCAATAAGTACAAGATTCTTTCTGGTATGGACAAATCCACAGACTGTGGGGAGGATGTGCAAACTAACCAAAGTGCGTGATACAGAAAAATATTCAAATTGGGGAGCAAAATTAGAGGAATAGACACTGTTCTTTGCAGCAAAAACAGAATCCCAATGACTGTGTGTACCAAGTACCAAGATCTCTTCTAGGCTGGAGAAGAACTTGTAATGCAAGGAAAAAGGTCCATTTGGCGTGGTCCAGATCAACAACATCGGTAGGACTAGAGAAGAGGTCCGACTGAGGGCTAAATTAAAAATAAACAGAGTCACAAAGATAATAATCTTTGAATTGCTAACTGTGCCACATGCAAATTGGCATAGGATTAATAAGATTAAAGTGGTAATTGCATGGCTCAAAGATTGATGTGGGAGATGTGGGCTTCTGATTCATGGGGTACTGGCAACAGTATTGAGGAAAGAGAGAGATCTCTTCTATTGGGACCATGATTCATTTGAACCATGCTTGGACCAGTATCCTGGCAAGTCATATAACTAGGGGTGTAGTTAGGGTTTAAACTAGTTAGTGGTCTGGTGGGATCAAAAGAAAAAAAGTTGTAAAAAAACAAAACAAAACTAGAAAGCAGAGATATAGGGCAATGAAGATGTGAATGTGCCACAGGAAACAGCAGAAAATGTAAGTGGAAAAGTAGTGCAGAAATTAGAACCAGAATAAGTAATAAAAGTAAAAGTCAAAAATGAAGGCTATTTATCTGAATGCCTGGAGCATTTGTAGAAAGATATGTGAGATGGCGACACAAATAGAAATAAATGAATATGACTTGACAGTTATTATGGAGATGTTGTTGCAGGGTGACCAGGACTAGGATCTCAGAGTTCAAGGATATTCAGTGTTCTAGAAAAATAGGCAAAAAAAAAAGGAGGTGGGGGTCGTGTTGTTCATAAAGCAAGGTATAGGTGTGGTGGTGAGTAGTAGCATAGGTGCAATAGATCCTGATGCAGAATTAGTTTAAGTGGAAATAAGGAGTAACAGGGAATGAAGTAATGTCTTGGAATTGTCTATAGGCCACTGAAGAATTGCTTCACTGTGGGATAGATTATAATCAGGAAGGAGTGGAGGTGTGTAAGAAGGGCATTACAATTATCGTGGGTTCTTTTCATATTTTTATACAATCCCGTTCAGGAATGTTATTCTACACCTCTGGAGGAGGTGGGACTTGAACCCTGGGCCTGCTGGCTTAGAGTAAGGACATTACCACTGCACCACAAGAGCCCTTGTATGCTCTTTTAGTGTGCATAATGACTGGACAAATCAGATGGACAAGGAATAATATGGAAGTTTAATTTGTAGA
Organism: Ginglymostoma cirratum; assembly: GCA_024137785.1. Classification (NCBI taxonomy): domain Eukaryota; kingdom Metazoa; phylum Chordata; class Chondrichthyes; order Orectolobiformes; family Ginglymostomatidae; genus Ginglymostoma; species Ginglymostoma cirratum. The sequence goes on from JAHRHZ010000050.1 coordinate 16,151,188, forward strand.
GTGCATCAGCGACTGTTTCTAAGAGCAGTACATTGCAGAACCTACCTGGGAATATGTATTTTAGATCTAGTAATGCATAATGAGGTAGAATTAATAAGCGATCTCATAGTTAAGAATCCTTTTAGGGGTTATGATCACAACATGATAGAATTTCAAAAGCAGTTTGCAGGAGAAAAACTGAGGTTTCAAATCAGATCCTCAACTTTAATAACTTTTATACAGATGTATAAAGAAAGAGTTGTCTAAAGAGGACTGAGAAAATAGAGTAAAGGGAGGATGCTGAAAAACATCCAAACATTATCAGATAAGCAAGGTCTTAATAGGGGGTAAGGTCTTGTAATATTCTCTATCATAAGGGAGAAACTATTTGACAAAGTATTGGAACTGAAGGACCAGGAGCTGATGGCCTACATTCAACGATTTAAAGGGAATGGCTAGAGAAATAATGAAGGCATTAATATTCCAGAACACACTGAATTTCAGGAAGGTTCGGATGAATTAGTTACATCACTGTACAGAAGGAAAGTAGACAGAAAGCAGCAAACTACAGACAAGTTAGCATAATGTCTGTTATTGGGAATATGTTAGTGTCTGTTATTAAGGAAGAAATAACAGGATATTTAGAAAAGCTTTATAGAATCAGAGTCAATATGGTTTTGTGAAAGGGAAATCATGTTTCACAAAATTGCTAGAGTACTTTGAGGCTATAACAAGCAGAATTAAAAGAAAACAGGTAGATGCAGTGTGCTTGGATTTCCAAAAGGCATTTGATAAGGTACTACATAAAAGATTATTGCCAAAATAGGAGAACACAGTAATGTGCATGATTTATCAGCATGGATTGAGAGTTGGTCAACACACTGAAGACAGAGAATCAGGATTAATTGGTATTTTACAATTTGGAATGACATAACTAGCAGAGTACAACAAGAATCAGTCCTAGGCATCAATTATTTATCACTTGTGATTTGGAGGTGGGTCAAAGTGTAATAATTCAAATTTGCTGATGTACAAAAATAGGTGGGAAGGATGTTGTCATGAAGATATAAAGAATCTGCAAGGGATATGGATAGGTTGAATAACGGGGAATACAATTGACAGAGTTTAATGTAGGAAAGTGTGAGGCCACGCACTTTGATAGGAAGAGACAAAAGGTAGACTATTATTTAAGTGGCGAGAAACTCCCAAAAAAGTGCAGCACCAAGTGATCTGGGTGTTCTTGTGCATGAAACAAAAAAAATGCAGGTGCAGTAAGTCATTAGGAAGGTAAATGGAATTTTGGACTTCATTGCTTGATGGTTGGTGTTAAAAATAGTGAAGTCTTTCCAACTTTACAGATTTTTGGTGAGGATACTCCTGGAGAACCAGGTACTGTTTGGGCTTCATACTTAAAAAAGGATATAGTCACATTGGAGGCTGGTTAAAAGTGATTCACTAGGCTGATACCTCAGGTGAAGGGATTGTCTTATCAAGAACTATTAAACAGGTTAAGCCTTTATTCATTAGCATTTAGAAGAATGAAGGGCGATTTTATTCAAACATATAAGGTTCTGAGGGAACTTAGAATCATACAATCCTTACAGCGTGGAAGTAGGCCATTCAGCCCACCAAGTCCACATCAACCCTCCAAAGAGCCTTGCACCCAGACCCACCCTATCCCTGTGACCCTGCATTTCCTATGGCCAATCCACCAAACCTCCACGTCTTTGGACAGCGGGAGGAAACCCACGCAGGCACAGGGAGAATGTGCAAACTCCACACAGTTAGTCACTTCAGGGTAGAATCAAGCCTGCGTCTCTGGCACTGTGAGGCAGCAGTTCTAACCACCGAGCCACCATGCCACCCCAAGGTAGGTGTTGCAAAGATGTTTCCATTAGTAGGGGAATCTTGAACTAGGCAACATAGTTACAGCGTAAATGGACACTCATTTAAAACGACGATGCAAAGAAAGTTCACTTCTCAGAAGGTGATGAATATCTGAACTTCTCTGCCGCAGAAAACCTTGGAGACTAGATCAATGAAAGTATTTAAAGAGGTAGATAGATTTTTGAAATATCAAGGAGTTGAGGGCTTGAGTAGATCATCCATGATCTTATAGAATGGCCTAGTTCTGCTCCCATTTCTTATGTTCTACGGGACCAACATACCCACTGTTAAGAGATAAAAGGTACTGCAGATGCTGGAGAATCCGAGATAACAAGCATGGGGCTGGATGAACACAGCAGGTCAAGCAGCATCATAGGAGCAGGAAAACTTGACGTTTCGGGCCTAAACCCTTCATCAGAAATGGGGGAGGGGAAGAGGGTTCTGAAATAAATAGGGAGAGAGGGGGAGGCAGACAAGTCGAAGAGGCGGGGATGGAGCCAGTAAAGGTGAGTGTAGGTAGGGGGGGTAGGGAGGAGATAGGTCAGTCCAGGGAGGACGGACAGGTCAAGGGGGCGGGATGATGTTAGTAGATAGGAGATGGGGGTGTGGCTTGAGGTGAGAGGAAAAACAGGTTAGGGAGGTGGAGATGAGCTGGGCTGGTTTTGGGATGCGGTTGGGGGAGGGGAGATTTTGAAGTTTGTGAAATCCACATTGATGCCATTGGGCTGCAGGGTTCCCAG
>JAHRHZ010000050.1:16158793-16180009 GCA_024137785.1 Ginglymostoma cirratum
GATGCAGTCATCAATGTAACGGAGGAAGAGGTGGGGTTTAGGGCCAGTGTAGGTACGGAAGAGGGATTGTTCCATGTAACCTACAAAGAGGCAGGCATAGCTTGGACCCATGTGGGTACCCATGGCCACACCCTTTGTTTGTAGGAAGTGGGAGGAATTGAAAGAAAAGTTGTTGAGGGTGAGGACGAGTTCGGCTAGGCGGATGAGGGTGTCGGTGGAGGGGGATTGGTCCGTTCTGCGGGACAGGAAGTTGTTAACTCGTCTTAGAAAATATGTAGAGAAGCTGTTACCTTTATTATATTTCTGGCTAGCTTTTCTGGTACTCTAATTTTTCTCTCATTAATTTTTTGCTCAATTTTTGTTTTTAAATATGTTGTTGAATGTCTTAACCTGCCATCTGTCTTTGCACGGTTTTACGCTTTTTATTTTAGTTTGATTATGCTTAACTTTAGAAAAGCGATGCATAAAAATAACATACATAGCTGAAAGTATATCAAGAATATCTATTTTATATTTGAATGAGCAGGCCACTATTTTATTACGAAATGCACTGAAAGCTCCCGAGCCATCCGAACTCCATTATAAAAGTCCCTCACATTTATTTGCAGCTATTCATACGTCTATAGATGACGCTGTGATGGCAGTTTTCTGCGTTAAATATTCTTGGGGCCGGCTACTGTATGCAAATCCAATTCGGTGTTATTTTTGAGTGAATCGGGGTCATTAAGCATTGAAAAGTGAAGAACAGCAAAATGTAGTTCACGTATGTTTGAACTTCAGGGGAATTATTAAAAAGTTAAAATTACTAAATGATTTTATAGTCCACTTATTACTTTGTAGCAACTGTTGGTGACCCAACTATAGATCCCCCAGTTGATAACTACCCTCAGTCATTCCTTCCAACAGGCCTGAAACGTTTCCCTGATTTCCTTTCCACACACATTCCGACCATCCATTCAGCTTGATTTCTAGATGAAATTGTGTATAATAAATATATTTAAGAAGCATTTTAAAATAGTATGCTATATGTGTTTAATACCTATGGCGCTCCTGATGTTGCAACTGGTGATGGTATTGCTGTGTTCTGGTATTGACAGAAGGCAGTGAGGATGGAGATGCGGCACTGTCCGATCCCCGTCTCGGGCTGACAGTGAGGACAATGAGGGCGAGACATCCCAGGCACCTTTAATATGCTCCGCCAGTTAATCGCCCAATGGTGAAACGTCTAAGTATTCTTGCGACGGGAGTGCATTAGTGATACAAAATAATGCTCACTTAATTTCATAATTAAACCCGTATTTGTTTTGATTTGGAGTTTAGTGCCCCTTTACAATGGGAGTATTTGGTTTGAGAGATCTATACCCTCCTGATCGCCTCCTCAGGGAAATGGAAAATGAAAACGATTCCAATAATTTTAGTTTCCAACGTGTGCGCCGCTTTTCATAGAATACCTACAGTGTGGAAACAGGCCCTTCGGCCCCGATCCTCAAAGCATCCCACCCCACCATAAACCACCTAACCGACCCATGCCTGAACACTATGGGCAATTTTGCACGGCCAATCCACCTAACCTGCACATCTTTGGACTGTGGGAGGAAACTGGAGCACCCGGAGGAAACCCACAAAGACACGTGGAGAAAGTGCAAACTCCACACACTCCACCTGAGGCTGGAATCGAACTCAGGTACCTGGTGCTGTGAGCCACCGTGCCGCCCCAAATGTTTCTAACGTGAATGTGTTTTTTCCGTAAATAACGGGTCGTGTATCTGCCTATTTGTGAAGGAGTTGTCTTGCTGGTTTGCCTGTCAGTGCGCTAACACTTCCTTGCTTTAACAAACCACGGTTATCTCTAGAGGGCTTTCGCCTCTCCAAATTCTCCTGTAAAATGTTCCTGGAAAACTGCAACATAGGTACTTGGTTGGATTTGGTTTAGGATCCACCACCAGCTGTCAGGTTCGAGCTGATGGGAGGGACTGCTAGAACTGGCGAGCTGACGTGTTTTCCCTGGTTGTGTAACTTTTGAAGTTACTCCTGTATTTATTGCCTGGGTGAGACAGTGCGGAGAACAACTTGTTCACACTCACAGACAGCAAGCCTGGCCTCAGAACCCGCTATTGCCGAGGTCAGAACATGAAAGTCTTAAACGGGACAGGAAACCTGTACAGTTCAGGGCTAAAATTGCTGCTGCTGGCCGGGACCCTCGCACTGCAAGTGCACCAGGCCCTGGGCTATTTCAACGTCAAGGCAATTGCTGGGATGGCAGACGAGATCAGAGGCACTTGGCTGAACCTGAGACCTACAGTGTTCCGTCAGAACATGCCCGGGATCTTCGCCGTCTGTAATGTACAACCCAGCTCTGACCTGAGCGCCGATCAGCCCGCTATTAGTGGCACAATCCTCTTCTACCAAAAGGTCCCTGGTAGCAACCTGAAGGCGTATTTCAACCTGCAAGGCTTCCCGCTGAATGACTCGCAGTCCGAGCGAGCGATCCACGTCCACCAGTTCGGGGACTTGAGCGGCGGCTGCGTGAGCACCGGACCCCACTTCAACCCGTTCGGGGTGGACCACCCCCACCACCCCGGGGACTTCGACAACTTCAAGGTGAGGAACGGCAGGATCACCAAGTTTCTCACCAAACCGAAGGCCGACCTGTACGGAATTCACACCATCCTGGGCCGCGGCGTGGTGGTCCATGAGGGCAAAGATGACTTGGGGCTCGGAGGGAACCCGGGAAGTCTCGAAAGTGGAAACTCCGGGAGAAGGCTGGCCTGCTGTACGATTGGACTCAGCAAAGGAGACCTTTGGAAGCGATTGGTGCTCAAAGTGTGAAGCAGCTAATTTGCGTTGGGCCAGTTCGATTTATTCCCCATGTCACCATAAACAAAATAGAAGATGCATTTGCAGCAACACACACAGCTTAACTTGATACAAATTATTTCATTTAATCAGCAAACGCTAACAATCTTAGTAAATAATGCACACCTTCCCAATGTAGGCACCAGAGTATAATTGTCCATTTAATCCTACAGCGTATCCGGCATCATTTCCAGCATAAATAATGATTTTCACCTTTTACCCACGCGGCATCGCTTGTCGGTGTTTGCCCGGTAATGGGTAGACGGCATGATTAGAAGAAACAGCAAGTCAAGCTATCTCGAGTTTCAGTTATCATTCATTATGATTTCTGCCGTCACTTTCTACTAAGATAGTTTATTTGTTCTCTTCGTAATTTTCACGAGTTATACCAAACGATTCTGTAACGTAGAGGAGCCGATACACTGAAACACGAGGATGGGATCATCCTCAATTGGGCAGGGCTGCTGTGATTAAGTTTCAAGAAATCATTAAAACCGCACAGTTATTATGCGTTTCAGTTTGGAGGCTTGTTTGATTAAGGAGTGTGTATCAGAAATTTACATTCTAAGATGCTTTTGAAGGACTCCGTCAGCCATATTTCAAACATAACAGTTCGTAAGTCTTTACCTAATGTTTAAAATAACTTTAGATGCTCAAGTGACAAATGCTAGAACATACAGATTTTAATAAATTGATGATCTTGCAACTTTACTTTGCTTAATTCATTTCATTGCTACAAAAATGTTGCAGAACTGTAATAGAACCATTGATCAGGATGTTCTGACTTGTACAAAAATAAATTCTGTGAGGGCAAACTTTTACTTTCATCTCATTGAGTAACTAAAACTGTTTTAGGGAAGTTTGCTTTGTGTACTTGCTTTTGCAATGAGAGGTTATCAGAGGCTGTTATTGGAGCGCTGGTTAAATGGATGATAGAGAACCCTCGAGACATTTCGGAACATTTAAATGAGCACTTCAAATGCCAAAGCACGCAAGGCTACCGGTGAAGTGCTGGTAAATGGAATCAGAATAGATGGATTCTTGATGACTGGCATGTGCACGATGGGCTGAATGGCCTTTTCCATGCTGAAGAAGTTCTGACACAATCAGTAGCAAAATAGATTTATGAACTAATAAGGTCAAGAAGAAGTGATCTGCTACTTCAAGCTTTTGCTTTCTTCGCTTCACTGATTTATTTGGCAACATCAGTAATGATGTTTACTGCTGTTTGAATTTCCGTCTGCACCACCACACCCCAGTGACGGATCCAAGCATAAAAATCAATAGTTCAAGAACCAATGGGGTTCATGCACTTGTGTGAAATGCTGTATTACCGCAGGGGTTATATTTCAACTGAGCCACAAAGCTGAGAGGGACAGCATCAATTTGTTCCCGAAGATAAACAATTTAACAAGGAGCAGTTAACTTACAGTGACCCAAAAGTAAATAAATTTATTTATTTATTTAATTGCTGTCTGTAGGACTTCACTGTGTGCAAGTTGATTGCTGCACTTCCTTTATATAAACATATTGACTGCCCTCCCAAAAGCAAATCGTTGATTTTAAAATCGTTTGGGGTATCCTAAGAATACAAAAGTGGCTGTCATGTTGTGGACTTTACATACTTTCTAAAAACAAAGGCATTATGACTTAACAAGCTGAATATGTAATTTAGTAAATAATAACATCTATAATACTTTGAAAATCAAGTTTAAGAAACACTTTTACATTAGTTTGTGGCATGAATAGACATTTAAGTCCCAGTACAATCTAATACTGATCACTTCTGCTGCATTACCAAATCTCACATTGGGCAGCAACAGGCGCTGGTCCCAGTATCCCAGGATTAGGTTGAGGGAAAACAAGCAATGTATTCTTGATTAGAGAAAGGGCGTTCAGTTAGTTGGCTTGGCAGCTGGTTTGCAATGCAGAGTTCTGCCAGTACCTCAGGTTCAATTCCTGTACTGGCTGAGGTTACCACAAAAGTCCCTCAACCTTGGCTCTCGCATAAGTTATGGTGGCCCTCAGGTTAAATTCACCACCAGTCATCTCTTTATAATGAGGGAGCAGCCCTGTGGTCCTGTGGGATTATGGTGGCTTCAAGGAGGGAGGTGGGGTTGGGAATGGGTGTAAATGATCACTACAATGACCATGTGCAGAAGTGTGAATGAACACCAGATAAAGAAACAGATTCACTAGATTTGTCCTCCACTTTTTGACAAGATTTATACGTGAAGAATAGCCAATTTGGCAAATAGGTCCAAAATTGGTTTAATGGCAGGAAAGAGAGGGAAATGGTAAAAAGGTGTTTCCCTGACTGAAAGTCTATGTCCAGTACTGCACCATAGGGTTTGGTGCTGGGTCCCTTGCTGCTGGTGCGTATAATAATGATCTAGATATGAATGGAGGAGATACCCTCGTGAATTCACGGATGACATAAAAATTGCTGATGTGGTAAGTAGCAAGGACAAAAGCCTTAGATTACAGGACAATACAGAGGACTTGTCAGATGGACTGAACAATGGCAAATGGAATGTAATTCAGAAAATTGTGAGGTGATGCATTTAGAGAAGACAAGCAAGACAAAGGAGGAACCTGGTAGGAACCTAGGAACCTGTCTGGTAGGAACCTAGGAAGTACAGAGGATCAGCAGGACATTGGTATGCTTGTCCATAGATTCCTAGAGACAGTGGGATAGGTAAATAAGGTGATTAAGAAGGCAAATTGGATTTTTGCCTATATTAGTCAATGCATTGAATAGAACAGCAAGGAGGATATGATGGAGCTGTTTTTACATTCGCTAGGCCACAGCCACAGCACCATTTGCAATTCTGGTTGCCACGCTAGAGGAAGGATGTGAATACACTAGAGACGGTGGAGGGGAGATTCACCAGGGTGTTGCTTGGACTGTAGTGATTCACTTATGGAGAATGGCTAGGTAGGCTGAGATTGTTTTCCTTAAAGTAGACAAAGCTGAGCGAGGAACTGTTTGACTGTGCAAAGTTCTGAAGGGAAATAAAAACCAAAAGAACTGCAGGTGCTGTAAATCTGAGGTTCTGAGGTTCTGAGGAAGGGTCACCGGACCCGAAATCTTAAGTCTGATTTTTTCTTCACAGATGCTGCCAGACCTGTTGATCTTTTCCAGCAACTTCTAGGGATATAGACAGGATAGATAGGAGGATACTTGCCCCTTAATAGAGAAGTCGATAACCAGAGGCTACTGTTTTAATGTAAGGAAAAGAAGTTTAAAGGAGATTTAAGGATTTATTTTCAGCCAGAGGGTTGTGGGTATCAGGAGCTCACTGCCTAAAAGGATGGTAGAGGCAGGAACCCTTAGGACACTTAAGAACTGTTTAGATGAGCGCTTAAAATGGCATAGCTTACACGGCTACAGGGCTAAGTGCTGGAAAGTGACATTAGAATAGATGGATATTTAACGTCCAGCATGGACACAATAGGTGAAGGGCCTCTTTCTTGCTGTAAAAACTCAATGACTATATGACCAGATATCATATCACTGCAGACTGAGGATGTCTGGGACACTTTTAGAGATCTGTGTGGGATCTTTCAATCCTCAACTCACAAATGAATGAAGACTTGTATCAATGCATTTTAAACTGAATCAAACTGCTTCATTTCATTTCTTTATGACAAGGTCAGCGCAGTAGGTTTTGACAATATTACTTGCTTCCCCCGGCACAGGAGTGTACACACATTGCATTAAAAGGGCTGTAGCATAATGTAGCTAAGTCCATCAACAGTAAAGGGTTCCATTCCATCAATGTATAAGTCATCTATAATCATTGGTGCCACATCTTAGAGGTCTGCAACAGGTATGCTGGCTGCCATACTGTCTATATCTTTGAGAACTCTCATGTTCCTGCATTGTTTCAAGGGGCAAATTCTTTACAAGGTTGATTATTGGGAGACAAGGGCTACTCTCTCCAGCCATAGCTAATGACTCCATTATGCAACCTGCTAAATTGGGCAAGCTGGGATACAGTACAGCCCTTTGATTGACCAGGAGATAGTGGAATGGAAGATAGGCCTCTGTTTTAAGGTTCTGATGTTTGGATGAGTATGGGGCATCTTGCAGTACACTCCAGACAGACTATATTAAATAATACTAGCATATTGAGCTCTACAAAACTGGAGCAGGCAACAAGGTGAAGTAATGGTGTCTGAAGAGCTGGAAAATGACAGCAATCTTCTGAGGAGAAAGACGAGAACATTGAATGGGAGGAACATTAATTTTTGCATGACAAATTGCTATAGCATGAGCACAACAACCCAGTCAGGGCTGAATTGACACTCAGTTCCAGCAGATGCATGCAACGATTATGCATTGCTGCAAACTTTTTTGGTGCTTGAAAGTCAAGCAGTCCCTGTCTGTTCTGACAAGTTAAATGCAAGCTACTACTTGTTTGCTTTTTGTCCACTTTTCCTGTCGCTGAATAAAAGTGAATGTTGTGAACTGATGAAGGCTTTCTGACATGTGATGGTCCCACATTGAACAATAAGAAGAATGTTAGGCAACACCATTAACCTTTACACCAAGCAATATATCCCCCATGATTTCAACCTTCATCTCAGCTCATCATGTTTTCTATCCTCTGAGTTCACTTGCCCTGTTATCTTTCTGTAATCTTTCCCTCAATAAATTTTCACTTTTGTGTACCATGAAGTGTCAGCCATGCCACCTATGTTCCCTGAGAAGTGTTTGTTTTGTTTGCCCCTCCAGCACGTGCATAGTGAAGGGAAGCTGTAGACTGCCAGTGTTTGACTAGGTGTACACCTGGGTTTTAAAGATAACCCTGGTGCAAGGATCCTGAGATATCTTGGTAATAGCGAATACCTCTGCCTATGACAAGTGGGAAAATACAAAAAGTGGGCAATTAAACAGCATATTCAGGCAAAGGTTGACCACATGTGTAGAGAACATGTCATGATTTATGTATATGTGATGTAAATACTGAGAGGATTTTGATATTCTTTACAATGTGGCAGTTTTGTGTGCAAAATAAGTGATCTGAGCAGGGGAGCCTGGTGACTCAGAAATCTTGCTAAAAACTTATTATTACATTCTTTATTGCACTGTATTTGGAGAAGTTAATGTTTAACAGCTTATGTTGCCATTCTCTGCCAAGACTGTTGAGGTGGTGGTTTGCCTCGTCGCTAAACCAAACATCAGCCTGTTCCGTAGGCCGATAGCATTTCTTCTCCTCGATGTCCCATTTTGTGCAACCACTCTAACCTCACATTTGAAACCATGGGTTTCTAATGCCCACCTTGTTGCAATACACTATTAGAGGCGTGGTTGTATTCCTCATGTCCAGCAATGCAAGGAATGTTGTGTAACACTTCTTTATGACGATTGTCTGAAGAAGGTACCTGTATGATAAAATCTGTGTGTATGTGCAGAGCTTTGCTTGAAGACAGAACCCATTTTATTGTGTTACTTATCCCATTTCTAGTGGTCAGTGCCCTATACGTCATAGTAGCTACTGCAGAGGTTAAGAAAACACAACAAAGTACCATAAACTTTTATCACTTCAATATCTTTAATGTTTTCCTCCATTAACCTTTACACCAAACAATGTACTCTCCTGATGTAAACATTTATTTCAGCTCATCGTGTTTTCTATCCTCTGAGTTTACTGCTTGCTTACCTTTCTGTACTCTTTTCCTCAATAAAGTTTTACCAAACTCTATTAACTGGCCACTCATTGACCATGTCATCTCAGACGACCTCACAAATATCTTCAAACTGATATCATTCTCCACACACCTGGTCCTTCCTCTTCTCAATTTTATCTCCTTTATCATCTCCTGGAAAAACTATATCCCCAACTCGCTCACAATTGCATTTTCAAAGCAACTAGCCTTTGGCCCTCAGTTTACTATATATTTCTGCAGCTATCGGTTTGCTCAAACATACCCTCTCCTCCATATTTGATGCCTTAATCCCCATTAAAACCATCATTGTTCCTTATCTGGGTCATTCTCTTGATTCAACTGTGTTCACTGCTCCTATAAATCCTGGAGATGCAAACATGATTTGATATGATGGACAACTAGTTTAACCATTCCCCACCAGACTTAACTGCATCACAAAAACACTACCAAGTCTTTCTTTACTCAAGTGTTGCCCAGTGGGCCAGCATTTATTGCCCAACCCTTGCTGCCCTTGAGAAGGTGGTGGTGAGCTGCCTTCTTGAACTGTGTTGTAAGTCATCCCATTATGCTCTTAGGGAGGCAATTCAAAGATTTTGATGCAACAACACTGATTGAGTAGCTTGGAAACGAATGTATCCATGTATTAGCTGCCCTTATCTTTCCAGTTAGAAATGGTTGTGGGTTTGGACGGTGCTATCTAAGGAGCTGTGGTGAAATTCCACAGTGCATCTATTGATGGTACACACTGCTTTACTGAGCATCAGGGCAGGACAGAGTGGACGCTTGTGGAGGTGGTGCCAGTCAAGCTTCTTGAGTGTTATTGGAGCTGCACCCATCTGTCACACTCCTGACTTGTGCCTTGTAGATGGTGGACAGGCTCTGGGGAGTCAGGAGGTGAGTTACTCACTGCAGTATTCCTAGCCTCTGACCTGCTGTTATAGCCACTGTGTTTATGTGGCAAGTCCAGCTTTGTTTCTGGTCAATGGTAAATTCCTTATAGGGATCTGCAAAATGTTGGCTATGGTGCAATGTTTGGCAGAATTGAGTAACAAGTGCGGCAAGGACCAACATGATGTTGGGACCAATTTACCCCATCTTTTACATGGCAATTTGTCAATTAATGGTCATTATTGCTTGTTAAATACATTGTTCACAATGCAACTTGTCCTATTAGTATTCAGCCTCCTAATTTCCCAACCTCACCAAACAAGCTTGATGTAAGTAAAATTCAACAAGGAATCCAGTGAGAAGACCTGAGTGATTCAGTTAGCTGCTTGTTCTGAATGACCTTCATATTTCCTGACCTCGTGGACCCCACCTCTACAAACATTGGCATCTGACATGTGCCAGCCTCGTTGAACCTTCATGGCACATCTCCAATTCACTTTTGGCATGCTTCTACACCTTAATGCTACACCTCAAGCTGCACTAGCATTTATCATTGTAATGTTGCACTCAGGGACACACACCCAGCTCAGCGATTAGACCAGCTGCATCTTTGGGCTATTCGCTCACTTGCTCTGATGCTCACAGCATCCCTGACTTTCTTACCTTGCTTTGCATTTTTGCATGTTGACCTCAGTCAGAGATAGACAGTACTGTTGTCTTACCGCACTCTTTACTGCTTGGGGTGGTTAGTTTCAGGATCATCTTCTTATAACAGGTGTGGAGCCTGATGATGGGCAGCACACTAATCATTCTGACTCTGCTCTATTGTGGGCTGTAATGAGGTCAGCCAAATGGACCTCATGGAATATGTACTCCTTATTGGGGCAGTTAATCTGGTCCAATCATGGATCCCTGGCTGACAGGTATAAACAGGAGCGTCAGAGGCTCTGTTCTCTCTGAGAGCTGGCTGTGACGGAGCTGGGCCAGTATCAAGGACTTTCCATGTGTAAATAAAGGGTGGCTTGGTGTTGGGACGCCAGCCTTTGTGGAGATTTTCAGTGGCGATGATAGTGGGACATGGTCCTGAAGAAACTCACTCGCAGCAGTTGTCTTTGAGTTGTGGTAAGCGTTTCTGGCATTATGGCATTATTAGGGAAACTTGACTTGTTTGATCCTGTTGCCAAAGACTGGGCCCAGTGTGTGGAAAGAATGCATTTTTTTTTCCAGGCAAAAGACATTGGGGCAGGCAAAAAGAAACAAGTAATTCTCCTGACAGCTTGAAGACCCGCAGCTTTTTTGGTTATTAGTGGTCTCTAATTCTAAATGCTTATAGTAACAAGATGGAATGCCATCCGGGAGGCCAAGTGACAAATGTGGATGCAGTGAGCTGCCTCCCATTGGCAGATACACCACGGTAGTACTGCCACTGGAAGTGTCCATAATGGTTTTAAATTTTGTGAAAATTCTTTAAAATCAGAGCGGACAATGTCAGATTTTGCACACAGGAAGCTCCAATCCTATCAAAACTGGAACAGCTGGTGGTAATGGCAGAAACCAAAGGGCCAACACAACCTTTTTAGACCCAGAGAGACCAGATCACAGTGGAAAATGTCATATTATTATGGGGAACAAGAGTGATTGTCCCGAGAAAAGGTCACTGCCAGATACTGGCTGAACTCCACCAGGATCATCCAGAGGTTTCCAAAATGAACATGTTGCTGAGAAGTTATGTCTGGTGGCCAGGATTGGATGCAGACATGGTCGCATTGGTGGGGCATTGTCCAGAGTGCCAAAAAGAGCAAAAATTACCGCCATCAGCTCCCCATATTCGTGGGAAAGGCTAGGTAAACTGTTGACTATGCAGGCTTTAATGAGCTCAATTTTCTTCATCCTTATGGACAGCCACTCAAAATGGCTGGATATGCACAGAGTTCATTCGTCAAACATGGGGGCAATGATAGAAGAACAGTGCACATTTTTTGCAATACACAGATAGCTAGAAATGTTAGAACATAGAACATAGAACATAGAACACTACAGCGCAGTACAGGCCCTTCAGCCCTCGATGTTGCGCCGACTTGTGAAACCAATCTGAAGCCCATCTAACCTACACTATTCCATTATCATCCATATGTTTATCCAACGACCATTTAAATGCCCTTAAAGTTGGCGAGTCTACAACTGCTGCAGGCAAGGCATTCCATGCCCTTACTACTCTCTGAGTAAAGAATCTACCTCTGACATCTGTCCTACATCTATCAACCCTCAATTTAAAGCTATGTCCCCTCGTGCTAGCTGTCACCATCCGAGGAAAAAGGCTCTCACTGTCCACCCTATCCAATCCTCTGATCATCTTGTATGTCTCTATTAAGTCACCTCTTAACCTTCTTCTCTCTAACGAAAACAGCCTCAAGTCACTCAGTCTTTCCTCATAAGACCTTCCCTCCATACCAGGCAACGTCCTGGTAAATCTCCTCTGCACCCTTTCCAATGCTTCTACATCCTTCCTATAATGCGGTGACGAGAACTGCACGCAATACTCCAAGTGCAGCCGCACCAGAGTTTTGTACAGCTGCAACATGACCTCACAGCTCCGAAACTCAATCCCCCTACCAATAAAACCTAACACACCGTACGCCTTCTTAAAAAACCCTATCAACCTGGGTGGCAACTTTCAGGGACCTACGCACATGGACACCGAGATCTCTCTGCTCGTCCACACTACCAAGAATCTTACCATTAGCTCAGTACTCTGTATTCCTGTTACTCCTTCCAAAGTGAATCATCTCACACTTTTCCGCATTAAACTCCATTTGCCACCTCTCAGCCCAGCTCTGCAGCTTATCTATGTCCCTCTGTAACCTGCAACATCCTTCTACACTATCCACAACTCCACCAACTTTAGCGTCATCCGCAAATTTACTAACCCATCCTTCTACGCCCTCATCCAGGTCATTTATAAAAATGACAAACAGCAGTGGCCCCAAAACAGATCCTTGCAGTACACCACTAGTAACTGAACTCCAGGATGAACATTTCCCATCAACCACCACCCTCTGTCTTCTTACAGCTAGCCAATTTCTGATCCAAACCGCTAAATCACCCTCAATCCCATGCCTCCGAATTTTCTGCAATAGCCTACCATGGGGAACCTTATCAAACGCTTTACTGAAATCCATATACACCACATCAACCACTTTACTCTCATCCACCTGTTTAATCACCTTCTCAAAGAACTCAATAAGGTTTGTGAGGCACAACCTACCCTTCACAAAACCGTGTTGACTATCCCTAATCAAATTATTCCTTTCTAGATGATTATAAATCCTATCTCTTATAATCCTTTCCAACACTTTACTCATAACTGAAGTCAGGCTCACTGGTCTATAATTATTAGGGTTGTCTCTACTCCCCTTCTCGAACAAGGGGACAACATTTGCTATCCTCCAGTCTTCTGGAACTATTCCTGTAGACAATGACGACATAAAGATCAAAGCCAAAGGCTCTGCAATCTCCTCCCTAGCTTCCCAGAGAATCCTAGGATAGATTCCATCCAGCCCAGGGGACTTATCTATTCTCACACTTTCCAGAATTGCCAACACCTCCTCCTTATGAACCTCAATCCTGTCTAGTCTAATAGCCTGTATCTCAGCATTCTCCTCAACAACATTGTCTTTTTCATGTGTGAATACTGATGAAAAATATTCATTTAGCGCCTCTCCGATCTCTTCGGACTCCACGCACAACTTCCCACTACTGTCCTTGACTGGCCCTAATCTTACTCTCGTCATTCTTTTATTCCTGACATACCTATAGAAAGCTTTAGGGTTTTCCTTGATCCTACCTGCCAAAGACTTCTCACGTCCCCTCCTGGCTATTCTTAGCTCTCTCTTTAGGTCCTTCCTGGCTAACTTGTAACTCTCAAGCGCCCTAACTGAGCCTTCACGCCTCATCTTTACATAAGCCTCCTTCTTCCTCGTGACAAGAGATTCAACTTCTTTAGTAAACCACGGTTCCCTCGCTTGACCGCTTCCTCCCTGCCTGACAGGTACATACTTATCAAGGGCACGCAGTAGCTGTTCCTTGAACAAGCTCCACATTCCAATTGTGCCCAGCCCCTGCAGTTTCCTTCCCCATCCTATGCATCCTAAGTCTTGCCTAATCGCCTCATAATTGCCTTTCCCCCAGCTATAACTCTTGCCCTGCGGTATATACTATCCCTTTCCATCGCTAAAGTAAATGCAACCGAATTGTGGTCACTATCACCAAAGTGCTCACCTACCTCCAAATCTAACACCTGGCCTGGTTCATTACCCAGTACCAAATCCAATGTTGCCTTGCCTCTTGTTGGCCTATCTACATACTGTGTCAGGAAACCCTCCTGCACACATTGGACAAAAACTGACCCATCTAAAGTACTTGAACTATAGCGTTTCCAGCCAATATTTGGAAAGTTAAAGTCCCCCATAACAACTACCCTGTTCCTTTCGCTCCTATCCAGAATCATCTTTGCTAGCCTTTCCTCTACATCTCTGAAACTATTCGGAGGCCTATAGAAAACTCCCAACAGGGAGACTCTCCTTTCCTGTTTCTAACCTCAGCCCAAACTACCTCAGCAGATGAGTCCTCATCAAACGTCCTTTCTACCACCATAATACTGTCCTTGACTAACAATGCCACACCTCCCCCTCTTTTACCACCTTCCCTGATCTTAGTGAAACATCTAAACCCTGGAACCTGCAACAACCATTCCTGTCCCTGCTCTATCCATGTCTCCGAAATGGCCACAACATCAAAGTCCCAGGTACCAACCCATGCTGCAAGTTCACCCACCTTATTCCGGATGCTCCTGGCGTTGAAGTAGACACACTTCAAACCACCTTCCTGCCTACCGGTACACTTCTGCGACCTTGAAATCTTATTCATGACCTCACTACTCTCAACTTCCTGTGCACTGGAGCTACAAGTCAGGTTCCCATTCCCCTGCTGAATTAGTTTAAACCCTCCCGAAGAGCATTAGCAAATATCCCCCCCAGGATATTGGTACCTGTCTGGTTCAGGTGCAGACCATCCCGTTTGTAGAGATCCCACCTACCCCAGAATGAGCTCCAATTATCCAGGTATCTGAATCCCTCCCTCCTACACCATCCCTGTAGCCACATGTTCAACTGCCCTCCCTCCCTATTCCTCGCCTCGCTAGCACGTGGCACGGGTCACAAACCAGAGATAACTCTGTTTGTTCTAGCTCTAAGCTTCCACCCTAGCTCCTTGAATTTCTGCCTTACATCCCCGTCACTTTTCCTAACTCTGTCGTTGGTGCCTATGTGGACCATGACTTGGGGCTGCTCCCCCTCCCCCTTAAGGATCCTGAAAACATGATCCGAGACATCACGGACCCTGGCACCTGGGAGGCAACACTCCAACCGCTAGTCTCTCTCGTTCCCGCAGAATCTCCTATCTGTCCCCCTAACTATGGAGTCCCCCTAACTATGGAGTCCCCAAAGACTAATGCAGTTATGTGTAATGTTGATTACACATAATGGGGCCATCGTTTACCAGTAGGAATTTGAATATTTCCTAAAGTTGAATGATCTTTATCATGTAAGGACAGCTCTATACCATCCATCATCTAATAGTCTGGCAGAAAGAGCAGTCCAACCTTGAAGGCAGGCTTAAAGAAACAGCTTAAAGCTTCACTAGATACCAAACTGTCCATGTTTGATTACAGGACCACCCCTCAGGCAACTACAGTCATAGCGCCAGCAGAGTTGTTAATGGAGAGAAGACTCCACACCCAGGTTAAATCTGGTCTTCCCGCATCTGTTGGGGGAGGGTGAAATGGCAACAGGAATGCCAATGCTGGACAAAAGACTTTGCCATGCGAGACAGACAGTTTACCTCAGGGGATGAAGCTTGGTGTAGGAATTACGGGAATGGGAATGCATAGGTAAGAGGCATGGGTGACACGAAGTCAAGTCCAGTGAAATATAAAGTTCAGGTAGGTGCGACAGTCCTTAACATGGATATAGACCATATGAAAACTGTAAACTCTCAAAAAGGGCAGGAGTAAAAGGTACCCGGCTCCTTGGAACAATCAAAAAGGCTTTCGGATCCCCTGGGTTCTCCCTGTCCATCAAGCATTGAAGAGACTTCAGAATCTGAGATGGACTTGGTGACTGTCACTGTCTGGGCATCTTTGCTGCCTGATGAAAGGAATGAATTTCTCCCGAGACGCTCCTGGTGCAAGATGCAAGCTACTGTGAGTTACACGCTGCCTGAATTGGAGGAACCTGACCCGGTTTTAAAACACCCCAGGAGGAGCTACAAAAAAAAGAACTGGCCTATGTCCTCAGGCTCAGGTGGGGAGGGATATAGTGGTTATAATAAGGCATGCCAGATGGACCTCATAGAACATGAGTTCCCTGTTTAGGGCTGTTAATCTAGTCCAATCAGGGAGCTCTGGCTGACAATTAAAGACCCATCAAGTCCATACCAATCCTCTGAAGAACATACCACACAGACGCACTCCCCTACCCTATCTCTGTAATCCTACATTTCCCATGGCCAATCCACCTAACCTGCACATCTTTAGACTGTGGGAGGAAACTGGAGCAGCCGGAGGAAACCCACACAGACACGGACAGAATGTGTAAACTTCACACAGACAGTTGCCCGAGGGTGGAAATGAACCCGGGTGCCTGGCGCTGAGGCAGAAGTGCTGACTACTGTGACAGCCAAAGCTTCCGGTCACTGAACCTAAAGACCTCCTATGAGCTTGTCTACTGCCCCTTACGATGCATCAATACTGTTGACTCTAATCACTCCCTGTGGCACTAGGTTTCATATTCTGAGCACTCAAGAATAAAAAAGCTTTCTTTCAGAATTTGTTACTGGATTTTTTGGTGAATATTTTATATCATGGCTTCCAGAGATGTTTTTCCCCCACAATCGGGAATGTTTTCTCTCAATCAAATCTATCAAAGCCTTTCATTTTGATTTTGATTATCTGTATTAGGTCTTCCCTCAGTCTTCTTTTCTCAACAGAAAAGAAACCTGATCTGTTAACCTTTCCTGATAAAGATACCTACACATTTCCAGTGTCATCCTTGTAAGTGTTCTCTGTAACTTCCCGAGTGCCTTTATACCCTTTTTATAACATGGCAATCTAAACTGCATTCAGTAAGGTTTAAATTAAGAATAAGTTTACTACTTTTCAATTCTAACACGCTAAAAAGTAAAATCTAGTTTTTGCCTTTTTCGTCACCTATGCCACAACTTTTAGTCTTTACTGTGTTTGTACTTTGAGAACACTTTGTTCCTTCACTCTGCCAAGACAAACAGTTTCCAAAACACAACATGACCACCCCATTCCTTCTGCCAAAATGCACTGTCTGCATTTAATTTGTGTAAACTTTGTTTGAATAATTTGCTCATTCTGCTAGTTTCTTAATGCCTTTCTGTAGTTTGTTACAATCCTCCTCAATCTAGAGTGTTTAATGCCTACTGCAAATTTGGATTCCAAAGCATTAACAGAAATTGTGAACAACTGTAATCCTAGCACTGATCCTTGTGGAACAGCAGTTCTCACCATTTGCCACTCTTTTTCTCACTTTCTGTTTTCTGCCTCAAAGTCAGAGAGCAATCCATTCTGTACTTGTCCCCTGACTTCATGTTCTCGCACCTTGTTCATTAGTCTGTTCTGGGTGACATTGCTGAAGGCCTTTTGAAAGCCCAGAAAATTCAGGTAATCCCAACTATGTCTGGTTCCTTGCAAAGCATGATTACCTTTAGATCTCTGTTTTCTTTTTGACATTATCTGCATTGTTGTACAGGCATTTTAATTCAGTGTAATAGCATTGTATCTTTCTTTTTTTGTTTATCCTTTTTAATAACTATTTATTTCCTCAATATTCTCCCTTACTTTAGTATTTCTTATTATTTTCTGGCCCATTATTCGGTATGTTTTAGTATGAAATGCTTCTTCTAGATACCTTCCCTCTTTTAAATTTTAAATGCTTTCCACCTCTTTGTTTACACTTTCCATAAGGCTATGGGCCCCATCCCAGCTCAAGTAGACCTGCTCCAATTGGTACAGCTCCTTCCTGTTCTGGAACTGTCCCATGACAGAACTGGTGCCACGGACCCATGATCTGAAATTCCTCTTTTCCACACAGCCCTTTAATCACATATTAACTCTCCTGATATTTCTACTTCTGTGCCAATTTGCATATGATTCAGGCAACCATCCAGTGATTATTATTTAAACAACTCATTAGAGAAGGAGGAAGCTCCAAAAATATCCTCATTCTCAATGATGGGGGAGAATAACACATCAGTGTAAAAATTAAGGCTGAAGGATTTGCGGCAAATTTGATTCATTCCATGTGATATTGAGGAAAATGTTAGGTGTACTGCATAGGCTATGGGCCCTGACAAAATTCCAGCAATAGTACTGAAGACTTGTGCACCAAAACTTGCTGCACCCCTGCTAAGCTGTTCCAGGATAACTATAACACTGCATCTACCCACCAATATGGAAAATTGCTCAGGTATGTCCTGTACTAAAAAAGCAAATTACTGCCCCATCAGTCTACTCTCCTTCATTAGTAAAGTGATGGAAGGTGTCATCAACAGCGCTATCATGCAGCACCTGCTCAGAAATAACCTGTTCAGTGATGCCTGGTTTGGGTTCCATCAATACCACTCAACTCCTGACTTCATTACAGCCTTGGTTCAAACATGGACAAAAGGGCTGAATTCCAGAAGTGAGGCGAGAGTGACTGCCCTTGACATCAAGGGTGTACGTAACTGAGTATAGTATAAAGGAGCCCTCGTAGAACTGTAATCAATGAGAATCGGCAAAAACTCTCTGCCGTTTGGAGTCATACCTGGGAAACAGGAAAGTGGTTGGGGTTGTTGGAGATTAGCCATCTCAGTTCCAGGGATCACTGCAATAACTCCTCAGGGTAGTGTCCTCGGCCCAACCAGCTTTGGCTGCTTCATCAATGAACTTCCCTCCATCATAAGGTCAGAAGAGGGGATGTGCATCAATGATTGTGCAATGCTCAGTATCATTAGCAACTCTTTTGACACTGAAGTAGTCCATATTCAAATGCAACACGATTAGACTGGACTGATGTGTGGTAAGTAACATTTATGTCCCACAAGACAATAACCATATCCAATAAGAGAATCTAACCAGAACCCCTCAACATTCAATGGCGTAACTAATATTAAGCCCCCAGTATCAACATCCTGAGGGTTACCATTCGTCAGAAACTCAACTGGACTCATGATATAAACACAATGGCTACAACAGCAGGCCAGATGTTGGAAATACTGCAGTGAATAACTCCCCAAAGCCTGTCTACTATCTACAAGGCACAAGTCAGGTATATGATGGAATATTCCCACTTGTCTAGATGAGTGCAGCTGCAACAATACTCAAGAACCTTTACACCATTAGCCCAATTGATTGGCACCACATTCTAAAGAACAAAGAACAAAAGGACAAAGAAAACTACAGCACAGGAACAGGCCCTTTGGCCCTCCAAGCCTGCGCTGATCCAGATCCTCTATCTAAACCTGTTGCCTATTTTCCAAGGATCTGTATCCCTCTGCTCCCTGCCCATTCATGTATCTATCTAGATACATCATAAATGACGCTATCGTGTACGCCTCTACCACCTCTGCTAGCAACGCATTCCAGGCACCCACCACCCTCTGCGTAAAGAATTTTCCACGCGTATCTCCCTTAAACTTTTCCCCTCTCACCTTGAAATCATGACCCCTAGTAATTGAGTCCCTCACTCTGGGAAAAAGCTTCTTGCTATCCACCCTGTCTATACCTCTCATGATTTTGTAGACCTCAATCAGGTCCCCCCCCCTCAACCTCCATCTTTCTAATGTAAATAATCCTAATCTACTCAACCTCTCTTCATAGCTAGCACCCTCCATACCAGGTAACATCCTGGTGAACCTCCTCTGCACCCTCTCCAAAGCATCCACATCCTTTTGGTAATGTAACGACCAGAACTGTATGCAGTATTCCAAATGTGGTCGAACCAAAGTCCTATACAACTGTAACATGACCTGCCAACTCTTGTACTCAATACCCCGTCCGATGAAGGAATACATGCCATATACTTTCTTGACCACTCTATCAACCTGCGCTGCCACCTTCAGGGTACAATGGACCTGAACACCCAGATCTTTCTGTGCATCAAATTTTCCCCAGGGCTTTTCCATTTACCATATAGTTTGCTCTTGAATTGGATCTTCCAAAATGCATTACCTCGCATTTGCCTGGATTGAACTCCATCTGCAATTTCTCCGCCCAACTCTCCAATCTATCTATATTCTGTTGCATTCTCTGACAGTCCCCTTCATTATCTGCTACTCCACCAATTTTAGTGTCATCTGCAAACTTGCTAATCAGACCATCTATACCTTCCTCCAGATCATTTATGTATGAAAAAATGTTTAGTCATTTCGCCACTAACACTCAGTACACAGTGCAGCTACTATCTACAAGATGCATTGCAGAAATTCAAAGATCCTTAGACCGCTCCTTCCAAACCCACAACCACATCAATCTAGAAGGACGAGGACAGCAGATACACAGAAACACCACTACCTGTAAGTTCCTTTCCAAGCCACTCAACATCCTGACTTGGAAATATAGCATTGTTCCTTCACTGTCGCTGGGTCAAAATCTCTCCCTAACTGTATTGTGGGTCTACCTACAGCACGTGGACTGGAGCGGTTCAAGAAAGTAGCTCACAACCACCTTCTCAAGGGCAACTAAAGTTGGGCAATAAATGTTAGCCAGTCAACAGCATTCACATACCACAAGAAAATTAATGAAAAAAAATCCTCCAAGTTGTGATGTTTAAATTGGATTCTCACTCCTGATTCTTAAATGCAGGACTCCCTCCCTCCGTTTTTGTTGTTTGTTACAATATTGATCAAGGAAACTGGATACCCCTTTCTCTCTAATTTCCTCTTCAACCACCATGAGATATCCATCACTTTGACATCGGGTAGGCAACATACCTTTAGAGATTCTCATTCTAAGTTGCAGAGAGTGTGCTATCTATGCTACTAATTTTTCTTCCCTGCAAATCATTCCATGCTCCCAACAGCCTTGCGAGTGAGAGGGCTGTGGTTTTCATTGTGGCTATCCTCCCTGCAGCCTTTCTCCTATTTCTCACAGATGGTTAGTACATCACACCTGTTGAAATGGATCACTGTCTGTGTGACTTCCATCTCCAGCTCTTCATAATCCATCTCAATGACATTCTCCCTTTCCTAAATCTACGTTTTTGTCTGGGGTGTGACAGTATTCCAGTTAGACCTGTCACTAAATTAATTCCCAACATGGCTTTAATGACTGTCCATTTTCACTCAGGCTGAGTGACTTTAAGCCAAAAACATTCCAGATAGACATATCATGTGCAAAGACGTTTGCTCAGGTCAATCTCCCTGTTCACAATCTCCTGTACTAACCCGGTCTGCTATATCTTACTCTTTAGCCTTAGCCATAGCCTTACTTTAGTGATTCAATTAATTAATGTCTTTATTTGACTATTATTTGTGCCTCTACCTAGTTGTTTACCTAATGAAAAAATATATATTCTGGTGATAGGAGCAAATTATTGTAGATACTGGAATCTGTACTGAAAGCAAAATATGCTGGAAATCACAGCAGGTGAGGCAGCATCCATGGAGAGAGAACAAGCTAACATTTTGAGATAAAAGGTACTGCAGATGCTGGAGAATCCGAGATAACAAGGC
>JAHRHZ010000050.1:16180409-16247857 GCA_024137785.1 Ginglymostoma cirratum
TCGGGCCTAGACCCTTCATCAGAAAATGAAGGGTCTAGGCCCGAAACGTCAAGTTTTCCTGCTCCTATGATGCTGCTTGGCCTGCTGTGTTCATCCAGCCCCACGCCTTGTTATCTAAGCTAACATTTTGAGTCTAGGTGACTCTTCAACAGAGCTGGCATGGAGTGTAGAGGGGGCAGTATTTATACAATAGTTGGGGGTTGCAGGGAGGGGTGGAGTGCGAGAGGATGAGGGTTGCTGATAATGCAGATTAAGTATTAAGAATGTGAAAATGTCAGAATAATGGTGCGTCTATCTGCCAAACTGGAAATAACAGATGATCTCCTTGGAGAGAGGGGAGGAGAGAGGACATGGTGCAGAGAATGCAACAAGTAAAGTGAAAAGAAAGGGAAGAAATGGGAGTGGATTCACTATCTGAAGCTGCTGAGTTCAATATCAGGCCCAGAAGGTTGTAAAATGCCCAGTCTGAAGGTGAGATAATCTGATGGTACTACTTTAAAACATCATGGTAGTTTGGAGAAAAGAAACTTAAAACACATCAACCAATCACCCATCTGTTTCCCAATCAATGCCTGTAGATTCCAGCTCTCAGGTCTCTCTGTTTCCCATTCTCTCTAATGGACAGTCAAATAAATGCAAAATGTGTGGCAGCAACAGTAGGGGAAGAAACACAGTTACCATTTTGAGTTCATTATGACTCATCTTTGGAATTGAAAGGTGTAGTAATTGTAATGAGGTCAGCCAGGTATTTGTCATGGAATATGAATTCCCAGATTGGGGCTGTTAATCTGGTTGACAGATATAAACAGGAGTATCAGTGGTTCTGCTCACTCTTGACAGCTGGCTTGGAGGGAGCTGGATCAGTGTCAAGGGCTTGCTCTTTGTAAATAATGGGTGACTTTGTTACAGGATATGGTGGCTCAGTGGTTAGCACTGCTGCCTCACAGTACCAGGGACCCGGGTTTGATTCCACCCTTGGGCGACTGTCTGTGTGGAGTTTGCACATACTCCCCGTGTCTACGTGGGTTTCCTCCAGGTGCTGTGGTTTCCTCCCACAATCCAAAGATGTGCAGGATAGATGGATTGGCCATGCTAAATTGCCCATGGTGTTCATGGATTTGTAGATTAGGGGGATGGGTCTGGGTGGGATGCTCTGAGGGTTGGTGTGGACTTGTTGAGTTGAATGGCCTGTTTCCATGCTGTAGGGGTTCTATGATATTAGTTTTTGTGGAGTTACTTCAAAAGGAACTGGAAGATGGTGACACTTTTATGCTGTTGACAGTTGTGGGAGAGAGTGAGTGGAACAGATTTTTATATTCATTCATGGGATGAGGACATCACTGGCTAGGCCAGCATTTATTACCCAGAGGGCAGGTAAGAGTCAACCACACTACAGTGGGTCAGGAGTCACATGTAGGCCAGATCAGATAAGGATGGCAGTTTCCTTCCATAAAGGGCATTAATGAACCAGATGGGTTTTCTCCACACAGTTGGCAATGGATTCATGGTCATCATTAGAATCTTAATTCAAACTTTTTTTTACTGAATTCAAATTCTACTGTTTGCCATGTTGGGATTTAAACCCATGCCCCCAGTATATTACATAGGTCTCTGGATTGACAGTTCAGCAATAACACCACTAGTCCATTGAGGGTGCTAAGAACAAAAGACAAAAGGCAGTGATAATGGTTGTAACGGAGACCGAGACAGTGTTTGTGTTTTTCAAATTGCTTTATTCAACTGACACAAAGAGAGACATGCCTCAGATTAGACTGAAGCAAAACTAAAGTGTACAGAAGAGTTGATTTTTATTTATACTGTTAGTATCCTCCTATCCACATTGTGATCTTCCTTCATACAGAGCAAATAAATCAAATGTCCCTTCTGTGCCATAGGTTAATGGTCTCCTTCTCCCAGTCAGCGTGCAAACAATCAATGTCAGCCTGGATCTTACTGTCTCTTCCTTTAGTGGTGTCTGTCCTACACTCTCTCCTCCCAAGTTATTCATAGAATGTTTTCAACAACATTGTCTCCTGTTTACATAGGTGCTTACAGAGATCCTACTAACATTAGTCTTGAAACTTCATAGGAAGTTGAAACCTGCCTCCCACTTCTAGTGTAGAAGTATCATTTAACATAGTTAGACACTAAAAATTTAAATTTCCTCAAAGACTGCGAAAAGGAGAAAAGGGTTCACTTTGCTGAGAGCAAAGCCAACAAGGCACAAGCAAGATGCATCTCGAGTAGAATGGGGAATGGATGAAGAATGGAGGACAGAGGTCATATGCTGAAGTTATGGAATGCTGTATTCAATCCCAGAGGCTGTAAAGTGACAAAGTGGAAAATGAGGTTGTTTTCCTCCAGCTCGGGTTGAGTTTCATTGGAACACTGGAGCAAGTCCAGGATGAAAATGTTAAAATGGGAGCAAAATAGCTTGCAATGGTAAGCAATTGAAAGGTCAGGACCTCTCCTATGGACAGAGTTGGTGTTCTGCAAAGTGGTCACCCAGTCCACTTTAGGTCTTTCCCATGTAAAGGAGATCACACTATGAGTAGTTAATTTAGTAGACCACATTGAAAGAAGTACAAGTAAAATGCTGCTTCACCTGGGAAGATGCTTCACTGTTAGATTGAAAAATCCCACTTCAGTACACAATAAATCTGCTCCCTGGCTGGTTCTACAACATATTGCTCCAGGAAACAATTTTGAATACCCACCTCCACTGCTCCTTAGAGAGAATTCTAAAGTTTAGCAACCATCTTAGAGGAGAAATTCTTCCTCCATTTTAAATGGGAGATTCCTTATTTTGAAAGTGCAGTCAAACTCTAGATTCCTCAAAGAGGGGAAACATGTTTTCAACACACTCCTTGACAAACCCCTTCAAACTAGTTTTGATAAGATGATCTCTTATTTGGAAATTGACTGTGTTGAGCTACCTCGAGAAATAGCTGAATATCTGAGAGAAGGAGCACCAGGCTTTGCAGACACTGTATCAGACGTCTGCCTGGAAAAGATGAAAGAAGGGGAGATATTTTGTATCCACAATGGAGCAGAGAGTCCTCATGGTAGATTTTCAGGAGGCCACGGGAGTGCTGCCTTTGCCGCATCTGCTCCCAAGATGGGGCATTCCACTCCCACACATCCCAGATGCCCTCCTATTTTAAGGACTGTAACTTCACCACCCCCTACCCCATGATCAAATACCCCACTTCTGCCACCTACAACCTGACCCCACAACCAAAGAGATATTTCCCTCCCCATCCCTATCTGCCTTTTGTAGGGACCAGTCACTCCATGACTCCCTTGCCTGCTTCACACTCCCCACTAACCCCACCAGCCCTGGCATCTTTCCCTGCAACTGCAGGAGATGCTACACCTACCCCTACACCAGCCACCACCCCCCACCACCGCCTCCAATCAAGACACAAAGCAACCTTCTGCATTAGACAGGGGTTCACCTGCACATCCGTCAACTTAGTCTACTGTATCCACTGCTCCTGATGTGGCCTCCTCTACATCGGTGAGACCAAGTGTAGACTTGGAGACTGTTTCGTAGAGCATCTGCGCTCTGTACACGACAAACAACAACACCTTCCAGTTGCCGACCATTTTAACCCCCTCCCACTGCCAGGGTGCCTTGTCCATCCTGGGCCTCCTCCAGTATCACAATGACACCACCTTCAAACTGGAGGAGCAACACCTCATATTCCGCCTCAGGAGCCTACAGCCCAATGCCTAAATGTGGAATTCACCAGTTTCAAAAAACTCCCCACCCCTGGCCTCATCCTATGTCCAACCCTCCCTCTCATCCCCGCCTCCTTGACCTGACACAATCTGTCCATCTTCTCTCCCACCTATCCGTCCCTCCCACTTCACTGACCAATCCCACCACCCCCTGACTGCACTCGCCTCAAGTTCAGGAGTGTTGCTCCAAGACCATGGGTGCAATGCAAGAAGAAATTTAATAGTTTGACGCAAGTTTTAAAACTGGGTAAGTTCTTCTTCAAGTGGCACTTCCTACCAATTGCACCAGTGCCACATTCCCTGTCTAATTCATTACATTCCCTTCATTTACCAGCAATCAGGACTCAACCATGAAAATCGTAATGTTTTACCTGACCTTCACATGCTTAGCACAGCTGAAAGCCTTGCAAGCATAACTCACCTCAGGATCCTCCACCACTCATGCTGCGTCCATTAGGAAAACATCTCCAAGGAATACTAGAACAGGCAAAACCACAATAGACAATTACTGAATTCTACCTGGTTACAGAGGTGGTCCAGAAGATTGGAGCTTTTGTTGAAAAACAGGGAGATAGATAAGCTTGGAAAATACAGGCTAGTCAGCTTAATATCAGCGATGTTTAGATATCTCTTAGAAATAATAATTCAAGAGAAAAATTAACAGCGATTTGGGCAAGTGTAGACTAATAAATGGGAGCCACAATGGACTCTTTGAGGGCAAATTGTATTCAACTAACTTCATTGAGCTTTGAGTTAAAAAGCGTGGAGAAAGATATATAATGTTTTTTAAGAGTTTAAAAAGGCATTTGATAAAATATTTATTAGGCTTGTTTGCAAAATTTAAGTGGATGGAATAAAGGGAGCAATGTAACTTTCAGCCCATGATGACTTCCATAATGTGCTTTTACTGAGTATAAGAGAGCTGCACAATGAAAAATCAAAATTATTTCCTGAGTAAGCAGGTAATCTAGTATTCCTTGAATCTCCAGGACCTTTAAGAATTCCACTAAACTGTAAAATTGCAATGCCCTTTCAAGCTGCACTGATCGTCCACGGCTAAGGAGATGAACGGCCCTGAACTGATTCAATGGTATTAAGATATAACTGTTTCCTAGTTAGTCCATCAATACGGTTAACCCAACTGCTGCAAGGTGAGGGTGGGAGGACATGAGTGAACAGAATCATTCTTTAACTAATTAATTATTACCAACTCTGGCTGGTTTCCAGATAAGAGTCAAGTAAAAAAGCTAAACTTGAGTCAAATTAATTTCTAAAATTTTCAAAAATGAACTCAGTGAAGTAGATTAGGGAAAATGTTGTTACTCAGTAGATTGTTGGAGCTTGGATGTTCTGCCACAGGGATTGTTTTAAGCAGAGGTTATTGCATCATTGAAAGGAAATTTGGAAAATATTTGAAGCAAAAGGTAGTGCAAGACATTAGAGTGAACGCAAGTTAATAGAACATAGAACAATACAGCGCAGAACAGGTCCTTCGGCCCTCGGTGTTGCGCCGACCTGTGAACTAATCTAAGCCCATCCCCCTACACTATCCCATCATCATCCATATGCTTATCCAAGGACTGTTTAAATGCCCCAAATGTGGCTGAGTTAACTACTTTGGCAGGCAGGGCATTCCACACCCTTACCACTCTCTGAGTAAAGAACCTGCCTCTGACATCTGTCTTAAATCTATCACCCCTCAATTTGCAGCTATGCCCCCTCATACTAGCTGACGTCATCATCCTGGGAAAAAGACTCTCACTGTCCACCCTATCTAATCCTCTGATCATTTTGTATGTCTCTATTAAATCCCCTCTTAGCCTTCTTCTCTCCAATGAGAACAGACCCAAGTCCCTCAGCCTTTCCTCATAAGACCTTCGCTCCAGACCATGCAACATCCTGGTAAATCTCCTCTGCACCCTTTCCAATGCTTCCACATCCTTCCTGTAATGGGGTGACCAGAACTGTACGCAATATTCCAAGTGAGGCCGCACTAGCGTTTTGTACAGTTGCAGCATGACATCACGGCTCCAGAACTCAATCCCTCTACCAATGAAACCTAACACACCATATGCCTTCTTAACAGCACTATCAACCTGGGTGGCAACTTTCAGGGATCTATTTACCTGGACACCAAGATCCCTCTGCACATCCACACTACCAAGAATCTTTCCATTGACCCAGTAATCTGCCTTCCTATTCTTCTTCCCAAAGTGCATCACCTCACATTTATCTGCATTGAACTCCATTTGCCACCTTTCAGCCCAATTCTGCAGTTTATCCAAGTCTCCCTGCAACCTGCAACATTCTTCCACACTGTCCACCACTCCACTGACTTTAGTGTCATCTGCAAACTTACTAACCCATCCACCTATGTCTGCGTCCAAGTCATTTATAAAAATGACAAACAGCAGTGGTCCCAAAACAGATCCTTGTGGCACACCACTAGTAACCGGACTCCAGGCTGAATATTTTCCATCAACCACCACTCGTTGCCTTCTTTCAGAAAGCCAGTTTCTAATCTAAACTGCTAAATCTCCCTCAATCCCATGCCTCTGCATTTTCTCCAATAGCCTACAATGTGGACCCTTATCAAAGGCTTTACTGAAGTCCATGTACACCATGTCAACTGCCCTACCTTCATCCACATGCTTGGTCACCTTCTCAAAAAACTCAATGAGGTTTGTGAGATACGACCTGCCCTTGACGAATCCATGTTGACTATCTCCAATCAAATTGTTGCTTGCTAGATGATTATAAATCCTATAATCCTTTCCAAAACTTTTCCTACAACAGATGTAAGGCTCACTGGTCTATAATTACCTGGGTCATCTCTACTGCCCTTCTTGAACAGGGGCACAACATTTGCAATCCTCCAGTCCTCTGGTACTAAACCTGTAAGCCAATGATGACTCAAAGATCAAGGCCAAAGGCTCCGCCATCTCCTCCCTAGCTTCCCAGAAAATCTTCGGAAAAATCCCATCTGGTCCAGGGGGTTTATCTACCTTCACACCTTCTAGGATTGATAACACCTCCTCCTTACTAACCTCAATCCTTTCAAGTCTAATAGCCCGTATCTCAGTCTTCTCAACAATATTCTCCTTTTCCCGAGTGAAAAACTGATGAGAAATATTTGTTTAGCACCTCTCCGATCTCCACAGGGTCCACACACAACTTCCCACTTCTGTCTTTGACTGGCCCTATTCTTACCCTAGTTATCCTTTTATTCCTCACATACCTATAGAAAATGTACACTATAATGTAATTTAATTTTGGATTGTTCTAATGAAGAGCTAGCAGACACATGACAGATCAAATACTTTCTTTCTGTGTTGCAACCTTTTATGATTTGGCTATGTTATTAATGCTCACAGACTTAAATCTTCAAATGACAATCGACAGTGATTTTAACAGAGATCCAAGAAGTGTGTGTTAAATAGCTGTGGGTAGCCATGATCAGCAGGAAGATGCCAACAACTCAACAAGAAGAGCAGGAAGTCCCATCTGAAAAATATTGCACAATGTCTCATGCTGGATTTCCTGACGTCAGGCAAGGCACAAACATGGTGTTCAACTGATCAAAATAACGATGATAATTAAAGGTATCAGGGTCAGGACAACTCGAGCCAACTTTTTAATGTTGCAGAGAGTTCATTTTGTCTAAACATCATTTTTGCTAGAGTTCTGTCACTTGCTCACTAATTTGAACCAATAATAGTCCAGAAGATAGCCAATGTTTCAGTTCCACTGAGGAAAATTGGACCTAGCCCAATACAATCCATAGACCTGTGCCCAAACCTACTTGCCATTGAAAAGGTGGTGAGCTGCCTTCTTGAACCACGGCAGTCCACATGGTGTAGGTTGAACCACAATGCCCATAGGAAGGGATTTCCAGGATTTTTATCCAATGACAGTGAAGGAATGATGCTTCCAAGTCAGGATGGTGAGTGACTTAGAGGGGAACTTGCAAGTGGTGGTGTTCCAATGTATCTGCTGTCTTTGTCCCTCTAGACGTAAGTGGTTGTGTGTTTGAAAGGTGCTGTCTGAGGATCTTGGTGAATTTCTGCAGTGCTGCTACTGTTGGTGGTGGACGGAGTGGATGTGTGCAGATGTAGTGCTAATCAAGGGGATGCTTGGTCCTGGAAGATGTCAAGCTTATTGATTACGTTGCAGCTGCACCCATCCAAGCAAGCAGGAAATGTTCCATCACACTTGTGCCTTGTAGATGATGGACAGGCTTTAAGGAGTCAGGAGGTAGGTTACTTGCTACAGTATTCCTAGCCTGTGACCTGCTGTTGCAGCTGCTGTTTGTGGTGAGACCAGTTGTTTCTTGTTAATACTATCCTCATGGATGTTGATAGTGAGGGTTTCAGTGGTGGGAATGACAAAAAATATTAAGGAATGGTGATTAGGTTGTCTTTTATTGGAAATTGTCATTGCCTGGTGAATGTTACTTGCCACTTGTCAGCCCAAGTTTGGATTTTGTCTAGATTGTGTTGCACTTGAACATGGACCACTTCAGTATCTGAGGAGTCATGAATGATGCTGAACATTGCAGAAATCATTGAACATGCCCATCTGTGACATTATGATGGAGGGAAGCTCACTGATAAAACCCCTGAAGATGGTTGGACCTCGGGCACTACCCTGAGGAACTCCTGAAGAGATGTCCTGGAGCTGCGTGACTGATCTCCAATAACCACGACCATCTTCTTATGTGCCAGGTATGATTCCAACCAGTGGAGAGTTTGCCCCTTTGCCTATTGATTCCAGTTTTGGTAGGGCTCCTTGATGCCACACTTGGTCAATTTGCGTTTTTGATGTCAAGAGCTATCACTTCCACCTCACCTCTGGAATTCAGCTCTTTTGTCCATGTTTGAACCAAGGCTGTAATGAGGTCAGGAGCTGAGTGCCCCTGATGGAACCCAAACTGGGCATGACCAAGCAGGTGCTGCTTAATAGCACTGACACCTTCCATCACGTTACTGATAATTGAGAGTAGGCTCATGGTACGGTAATTGGCCAGGTTGGATTTGTTCTGCTTTATGTGTACAGGATATAACTGGGCAATTTTCCTCATTGTCGAGTAGATGTTAGTGTTGCAACTGTACTGGAAGAGCTTGAAACATTCTGACAGAACAGCACCTGCAGTTCTGAAGAAGAGTCATATTGGACTCAATGTTCACTCTTTCTCTCTCTCCCTCGTTACTACCAAACCTGCTGACTTTTTGCCAGCGCTCTCATCTTTTTATTTCAGAGTTCAAGGATCTGTAGTATCTTAATTTCACTGTTCTCACCCGCTTTCCCATTCTATATACAAATGTGCTCTGACCCAGTACCATGGAACCATATGAACATATGAATTAGGAGTAGGAATAGGCCATTTGGCTCTCCAAACCTGCTTTACAATTTGACAATGTCATGGATGATCTGATTGTGGCCACTACATTCATGACTACCCACTACACCCTTTGAGTCCCTTGTCTGTTAACAATCTATCTAACTCTGTACTAAAATATTCATTAACCCTGCCTTTACTGCTCTGTGGGAAACAGGAATTCCATAGACTAGAACCCTCTGATGGAAAAATGTTCTCTCCAACTCTATCAAATGAGAAACCTCTTACTTTTAAATTTGTTCCCATTTCTAGCCGCTCTCCATTAGCAAGGTGAAACATCCCTTCAGCTTCCATCCTAAGTTCATTCAGGGTCTTATATTTTTCAATAGGAGAATGAGGTGTTCTTAAACTCAAAGATGCAGGCCTAACCTTTCCAATATTTCCTCATGAGACTACCTCTTCCTCCCAGGACTCAGTCAATTGAACATTCTTTGTGCTAATTCTAATGCAATTATATCCTACTTTAAAGAAGGAGACTGGAACTCTATGTAGTACACCATGTACTCACCAATGCCCTGTACAACCGTAGCAAAACATTCCTACCTTTATGTTCAAACCCTTTGCAATAAGTGACAACATTCCATTACCTTTCTAATTACTTACTGTGCCCGTGGACTAACTAGCTGATTCATATTGCAGGATACCTGGATCTCTCTGGAAATCAGATTTGCAATTTCCCTCTATTTATTTAAACAAACAGTATGCTGCCTTTCTATGCTTGCCAAGGTAGACAAGTTCACATTTTCAGACGTTACACCCTATCTGTGAGAACTTTGCCTATCACTTAACCTACCTATACCCCTTTGCAGATTCTTTATGACCCCTTCACAACTGTCTCTACCTTTGTCATTTGCAAGCATAAAATGCTTTCATTTCCTTTTATTACATCCTCTCATCAACTCCCCTTTTTGCCTTGTCTTACTTTTCTTCCCCCACCCCCAACCCACTACATCCTCATTCAACTCCCTCTATCCTTGTCCTTCTCTTGATTTCCATGCAACCAGGTAACTCACAACCTTTTAGGTTGAGATAATAGTGTGGTGCTGGAGAACACAGCTGGCCAGGCAGCATCAGAGGAGCAGGAAAGTTGACGTTTCGGGTCGGGACCCTACTTCAAAAAGCTTTTAGGTTGCTTGCCTTGAATACTGAACTTGGTCCTCACTCAGTATGCAAGGTGACAGCGAATAAACTTGTGGTTTAATAAATATATGCAGCCCAATAACTGCAAACTATGGAATTGGAGTAACACATTATCTGTTAGTTGAACTCATGTCAAATGTTAAAACTTTAGTCTCCGCCATTGTGTTGACATAAGGTGAATCCTTTAAATACTGAATTTAAATAGACTGCAATTCTATGGTTCAGAGCATTTGACTTATCATGCTAATGGATTCTGCCTTCATAGAATCATAGAATCCCTACAATGTGGAAACAGGTCATTTGGCCCAACAAATCCACAACGCCTCTCCAAAGAGCATCCCACCCAGACCCCAGACCCATTTCCCTACCCCTGATTTCCCATGTCTAATCCACCTAACCTAAAGATCCCTGGGCACTATGGATAATTTCCCACGGCCAATCCACCTACCCTGCACATCTTTGGACTGTGGGAAGAAACCACAGCACCCGGAGGAAACCCATGAAGACACAGGGAGAATGTGGGAGTTTGCACACTTTCCCTGTGTCTGCATGGGTTTTCTCTGAGTGCTATGGTTTCTAGCAATAGGCTTAGGTTTAGAAATAAAAAATATGGAAGTTATAGAAAAAATAAACAAAAGGGTTTAAAAATAGATATGCTTTTCGATTAATGAGATGTGAAATTAGTTTGAGTTACAATTGATACATAAGTGCAATTTGATATTTTTAATATGATTTTACTCATTGTCCTTGATACTAATTGTCTTTAATGCCCGAATGATATTGCATGCCATCAGAAATACATGCTTAAAAAATGCATTCAAAAGCAAGTTGATGAAAAACTTAATGTAACAACTTAAACTGACATATTTTATCAGTGCTCTAACGACCTCCAGTCTGACACACTGAAGATAGATAATGCATTTGCTATCAATTGTGATTAAGTGATGTACTTCAGGAAACAACTTTTTTTTTTACAGATTGACATTGGCATTGATTAATTACTCCCTTTTTAAAGGTGGTTGCAGTGGGTATATGTACTGAGGGTGTTGACAAATTTTGAATGTTACCAACCATTTGAGGACTAGCAGAAGGGCTGGTAAGATGTGGGAGGAAAGCATTGAGGGGAAATGACTATCACTGCATTTGGGGTCTATCTGCCCTTGTCCTCCCGGTGCAGCTCCAGCAATGGCCATGACTAGCAGTGATGCTGCTGAGTTGCCAGCCATCTGATTGGAATGGCAGCTGTTTGGGTGGGCCACCATCCTTCATTGGGAATGCAACCCCAGCAGCAAACATTTCATTGGCTACCACTTTGGATTGCACTGTCTGCTCAAGTGGGTCTGCTTCATTTTTCTGATTAGGCAGCAGGTGTTTTGTCATCTCAAAAAAATTGATCTTTATTGCAGATTATATAGAATTAAAAGCAAATTATTGAAATTATTTTCACTCTAATTCTGTTTTTTTCTAACCTTAGGAAAGTAATCCTCTACTTCC
The DNA here is from genome assembly GCA_024137785.1 of Ginglymostoma cirratum. Lineage (NCBI taxonomy): Eukaryota > Metazoa > Chordata > Chondrichthyes > Orectolobiformes > Ginglymostomatidae > Ginglymostoma > Ginglymostoma cirratum. Next base: position 16,192,186 of record JAHRHZ010000050.1, read on the forward strand.
CTTTCATTGGGCAAGATCTCACTCCAGCACTGGAGGTCTCTCTTGCTGGCTGAAGAGATGGATAGAAGCCTGAGCTGTCTCTTCCGGAGGAATGTCTATTGACACCAGTCAGGGGCTAGTGGGGTCGGCCATGGCCCATCTGGGATCATGGTGATGGTGCCAATCAGAGAGCAGCAGTTCTTTAGTAGCTCACAGAGCTATCCATGGCTCCCAGTGGAAGAGCAAATCCAAAATTCCAGGATCAGAGGATCCAGGAGAAAAGCACATAATGTGGCATTTGGGTTTGTTTTGGCTTTCATATAGAGAGATGGCATGAATACAAGTAGCAAGTGCAGTAAAGTACAAGTAATGTACATTAATTATTTGGAAAAGGTTGGGTGATTTACTAGTGGTTTACAGATGAAAAATACAACAGGTGATTCGATGGCCGGGAAAAGTCATTCAGTTGCTTGTTGATAACATTTCTGGATATTAAAAAAAATGTTAAGCATAGGCCATCCTGCTCAGAACTTAATTCAAGCATTGGCAAGAGACGGCAAGATATGAGTTCATCACCACTCCACTTAAATAAACATTTTGTATTCAGCTAACCAGCTCAGGGAACAAAAGATTCAGTTCACGTTGTGCTGGCTTTGGCTTTGCAGTTGGTCAAAATGGTTAATGTAGTCACAGAAGTTAAATTTGATACCAGTCTAGTCCTTGACTGTTCAGGTATATATTCAGCAGTGTTGATAATTGTCTTTTTTAAAAAATCTGTGCAGCAGTAATTCCTTGATCAAGGTAAAGGTGAAGTCAATTTGTAGTAGTGCTTCAAGGCAGTCGCTTTCTGCTTAGTGTTTTTTTTCACACACTCATTAGTTGGTTGGATTACTGTTTCAGGGATCTATTATCACAGTAGGTGAGATTGCATGAAAGAAACCATACAAAACTAAAAAGGAAAATATAATAAAAATGTTCCTCGTAGTTAGTCATTTTCGGGAATCAAAGCAGAGCTGGTGCATAAAAAATATTGGATTAGCTATTGGTATTTTCCATTGGCATGAAAAGGATGAAGCAAGTCGGCTGTCTGTTTTCCAACATACCTGATTTTATTTTCAATTAAAGTTATTTTTCACCTCAATCAACCTTTTAGCTCTACGAAACTTTCCAATTAAAAGAAATGTTTCAAAATTGTTCAACTATCGCATTAAGGCTGTGTTTTAAAGCTGGCACCTATATGGTGAATCCTTGAAGCAACAACATTGGATGGTAAGCAATGTCTGAGCATCCTTTGTCATCACACGGGTGTGGCTTCAGCCACAAAAGGGTATTGCACACTTAAACATCCCACACGCTCCGAGAAACAAAATTACAAGGTAAGTTGATAAGGATAAGAATGACCCCTATTATTGATATTCCTATAATATTCCATTTATATTAAATCTTTTGAACCTAATGTATGGCAGTCTGCAACTAATGAAAGAGATCAGTAATGGAAAACAATGTTTTTCAAACATTAAAACCTGCCAGCAGCACCCAGCATTCAAGGAAAGCATAGTTGTAAAGTTCAGTCTAAATTACCACAATCATGTACTTTAAATCAAGTATCAGAGAAACATTCCATACTCATGCTGTTAAAATTACATTTCTGCTACTACGATCTCTCTAATCCTAACACTCTATTTAGTGGTATGAGCTCACATTAATTAAGAACTTGTTGAGATTAACAAATTCATTTCACACAGGGCTCTACCAGAAACAAAATAAAATTAAATTTCATCCCATCAGTCGGAGCTGAATTTGGATCACCAGACCTAAAAGTAAGCAGTCAAAATTTCCATCCGCTTTACCATTTAGTTTATAAATAAAATTCTTTTGATTGATTTTTTTTGTGCATCACATTACAATCAATTATATATTATATTTTAAACTCAACATAACATAACTGCTCTCAGTCTAATTATCTAGTAGCTACTATTGTTGTCTCCATCTCCTGAAGTAGTTACTCCATAATTGGAGCACCACTTGAAGAACTTCAGGGTTGATATCTACCATGGACCTAATTCACAAACGCACCTACCCAGAACACTAGCGGTAAGAGTAACCACCACACAGTCCTTGTGGAGATGAGATCACCTCTTCCCATTGACACATTGTCTTGTGTGATATTGTCACCATGCTAAATGGGACAGACTTTGAACAGACCTAGCAACTCAAAAATGTGGGCACCCATGAGGCAGAGTGGACCATCACCAGCAGCAGAATCATACTTTACTATAATCTGCAACCTCATGACACAACATATCCCCACTCAACCATAACCATCGAACCAGGATCAAAGTTCAATAAAGAGTGCAGGAGAGAAGCTGGTGCAGCATCAGCCATATCTTAAGAAATGAGATGTTGTCCTGGTGAATCTACAACAAGGAACTATTGTGTGTCATGGAGCATAAACATGATGTGGAGATGCCGGTGTTGGATGGGGGTGGACAAAGTCAGAAGTCACACGACACCAGGTTATAGTCCAAGAGGTTTGTTTGGAATCCAAAAGCTTGTGTGATTCCAAATCAACCTGTTGGACTACAACATGGTGTCACGTGACTTCTGACATAGAGCATAAACAGCAAATGATCGACAGGGCTAAGCAATCCCACAACCAGTTCTGCCACATCAGTAGTGATGGACAGTTGAACAACCCACTAGAGGAGAAGGTGACACAAAAATCCCCTTCCTCAATGCTGGAGGAGGGCAGCACATCAGTGCAAAAGGCAAAAGCATTTGCAACAACCTTCACATAGAAGGGCTGATGATCCTTCTTAGCCTTGTCTGAAGGTTCCCAGCATCACAGATGCCAGCCTTCAGCCAATTCAATTCACTCTACTATTTAGAAGGTGCTGGATACCATTAAAGCTTTCAGAGATAAAAGGTACTGCAGATGCTGGAGAATCCGAGATAACAAGCATGGGGCTGGATGAACACAGCAGGTCAAGCAGCATCATAGGAGCAGGAAAACTTGACGTTTCGGGCCTAAACCCTTCATCAGAAATGACCATTAAAGCTTTGGTGCCTGACAACACTCCAGCAATAAGACTGAAGACTTGTGCTCCTAAACTTGCTGTGACTATAGCCAATCTGCTCCAGTACAGCCACAACACTGGCTTCTATCTGGCAATGTGGAAAATTGTTCAGGTACTTCCAGTACTCAAAAAGAAAGAAGAAATCCAACCTGACATTGCCATACCATCAGTCCCATTTCAATCCTCAAGAAATGATCAAGGGGTAATCAACAATGCTATCAAGCAGCACTTGCTTAGCACTGACATTCAGTTTGAGTTCCGCTACGGCCACATAATTCTTGACCTAACTACAGTCTTAATTCAAACATGAACAAAAGCTGAATTCCAGAGGTGAGGTAAGAGTGACATCCCTTGACATCAAGGCTGCATTTAACTGAGTAGGAACCCCTGCAAAACTAGAGTCAATGGCAATCAAGGAAATTTCTTTGTTTCTTCGAGTCATACCAGGCACAAAAGAAGATGAAAGAGCAAAATATTGTGGATTCTGGAAATCAGAAACTAAACAGAAATCGCTGGAAAAGCTCAGCAGATCTGGCAGCATCTGTGCAGTGAAAGCAGAATTAATGTTTTGGGTCCAGTGACCCCTCTTCAGAGCAAAGGAAGATAGTTGCGGTAATTGGAGGTCAATCACCTCAGTTCAAGGATATTTCTGCAGGATTTCCTTGGGTTGGTATCCTACGTGTAACCATCTTCAGCTGCTTCAGCAATGACCTTCCCTCCATCAAAAGGCCAGAAGCGAGGGATGTTTGCTGATAATCACACAAATATTGAAACAATCCATGTCCAAATGCCACAATTTTTAAACAATATCCAGGCTTGAACTGGCAAGTGGCAAGTAACATTCATGCCACACATTGTGCCCAATACCCCCAACCTTGGCTGTCTGATCAATCAACCGTGGTCCAAGCCCTGGAATTCAATTGGATCAATGGTTTGACTGACTATGGCCAACTCCCTGGACTGTAAATGGCCGGGTTTCTGGAGTGGTTTTGGTGGTACTGCTGATTGACTGGAGACTACCCTCTCTCCATGAAGATATCCCTCCTTTCCTGTTCACACTTCACTCTAAGGTTTGGAATTCAAAGTGGCACCAACAGAATGGGTTCAATTTGCATACCTCCTGTGGTCATCATGAGGTCCTGCCTTCTTAACCTCACTTCTCACCTGGGGCATGGTGACCCTCAGGTTGAGCTCACCATCAGATGACTCTGTCATTCTGTCTCTAATGAGGGAACAGCTTATAGTCCTCTAGGACTCTGATGACTTTCACTTCATATCCTTCAACCACATACAGGGTCTGTCCTGCATTCGCTGCAGACACAAACACCACCTCTGCCATTGATGCAGCAAAATTTTCTTCAGTAACATGTAACCCCTTTTCACATTGACGCTTCATTGTTTCCTCCAGCCTTGCCTTTTGTGTTAAAATATCCCACTCAGCTATGATGCCAAGAAAAGCTGCTGCCTGATGCTGTTGTCTAAAGTGCCACCTATGAAGCAGAAGCTGGTGTGCTACTGATTTCCCATTGGGTTTCACAGTGGGCTAGGGATACATCCTGCCTTGGTTCCCATGGAGACACCTCTTCCAGTTGTAGAGGTTACAACAAAAGTGAAGACAAGGAAAGTTAAGAAGGTTTTGTCATTGTACTTGCTCAGCCTGAAGACCAAAGTTGCCAGGTACACATTCTATTTAGATATTGGTTAATCAACCTGTTCAAAAATGTTATGACACACCTTTGAAAGAGTGAGGCTTGAACCTGGTCCACTGTGATACAAGAGCCCACACACTGTTTGAATTTCTTTTAAAAATGGGAAAAAAGTAAACATTTTTTAATATCAAAATATGTTATTAACGGACCACTGACCATTTTACTTGCCACTGCCAAATCACCCATGTCACTTTACTTCCTTTATTCTCCACCACTCATGTTTCCGAATCAATTACCAATTTAAATGTAAAGTTCACTGGGGCAATGCAGTGACATCAAAAGTGAGGGAAAAGTCAGGAGAGAGGGAAGGGATTAAATCAAAATGGAGTTGGAGGGGGAAATATGCACTCTACTCCCTGTAATGCCTACTGTCTCTAAAGGCATTGAATAGTGGTGGATACCATGTGATTCTTCTGCAAGGACACCCGGGCATGAACATAGCTGCAGAACAGAGGCAGGTCATCAGGAATTATGACACCCTTCACAGGCCATTGCCTTTGGCCAATCCCAGGACCAATCCTATGAGGAGTTACTCCAAGCCCCATTCCACAGTGGGTGCCCAAAGATAACAAGCATTGGGCTGAAGCGCAATCAAAAAAGCAACAAAAGGTTTTTCAAAATTTAAAAATGGGGTGCCAGTGCCCACAATCAATATAGACCTGGTCCACGGTCTTCACAGCACTGCAGAATAAAGATTTGGGCTGAGAGTCCACGAACAACTGCCATCTGCGATGACACAGGACTACTGCGTGCAATACCCTCCACCCCAGGTCCCTGATGGAAAGTGGGAGGACACCTCTGTAGCAAGACATCCACTTCAGGCCCCCACCGCCCAGTGGTGACACAGCATGCCAAGGTGTGTCTGGGTGGCAGATGAAGGTGTAGAAGTGGATGGTTTGTAGCAAAAGCCCATACAGAAAATTCCATGCCAGATGGAAGGATAGAGATAGCATATCCATGATGTGGCTCATGTTGTTGGGGGAGGGAGGAAGGGAGGTTCTGGAACTTGGGGCGAGTGTGGAATTCTGTCTGAGCACGGGTACATGTCAACAAAATCCCATCATCCACCTCTGTGTCCTCCAGCCGGTACCTGATGTCAGATTCAAGCACCACCATTATCAGGTGATGGATGGCATTGGCTATGAGCTGCTTGATCTGCCACTCTGCTCACCAACTCTTGTAGCAACACCCAGCCTAGGCCCCTGCCACCCAGCATGTCCCCAACTCTGGAGGAGCAGATTCCCGAGCAGTAGCTCACCAATGATAGCCGCTATTTCTGCCAATGGGAAGGTGCAGCTCAAGTCAACCATGTTCCAACATGGGTCCTGGTCATAGACAGGTAGCATCTTGAGATCAAAGTTGACAGGTACACGCTCTATTTAGATGTTCTAAATCAATCTGTTCAAATGTGTTATGACACTTCTGAACAGATGGGACTTGAACCTGGGTCTCTTGGCACAGAGGTCAGGACACGACTGTTGTGGCACATCAGCCCACACACTGATTATGCAATCCTGGTTTTGAAGTGTTAAATATCTTGATTGGGCTCAAGTTAATTGCAAAGGCGAAATTAATTCAGGCAAGTTGTGTAATTAAGGAGATGGAAGTACCTGTAGATGGGGAGAAAGTTCATCTTGGCAGGATTTAAATGCCAAAGTTTATCTCAATGAGATGAATCTGATCTTTTCCCCATTAAGTCACCTCACTTGCCATTATTCTCACCACCTCAGAGAGTATAAAATCAGACCCTGAGTTTCACCCTCATTCACAAATGTAATGTATAAGTATGGTTCAGTGGACTGAATTTATTAACAGTTCACTACACAGAAACTGAGCTAGGGGAAGAAACATTTCAAATATGACACAATTACAGGTTACTTCTCGGTTCACACCTTTTTGTTATGTTATCTCACCATTTGTAACCTTTCATCAATACTCACCGTAAAAACCTGAAAAAATGTGAAATCATATTGTGGCTGAAAGCTGCAAATTTGTTTGAATAGGTTTGATGAACTTTTTATTTGCTAGGTGAAAATCTGTTCTTAACATTAATGTTATTTCAGACCAAATTCTTTTGTAATGGGAGTTGTATTTGCGCATGATGACTCGCCACAATTGAAGATTATGCTGATAGTAAAAAGAGTACAATATGATCAATGGATCATGGGAAATATTACAGCAGTTATTTAGATGTATTATCCAGGAGTAACAAAGTGCCTTGAGATGCTGCCAGGTGTACACTGCTACTATGATGCATCACTAATCTCTAATTAGATGTAAGAACATAAGAAATAGGAGCAGATAGATTAGATAGACATCATTGTGAGTGTTTTGGAAGCAGCTGCCTGTGACATCCCATTCAAGGTTTATAGTGTGACTTGTAATGGCATAAATCTAAATTATTTTTATGCCATATAGATTACTTCTCCCAATGGCTCAGTACCTTTATTCTATATGGCTGAACAGGAAGGTCTTACATTTAATCCCATCTGTGCAGTGTTACTTGATCTCAGCTGCAGCTGTGATAGGAAAGCTATAATTATCCTCAACACCCCTGGGTAAAGCAGTGAGAAATTAGCTAAGCGAGCTGCTGTCAATTGATATTCTTCAAATCCTATTGTCAAGTTGGACGAGGGCGCTGTGGGATGACAGAATCAATCTTGGGTATAATGTTCCCTATTATCAAATAGGCCACCAATTGTCATTGTTGATCACAAATGACTAATGCTCACTTTGCTGAAATGCTGGATGGAGATTCTCATGCAGTATATCCCTGCATTGAGGAGTTTGGTTATAACTCTGAATTGGAACAGTAAAGTTCACCACAAGTCAGAAAGGAAAAGACCTAGCCAACCGTAATGTTGAGTCTCATTTCAATTCTTTGTTCTATCTCTTGCCAAAACTAATGGGTATGATCTAACGTTGACAGGTGTGTGCAGGAATTAGGGTATAACCCAATTGTTACCAGCAAGAAAGGGGAACAGTCCTCAGGATAACGTAAATGCTAGGAAAGTGGGACTACTAAACATATCTGGCAGAATCTTCCCAGACCCTGAACAGTGTGGGCAACAGTGAGTTAATTAACAAACTGTGACGAGATTGGACGAAATTAGATTCTTCAAATCAACAAGAAAATTCCAGTTCTGCAAACAAGCTTTGAATGGGGTGAAAGAATCTCACTCATGAGGATCAAGAGGCTTATTTGTATGTATTTGCATGCTTTCAGTACCGAACCTCTCCTTATTGATATGTAGTTTCCTGTTCACCCACAGACCAAATAGCAACTCAACACCAAGAATTCCCAATGTGACTGTCAAAGCAGGTACCTGGTGACTCCAGCTCACCACTTGCTCCTCTGAATTTTCACCTTGGTAAGCAGTCACTAAGATCTCAGGACATGCTCCACTCCTGCAATTATAGCACTCTGTATGAAAAAGGAATGCAGTGTCCAACTGTGTCAGTTACGAATCCTGGTCACAAGCTATCTTAACCATGTCATTGGTCATTGTAGACTGACCATACTCAATTCTGTGAAGCAGAAGTAGCCACAGGTGACCTTTAAGTCTCACCTATGGCCACCTTTCACAGAGACATTCCAAGATCCTATAGGCTGCACAACACCATGAGCTGACTTCTTCTTAACTTGAACTATTTGAATAACTTAAGTATTCACCAGCATGCTCCTATACGAAATGCAATCTTTCTTGGGTAATGTGGGGAGCAGGGTGGGAATACAAACTATCAGTAATCAGCACTCACAACCTTCTACTGTATTTGAATAACATGACTTTGCTGCATACATCAGAATAAGATCTCAATGTCAAAAGTCCATGTCAGAGTTATCCGTGTCCTACTGTATTGAGGACTATGCTAACCCATCATTTGGAAGTGATGTGAATGCTGACTGCTCATGTTACTAAGAACATGTTCTGTTTCTGACATTGTTCCAATAAATCTGTGTGGAAAATGAACAATGTCACTCCTTTGTGCAACTGGCTGCTTCCAAGGATCCATTGATGCCTGTGTTGTATCTCACAGCACTCAACCCACAAGTGTATCCAGGTTGTTATTGTTGCAAATGTGCCAGGTCACACAGCTTCATCTCATTTTCCCTCGACATTGTTAGTACTATACCCTGGGTTTTGTCAACAGAGATGGTCTTCCCCTAGATGTAGGGTTCCATAGACTATTGACATATTGCGTTGACAGTACCATATCATAATTTGGCTGACTTCATCCACAGAAAAGAGTTCCATTCCATCAAAGTACAAGTCAACTGTCATTGTTAGTACCAGTTCTCACAAGTCTGTGCTAGCCACCATGGAATTAGCCATTATGCACATATCCATGAGAACTCTAATACTCCTGCTTTGTTTCAAGGGTTGGGTTGCTTACAAGAGCGGCTGCTAGGAGTCAAGGATTACCCCTGTGCAACCCTGGTTGATGTCTCTGTTACACAATCCACTGGCTGAGGCTGAGTGTAGATACATTAATTTCATTAATTTATCAGCGGTCCCTCACAAATGAGAATGGCTCTCTTCCACTCTCAGGGTGAGTCCATAGGTGGCTGTACAGACCGATGTGGCTAGTATAGGGTCTGTTACACTTGGGGTAGAAGATGATCGTGGGAAGGGGTGGATGGGGCATTGGTATGGCAGCATGCTCCTTTCACTGTTTTTGTCTTGCCTCCACTTTTACCCGATGGTAAGTCTTGAGGGGTGCTTGGCACCATCCTGGATGCTCCAGCTCCACTTTGGACAGTCTTGGGTCAGTGATTCCCAAGTATCTGTGGGAATACAGCATTTTACCAGTGAGGGCTTCAGGGTATCACTGAAGCGTTCCCTCTGTCCACCTGCGGCTCACCCGCCCATTTGAAGCTGGGAGTACAGCATCTGCTTGGGAGTCTTGTGTTGGTCATGTGGATGACCTGCCCAGCCCATTGAAGCCGATTGAGTGTGGTCAGTGCCTCAATACCGGGGATGTTGGCCTGGTCAAGGACCCTGGCGCTGGTGCATCTTTCTTCCTACTGGATTTGCAGGATCTTGCGCAGACAGCATTGGTGGTGCTTCAGCACCTTGAAGTGTCTGCTGTAGACAGTCCACATCTCAGATCCATGTAGGAGGGTGGGAACCACCACAGCTCTGTAAACCACGAGGGATTGGATCTGTTGTTGTTGTTCTTGAACACCGTTTTCCTTGGGTGGCTGGAGGCTGCGCTAGCACACTGAAGGTGGTGCTGGATCTCTTCATCAATAGCTGCTTTAGCCAACAGGACACTCCCAAGGTATTAGAAGTGGTTAACTTTCACTAAGGCCTTCCCTTGGACCTTGATGATTGGGAGTTCGCTCCACAATGCCAGGCTAGGTTGGTGGAGGATCTTCATTTTGTGGATGTTCAGGGTGAGACCCATGCTTTTATTTGTATCTATAAAGGTGCTGACAATAGCCTGGAGCACATTCTCTGAGATTGCACAAACGAAAGCATCATCTTCATGCTGCAGCCTGATGACACTGGTTGGAGCGAATTTGGTTTTGGCTTGAAGGTGGCGGAGGTTCAATAATTTCCCACAGATTCTGTAAGTTAGCTCCACTCCAGTGGGGAATTTGTCAGCACTGAGTTGAAGCATTGCAGCGAGGGAGATCAAGAACAATGTTGGGGCAATGATGCAGTCCTGCTTGACACCAAATCGAATGGGGAATGGGTTAGTAGTGGAGCTATTTGTCATTACCATGACTTCCATGTTGTTGTGGAGCAGGCAGAGGATGGTGACAAACTTCATGGTGCAAGCAAAGCAGAGAAGGACACGTAGATATGATGTAATCCATGTCAACCAAGGCCATCATGGGTCAGACAATAGGATTTTGATGCTTGGATCAGAGGAGGACTTACTCTACGCTCCTGGCAATGTGTTTCACATAATCCCAGCATGCTGTGCACTGCACAAGTGGAGCAGGTAAAGGGGAAATATGATGGATTCTGCAGAGCTGGGAAAGCAGCAGCAGTCTTTTGATGAGCACTGAGCAGGAGCAACATCACCTTCAGCATGATAGAGCAGTGTAGTGTCAGGCACAACAAGTAAAACAGGATTTAATTGACAACCAGTTCCTGTAGATGTGAGCAGTGATCATTCAATTCAGTGTAAATTTGTTATTGCTTGAAAGGCAAACAGATTTCCTCCCAAAAGAAAATGCAGCACTTTGTTTGCGGGATTTTTCTTCACTTTTGCAATTGTTGAATAAAAGCAAATGTTTTCAACTGTTCAAAGGCTTTGCAGTAAGTGTTGGTTGCACATTATTCATCAACAAACTGTTATGCTATGCTGTGCATTAAGGAAGGAGTGGCATTCCCTTAGACAGGGTTCTAAGTTGTGGTGATGCTATGGATGGGGAAGCTGTGTGGCTTATTTCTTGTAGCAGCAACTGCAGTGACAGTGGATCAAACAGGTATGATGCAATACAGCATTTACAAATATGTATTTGTATTTCCAATTAATTATCGTCCATGACATCTATGAACCATTCTGTACACTGTGAACGGTAGGCACTGCCAAACCATGATTGGCCTGGTGCATGGCTTAGCTTTAAAAATAGGGTCTGCGCTGGGAATCCAGGAGATTCCAGCAGTGTCAAATACTTCTGCTATTGCTGAGTGAATCGTAGCACGAATGGGGTACCATAGAGGCGTGGTGAATTGCTAAGGTGAGCTATAGAGAATACAGTGAGAAAAATCATTGCACGTCATGGAGAGAAACAGTCCATGAAACTCCCCAAAACCGACACCAAGCACATAACTGTTAAAATTCAGCCCATGCTGTTGTGTGGCTGCAGCAAGCCTGATACTCAAGGAAATCTCACTCATTTAATATAAAATTGATATTAATATCATCATACTCTACTCTGCTGTGTCCCCTAAGTTTCTTTTTTTTTAGAATCCCTACAGTGTGGAAACAGGTCCTTTGGCCCAACAAGTCCACACCGACCCTTGGAGCATCCCACCCAGACCCATCCCCTATAACCCACACACCCCTGAACGCTATAGGCAATTTAGCATGGCCAATCCACCTCGCCTGCACATCTTTGGGCTGTGGGAGGAAACTGGAGCAAACCCACACAGACACAGGGAGAATGTGCAAACTCAACACAGACAGTCACCTGAGGCTGGAATCAAACCCAGGTCCCTGGTGCTGTAAGGCTGCAGTGCTAACCACTGAGCCACCACGCTGCCCTAAACAGCTGGACAGCTTTGGCACCAGAGCAGCCTCAACAAGATGCAATAAAAATAAGTGAGGTACCAATATTTTCATTGAACTTTGGGTTTTAGATTTCAAACTGGGACCTAACTGTACTTGGAGCCTTGGCCAAATTTAAAATTAGTGAAGAGAAATGACAGCAGCATTTTTTCAGTGCTTCATAGGATGTGGCATCACTAGTAAGGCTGGCATTTATTGCCCATTCCTAACGCCCCTGAGAAGGTGGTGGTGAGCTGCCTTCTTCTATCATTGCTGGCTATGTGGTGAAATAGCTCACGCAAGTCCAGGTTGGCTTTTTGTGAAGCAATCTAATTAGTATGAATCACTTGTGATATCACCACGACGCTATAAGTTTATTTGTCTCAAGTGTCTATCCAATTTCTTTTTGAAAAAAGTCATCACCCTCACTATAATCATATTTTGAAGACAACCCTTTCCAGGCCTATCCCACTTCCTTATTTTTCCCTTCCAGCTCCTGCTCAAAGTCCCAGTTCTGTGTCCCATTCTCTTTGTGCTAATAATTCATGGAAACAGATTTTCCTTGTCTCTCTTTATCTAAACTGTTCATCATCTTGCCCACTTCTATTAAGTCTCACCTCAATCTCCCATGCTCTAAGGAGTACAATTCTAACTTCTCCAATCTAACCTGGTGACTAAAATCCCTCAGCCAATAAGTTGACTTATCCAACTTTATCACTTTGTAGCACTGATTTTGTTTGATGGGAGAGCACGAAAATCAACTCCAATATTTTTAGGATGGGATGAGAGACAATTGCCAAGAAAACATTGTCAGGTTTTCCATCAAATGTCCTGGTTTTATGATAAATATTCTATTCTGTTAGGACATATTGCTACATAAAGTTCTTATATACCTGACTTAAAATCTACAAGCGACAGCACTTTGCTGAATATTAGATTGACTTTATCCATTTCAATGGTAAGCAATAAAAGAAACAGTATTCAAGTGATTAATCACTGTGTAAAATTTCAATACAAAATAAACTTAACTGCTCCTGTGAGCAGCAACGCTACAATGTTCCATTTTGGTTTAACCGTTAATGGATATACTCAGAGAACTGGCTACATAGAGCTGAAATAGGAGAGATCTTTGGCTGTGCTTCTATGTACACAGGATAGCCTGTGTAGCAAATATTAGAAAATTGCTGGATCAGAAGGGATATCTGGGAAATTATGCTTTGATTTTCTTCATGTTTAGATTCCTTGGGGAGATAGAATCTTGGAAAATGTATTCAGTAGATCTCTGATACAATGGTAAAGATGATTACAAACATCAGAAGAGGCATGGGAAACAGTGAAAAATTTACCTACAGCAGCTGGTCTGTAAACATGGAAATGGCAATGGAAATAACAGCATCAACAATACACTCTAAAAGTGTCAGGAAATTGAATCCTGAATCATTGATTGATAATTTCATTCCTACAATAATTTTTGTGCATTAATTAATCACAGAAATTGCCTGTGTATGATCCCATTGGGGAAATACATTAATAAGGTCGGTAACATAATTACAGTTGTGGGCAAGAGTAAACCTTGCGTCCACCAACCTCATCCGTCCATAGCATTCATGTGCTGCATTTCTGGTGAGGGTGATTAGTTATTGTACATCAGGGATCAAAACAACTTACCTTTTGAGGGCACCGTTTGAGATTTTTTTGAGGGCTACTTCTTGTTTTTGGATGCTAAATTTCCACCTTCCAACTCATTTGTTAGGTGTTTTTGTCATATCGTAATGCACTTTCCGTATTTATAATGGCATATTGGTTATTTGAGCTCACACAGAGAGATTTAGAAGAATGAATCGATAGCTTCAATAATAATCAATTCTCCATTAAACATAATGCCACAACATACAAGGCAAGTTTAATTTCTACTTACCAAGGTATTTAAATTATTCCAAGTTAACGGGCATAAGTTGACGACAATTTTTTCTATAAATGAATGACATACCTTCCACAGACTGGAATATGTTAACTGGATGGTTCCTACCATTTTACTGCATCTCAGCCCTCTATCTCAGATTTAAATTTAACACTTAACACAGTGTTAATTACAGAGAGATCCACAATATTTTTGTTTTGAAATATAAAAGCCACTCAATTTGTGCAGCCTTAAATTAGAAGCTCCACATTCATTTACAAGTAATTCCTGACCTCAGTGATTTAAAGCTTTCTTGGCTAATACTCCTATGTTGGCAGATTTAGAACTGCTCTCTGTCTATTTCAGTCTCCATATCCCCCTTACAGCTTCCTTTTCCTCCAGTTATCCTCTTGGTGACATTATCTTTCTTCCCACCGAGCCTGTAACATCTTTCTTCCCCCTACATACCTCGTACATCCCCCTTCTCCCCACAGCCATCTTGTAGCATCTGTTTCTTTCATATCTGTCAAACCCATTATCTTAAAGCTTACTTTTTGCCCTGCAATTTTCTTGCTTTCACCCCATGCTCTGATCTGCCATCTCAACTACCCAGCAGATAGAACTCCCCATTCTGGTAAAAGGCTGTCAACCAAGGCATTAGCAAAAGGTGGCTTACAATCTCTCTGCTGGTTTTGTTTATTAGAGGTTAGTCATCTCTGTTCCAGGATGACTCTGCAGCTGTTCCTCAAGATAGTGTCCTAAGCCCAACCATCTTCAGCTGCTACAGCAATGACCTTCCCGCAATCATAAAGTCAGAAGTGAGGATGTTTGCTGATGATTGCACAACATTCACAACTCCTTAGATACTGAAATATTCCACGTTCAAATGCTGTAAGACCTGAACAATATCCAGGTTTGAGCTGAAAAGTGGCAAATAACATTTGCACCATGAAAGTGCCAGACAATGATTACCTCCAATAAGAGAGAATCTAACCATTGCCCTTTGACATGCTATCACTGAATTCCCTCACTATCAACATCCTAGATGGTACTACTGATGAGAAACTGAACTTAATAAGCACAGTAGCTACTAGAGCAGGTCAGTGACTAGGAATCTATAAGCGAGTAACTCACCTCCTGACCTACCAAAGCCTGTGCACCATCTACAAAGCACAAGGGAGGAGTGTGATGGAATACTCCAACTTGCCCTGGATGGGTGTAGCTCCAATAACATTCAAAAAGTTTGACAACCTCCAGGACAAAGCAGCCCACTTGATTGGCACCACATCCTCAAACATTTGGTTCCTCCAGTACTGATGCTCATATGCTGCAGTGTGTACCATCTACAAGGCCCCCTCCAGATTTGGAAATATATCACCAGTCCTTCAGTGTCACTGGGTTAAAAGCCTAGAATATACTACCTGACAGCATTATGGATCTACCTACAACATGGACCGCAGCAGTTCAAGAAAGCTAGCTAACGAGGCGTAGAGCTGGATGAACAAGCAGGCCAAGCAGCATCAGAGGAGCCGGAAAGCTGACGTTTCGGGTCTGGACCCTTCTTCAGAAATGGGTTCAAGAAAATGTTCAAGAAAGCTGCTCTCCACCACCTTCTCAAGGTGAGCAATAAATGTTGCCCCAGTCAGTGATGCTCACATCCTGTGAATTAATAAAAATATTCCTGCCTTGGCTTTATGTAGCCCTGGTGATTCCGACTTATTTCGCCAATCTCAGCATGCTTCTTTCACTTGTTTGTTCCTGATTTAAAGCAGGAAGCACGGGAGAGGAGCAGCTCCCCCCATTCTGTTTTTGGAAATAATCATTTATTCCAGGTCGATTTTCCCTGATTTGGGGATTGTTTTGCTGTTCCCTATATATTTTGAGTGTTGCTGTATTTTATATTATTTTCAAAAATCAGCCAAATTCAGCCCATTGAAAAGAATACTGTAACTTTAATCAAGACAGGGGTTCATTTCAATGAATACACCATAGTCATTTGTCAAACTTACTCAAGTAAAACCATTACAATTTACAATAAAAATGTTGTTAAAAACACACAAAGAAATTTATCCAATTTTACACAGAGCACATACAGTGTAACATTATGATATTTCTCTCTTATATTACCCAGCAAATCAATCTAAAACAAATCCATAGTTTATGTTCTCATAGAAGATGAAAACCATGAAGAAAACCCAAGCTTTCAACAGAAGCTGAAAAGACAACTGACACATACAGTAAAATATTGCCCACAGTTTTAGAAATGACTGTTACTGCTCCAGCTTTCCAAATAAAAGAATATTTACTAACTTTCAAACCTAATGAGCAAGTTACAGCTAATACATTCTGAACAACTGTACATTAAAGATAATCACATTCTAAAAATTTTAGTTGCAAACTTTCAACTTAAAACAAACGCAATTCAAACTAGAAATATTTAGTTATTCCTGAGATTGGAGTCTACAAAGTTGCAAGGGCACTGTTCAGACTCGAGAATTTGACTTCTTTCCATTACACTACATGAGGATAACAATCGGCAATGATTTATAGAAAATAAAGTTTCTATTGGCGTGTAATGACATAATGAATTGTTTATTTTCATACATCACTATTCAATGGGTATTTCATTTGTACCACATATCCTGTTGAACTTGTCAACACAATTATCATTTCCTTTCAAATAAAAGAAGCAACTGTGGATAATGGAAAACTGAAATAAAAACAGAACATGCTGGAGAAACTCAGCAGGTCTGGTAGCATCTGTGGAGAGAAAAACAGGATAAATATTTCAAGTCCAGTGACTCTTCTTAGGCTTTTCTGCAGCACTGCAATGTGCCTAGGACAGAACATGCAGTCTCCTCTATATTGATAAGATCAAACTCAGGCTGGGTGACCTTTTTTTGTGGAAGATTTTCATTCTGTCTGTAAGAATGACCCTATTTTCTAGGTGCTTGCCATTTCAATACATTAGCTTGCTATTATGTTAGCATTTCCATCCTAGGCCTGCTGCAGTGGTCCAGCAAAGTCCAATGCAAGCACCTCAATACCTGCTTTGGGACTTTACAGGATCCAAGACTTGATGTTAAGTTCAACAATATCAGCCTGCGACTGTTGTCCTCTATTTTGAAAAGACTGTCTTCCCCCACCACCTCTGAGCGGAGCTGTTCTATTGATCTACTATTCACACATATAATTAACCCTACTGTGCACCTAGATAACACTTCAACTACTATTATTACTGATTTTATCTTTCACTCTGGATGCCCTCACCATCTGTTCTACTTGCTCCTCTTCACTATCTGTCAACAGCATAAATACCACCATTTTCAGTCCCCTTCAGTTCCAAAGCATAGACAATATGAGGCTCTGTTTCTGTATCTACAGATGCGCCAGGCCTCTTGATTTCTTTTCCAGCAATTCCCGTTTTTATTGTTACTTTGTGGATTTTCATGAAGTTCTACATTCTGCAGAAATGCACATTTTGCTGTTAATACGAATACAGCATTCCATCTAAAATCAATGGAACATTGTACTTGTTGGGGAATTGTGAAACTGAATGGATCAGGAAGAAAAGAATAAAGACAGAACAAAATAAGCAAAGAACTAGCACTTACCTAGCACCTTTCACAGCTTATCGCAGAGCACTTTACTGCTAATGAAATACTTTATAAAAAGTATATTCATTGTTGTAATGTAGGCAGATGCAAAAGCTGAGTTGCACACAAAATCCCACAAATGGCAGAGATAAATGAACAAGTAATATGTTTTATTCATGATGTCAGTTGATTGATAAATAGGCCACTGGTGATGAGAGAAACAGATTGGAAAATAAATAAATCAGGCCCTACGCAATAGATATGTTCGGTAATACTGGCAATAAACTCACTTAAAATGAATTAATTGGCACCAATTGAGATATATAGACATGAACAATGGCCACTTAGTGGCTAGGAGCCATATTTCGTAACAGGTCATCACCTACAGCAGAAAATGAAATTTTGCTTGGAGTGGCAAATAAATAAAAGTGAAATGCAGATGTAGGTCACTGAAAACCAAGCTGTGGAACAATAAGGATAGTAATAGGCAGAAAATCAAACACAATGGCAGGGGAACAGGACACATGTAATGGCATCGGGAGACATCGCTGCAGTAGAAAGTAATAGTTGTACATTGTGTTCGACCCATTCTGATTATGTCACATAGTTTTTGCAGCTTCTGTAAGTCTTTAGTAATTACGCCTGGTAAGTTTATATAAACTGTAACTAACACTATCATGCAATAAAGTACCATGTAAAGTGCCCTTCTGTTTAGACTCCAGTGATCTGTTATCTGCTACTGATGATTTAAAAGAAAGAAATATTGTTGGTTGGGAATGACTCAAACCAGAACACCACATGCTGGTGGCATAGTAACTGAACATACAATTAGTGCAGCAACAGAACATAATATTCATAGTAGCACCTCTCTAAACTCTGCATTTAACATAAATCCTAGAGATTAAACAAGTTGAATGTATTTAAGGTTACCAAGTGTGTCCTCCTCTTCATTTTCACAAATTTTGTTTCCAGATTTAATTAATAACATTAACATCATAGTGGTTTCAAGTGTATTTCCTCTGAACTGCAATTGTGGTTGCTGGTGACGGAAACATGTTAAGTACAATCCTTTACAATCCTTCAACTTAAAGAAACAAAACTATTGCAGTACAAAACAATGATTCAACTCCATCCAGACACTACTGTGGTTATCATCTAATGCTAGCCAGACAATTCTGGGAAAACAATCAGAACACAACTCCAATAAATTAAGGAGTCACGAGATACAAAATTATTTGAGGCCAAGGCCCTAAAATACTTAATTCTATTCTGTCTCCTGCAAGGACAACACCAACTCCTAATGTAATAAATTCAAATGCAAATATACAACCTGAGAGCAGTTAAACCCCAAACTAATTATTGTGACAGAAAAATTAATACATTGAAAATGCCTGTAACTAAACTCTTCAATAGACTGCATTATTTATTGTAAAAGATGATGACACAAGCAATATCACAATGAACATTTCTTCACAAAGGAATCTGCTTCTGCTAATCTATCAATTTCAATAAAAATTACACATTTCAAAAACTTAATAACAGTAAGAAGTTGCGGCAGTTGACAACACATGGAAAACTGTTTGTGGTCAAATCTGTGGACCTGAATGTACTTTAGAACTCCAAGTTGTCAATAATTTCTCTTTAAAATATATTTCCCCACAAAGTGTTCTTATTTGGAGATCATCAAATTTAGAAAATTAACCAGCTCAATTCCTTGTGAGTTCACACAATAAGAGTCCTTTTTCACATGGATCTTGATATTGACATGCAGCAACGAACAAAACTTCAGTCACTAAAGTGCCAAGTTAAATAATAGCTTAGTCTTCTCAGTATGGAGGCTATCCATAACTTTGAATACCAAAGAAAACATTAATTTCCATCACCAACAAAGTTACAAATAACACATGAACACGTGAAAGAGCAATTTCTCCCTTCTTAGATTCAATCAAAAGATTGTATTATTTTCCTCCATTCTATGATCTTGTGAGGTGGTGCTTTTGATTTAATTGTAAGGTGAGCCAAAATAAAAGTGTCATTATAGTGTCATCAGCATAAAAATCAGTCTTTTGAATGTGAATATTAAGCCTCTACCTGAATATAATAGATCATATTACATAGGTACAGACATAGACCAATCAGTCTGTCAAGAGAGCTCTGCCATTCAATGAGATGATGCCTGGTCTGATAGACCTTAAAATAGTGCAAAATCATGACATTTAACTCCACTTCTCTTGTAATTATCAAATTTCACAAATTTTGAATCTTAATAATTTTTGGTAAGCCATTATAACAGAACACTACATAACATAAACAGAGTTGTAATACAACACCTGAGAGTTCTGTTGGGGGATTCTCTATGCTGAAACCATCAGTAAAGATCTACTACACCCCCCATTCCCACCCCCACAAGTAATTAGTACATTTCATCAATATATTCTTGCTTCCAGCATAACATACATAAGCTGTAACATTCAGCACCCAGCTAGGCTAATTAATAAAAATCATTACTAAAACAAATACATTATTTATATTACCACATTAAATATGTCCTCCAGGTGTAATAAACCTTGAGTTATTAAAGACGTGCGGAAAATTTGCAATATTGACAATGTCATTTTCTTCTATTTCCAACTTCTAGTTTTTGAAAATTAGAATATATAAATTGCATGTTAGCAACTCATAAATAAAACAACTTTACGTGTGCATTGGGAGCTGGGGATGTTGCCTGCCAATATGCAATAATAATGGTGACACATCGCAGCTGACAAATAGAAAACTTGTGGAAGGAGTTTTCTTTGTCTAGTTCAAGAACATATAAATATCCTATTTAAAAAACTCACTATCGCAATCCCTTTCCTTTCTCCTATACCCCATTTTGATCTGAAGGAATTCCACTCATAACACAACAATTTGTAGCAAAAAGGTTACAAGTTTTAAAATGATTTTAAAGTGAATTCAGATTGCTGGAAATTGGAAATAGGAAATGCTGAAAATGCACAACAGCTCAGCCAGGACATATTAATGAGAAAAGAAGGCTAATTCTTTGTGTGCACATATTTGAGGAAGGATTAACTGGTTTTCTTTCCCAAATTATTTTCCTTTCTATTTCCAGCAATTGTTGTGGGTCAACATTACCTGAGACCTTCTGGTACAGCACGTTACCCAGAGTAACTATTTTGTTTTGGGCAGAAATGTTTTGAAATCTCATTGTGGGAATACTATGGGCCACTGAAAAATTTTTCAACTGAATCCACAAGACAAATAAAACAAAATGAGGAAAACATGTCTCCCTGTTATTATGGAGAAACAAAAAAAATGTGATAAATTGATCTTTTAAAATATTTTGCACTTAGGAATAGTAAAATGTTTTGGTGAAAACACTTATATTTTTCAATAAGTAATCATTAATCTAATCATTTATCCTATTTTACATTTTCAGATATGGGGAAAGGCTAATTTTAATAGAATTCAGTTCACAATTCCAGCTGAATAAACATTCATATTACATCCAACAAAGTGATGATATTCATCTTTCATGAGAATTACAGTTTGTACATGTACTCAAGTTAAGGTTAAGAGCTTTACCATTGTTTAAGATGATTGAGCTTAATTAAAAATTATCAGAATAAACTAAAATTTGCAATTGAATTATGCCATATTTCCTTCATGATTTCCATCTGTACATTCTGTAGAACGCTCAATTATTGACAGATCTGTGGTCAACAAGTTGTGCAGCTGAGAATGTGAATTTATTTCAGAAATCGTTTTTGATGACATGCAATCTATATTACTTTCCAGAGTATCAGATGATTCATTAATTTGAATCCTGTAGTCACTCTCAGAATCAGATTGGTTTTCTGCGTCTGGACTATCCAAAGGGGATTCAAATAATGATGAAACAGCAGCATCATTCTGAGATGTCACTGTACATTGCTCTTTTGAAGCACTTGTTTTGTTACAGCCATCACTTAAATCAGCGGTAACCAGCTTCTCAGTCATTTTTGCAATTTCATTTTCTGCAATGGATTGGAACATCTGGGAGTCCATTTCCAAAGGTAAAAATACTGGACTTCCACAACTTTCCTTTTGTTCGGTCTGCATTTCTTCAGATTTTCTGTAATTTTTCTCTGTGTCAGGGTATTCTGATGCTGAAGGCTGAGGTTGGATTGCTTGATGTTCTTTTAATTGATCTGTGAGTCAAATTTTAAAAAAAATAGTCAGAGTATTACAGGATGGAAAGAGGTTCTTCAGCCCATACTGGGTCCATGCCAATCATCAAGCACCCATCTACTCTCATCCCATTTTCAAGCACTTGGCTCGTAGCCTTGTATGCTACGTCTTTTCAAGCGTTCATCTAAATACATCTCAGATGCATCTAAATACATCTTTCAACCAGTGAATTCCAGATATCCACCATTCTGTATGTGAAAATAAATTTCCTTAAATCTCCTCTAAATCTCTTGTCCTTTCCCTCAGATCTATGTCCTCTGTTAATTGACCCATCCACATAATTTTGTACACCTCAATCAAGTGGCCCCCCACCCCAACCTGCCCCGCCCCCCCAGGCTTCTTTGCTCTAAGGAAAACAAACCCCAACTACCTAGTTTCTCCTCACAGCTGAAATGCTCCACTCCAGGTATCATCTGGCGCATCTCCTCATCACGCTCTCCAGTGCAATCACATCTTTCCAAAAGTGCGGTGACCAGAACTGTACATGGTACTCCAGCTGTGGCCCAACCAACATGTTGTACAGCTCCCTTAAAACCTCCCTGCTCTTGTATTCAATGCCTTGACTAATAAAGCCAAGTAACCCACATGCCTCCTTACCACCTGCACTATTGCCTTCAAAAGTTCAACATACAGAGAAGATAGTCACCCCTAAGTCCCTCTGATTCTCAGTACTTCCCAAGGTACACATTCAACACGTACTCCCTTGCCTCATTCGTGCTACCATACTGCATCACATCACACTTTTCAGGATTAAACTCCATATGCCACTATTCTGCCCATCTGACCAGCCCATCTTTACATATCGTATATCAATACGTGAGTTTTATGCACACAAGGAGAGAGGAGGATTGGAACAATATTAAGTAACTTTCCTTAATGCTAAAATGCCATTCAATTTGCTTTATAATATATAAAAACTATTCAGAAGTAGGATAGTGATCACATATATTGATAGTTATGTTACTGTTCATGGAACTACTATAAAGCATCTACTGCAAGAAATTACTAGAAATATTAGAATGCAGACAGTTCTTCATATTTAGAGTCTAAAAGATATGGGTGCATACAACTCAGCACAATTATGTACAGGTGGCTTTGTGAAAACAAAATACTGCAGATGCTGAAAATGCAGACAGGATTTTTCAGAAAGCCAGGTTTCCTACTCTGCTAGCTGCAATGGCAATGACCAGCTTCTGAAAATGTTTAGCAAGTCACTCAGGATAAGCAGGGATGGGCATCAAACACTGGACTGGCCAGCAGTGCCCACATCC
The DNA here is from genome assembly GCA_024137785.1 of Ginglymostoma cirratum. Lineage (NCBI taxonomy): Eukaryota > Metazoa > Chordata > Chondrichthyes > Orectolobiformes > Ginglymostomatidae > Ginglymostoma > Ginglymostoma cirratum. The sequence goes on from JAHRHZ010000050.1 coordinate 16,215,175, forward strand.
CATGAAAGAATTTAAAAATTGACCCCACAACCAACAAGTCATATCAAAGTTCAGTATTCTGGCCACAGTCATGAATGGTGGTGGACAATAACTAATTGGAGGAGAAAGCTCAGGGACCACTGCATCTGTGCAAGAGACAAGACTGAAACATTAGCACTTCTGGCTGAAGGTGATTGCAAAGTGAATTGTCCTTTTTAAGCACCCCCCAAAACCCTGAGCTCTCCAGCATCACATGCCGCTACAGATCGGCCAATGTGATTCAATCAGTTAGGGATCAAAAATATGATTGTAGGCACTGAATTGAGCGAACATCCCAACTATAGCATTGCTATCTTTGTATTGTTACAACAATAGCATCTACTCAACACTTTACAAACTTTGTCAAGTCTGTTCTGTTTGTGAGAAGCAAAACAAATGCAATCCAGCTAATTACTCAGTCTACTCCCCTTCATCAGCAAAGTGGTTAATGGACACTCGCTTGGTTATACACTGTTCGCCAGTGCTCAGTTTGGGTTCTCTTATGGCCACTCAGTACCTGGCCTCATTACAGCCTTCATTCAAGCAAAAACAAGAGCTAAATTCAATAAAGTTAAAGTGGCTGTACTTGACATCAGTGGCAATGTTTAATTGGGTCTGTCATTAAGAAGCCTAAGCAAAACTGAAGTCAATGGGAATCAACAGGAAACCTCTCCAATGACTGGATTCATACAGTAATAAGGAAGATGGTCTTGGTTGTGAGACAAATCATTACAATCTCTGGATATTGTTTCTGGAGTTCATCAGTGGATATATATTCTAATAAATCTGTTCAGAGGTGCTATTACATACATCTGGAGCAGGTGGTACTTGAATCCAGGTCTCCTGGCTCAGAGGTAGGGACACTAACATTGTGCCACTGTTTCATCAATGACTTACCTTCCAACTTAAAGTCAGCAAAGGGAATGTTTGATAATGATTTCACAGCATTCGGCACCATTCAAAACTCCTCACATACTGAAGCTGTCTCTGCCCATATACAGCAAGGTTTGTGCAACATTCAAGCTGGGATGATAAGTGACAAAGTAATTTCCATGCCACATAAGCGAAAGACAATGAACATCTCCAACAGGAGAGAATCCAACTGATTCCTGTTGACATTCAATGGCTAAATCCCCCTCACTATCAACAAACTGGCAGCTACTGTTGTTAAGAAACTGAGCTAGACCTGCCACATAAATGCTGTGGCTACAAAAGCAAGTCAGAGGCTGAGAATTTCGTGGCTAATAACTCACTCTTGATTTCACAGATTCTATCTGCCATCTGCTAAGATTGGAGTGAAATGCTTGCCTGGATGAATGCGGTTCCAACAACACCTACGAAGCTCAACACCATCCAGAGCAAAGAAAATCACCCAATTACCAACTTAAACATTTAGTCCAGCATCTATGCACAGTGCCAGCAGTGCACATCACTTACAAGACATCACTCAACAAGGCTCCATTAACAGTATCTTCCAAACCCACAGTCCTTACCACCTAGAAGGGGAGCAGACACATGACAATGTTGCCACCTGCAAGTTCCACTGAAAACTGCACACCATCCTGGCTTGGAACTATATTGCTACTCCTTCACTGTTATTGGGTTGTAAACCATGGATCTCTAACTGAACAGCTTTGCATCTACACCACATGGAATTCTGTGGGTCAAGATGGCTTTCACAAAGGTAATTAGAGATGGGCAATGATTATTACCATGATAGCAAGACCCACATCCTACAAGTTAACAAAAATATCTTTTTCCTCTCAACCTTTCTCTGCTCCCATCCCCATCCCTTTTCCGTATCCCTGCTATCAATCCTCCTCTCTATCAATGTCCTACTTCCCACTTCTAATGTAATAGTCTCTTCCTGACACTAGTCAAGTAGCTACTCCTACATGCCTAATTATATTTTCCAAAGCCTGAACTTCATCTTGATTACTCATATGCAAAACCACAGGAGATTGAGTAATAAATAATTAAAAATTACTTGCCACATGATTAAACTCTGCTGCAGCTCAGTTATCCTTGCTGGCCTTCAGACGTCAGGGAGAAATTTTCTAAAGTTTTGAATATGAGATTTACCTAAACATGTGAATTGCTCTCACGTGATTTAAAACCTACAGGAGTGATGGAAGGGAGAGAGCATAATCTTTAAATTGGCCATGTTTGATTACCAGACATGGGTATGTTTGTCTGTTTTGTATTCGTAACAAACAGAGTTAATTGTGTTTTCTTCTTTGACAAGAGACATGAGGGATTTAGAATAAGAAATCCTTCAGCTGTTTTATTATTCCAGAAGTCCTAGATAAATATAAAATACTGTGGATGCTAGAAATCTGAAATAAATCAAGAAATTGCTGGAGAAACTCAATGGGTCTGGCAGCATGTGTGGAGACAGAAACAGAGTTAATGTTTCAGCTGCAGGGTTCAAAGAAACGTCATACTTGACTCAAAATCATAGAATCATGGTATCCCTACAGTTTGGAAGCAGGCCATTCGTCCCGTCGAGTCCACATCAACCCTATGTAGAGCATCCCATCCAGACCGAGCCCCCTGCCTTGTATCCCTGCATTTCCCATGGCTAGTCCACCTAGCCTGCACATCCCTAGACACTATGGACAATTTAGCATGGCAAATCCACCTAACCTGCACTTTACTGGACTGTGGGCGGAAACCCACACAGACACAGGGAGAATGTGCAAACTCCACACAGACAGTTGTCCGAGGATGGAATTGAACCTGGATCCATAGTGCTGTGAGGCAGCACTGCCAACCACTGAGCCACTGTGCCACCCGAAATGTTAACTCTGTTTCTCTCTCCACAGATGCTGCCAGACCTGATGAGTTTCTCCAGCAATTTCAGCTTTTATTATCCTATGTAATTTTACTTGTTTGTCCTGATGTCTGTAACTGGTTTAATCAATGCTCTAATCAACTTCTTACTCTGTTGTGAAAACAATTTTCAAATTTCAAAAAGGAGTCACAATGGGAATAGTCTGGAAAACATTTATGCAATGTGTTGTTGGAGGAGTGGTTGCCAGCAGTGGATTTACTGCCGCATCTAACCTCCCCACAGGATCCCGTAGCACTGAAACCAGCAGCACTATGGAGAACAATTGTGTAGTCTAGATTCTTAAACTGAGGGTATTTCAGGGACACTTCCAATTCCATAAACTGGACAAGTTTAGAAAAATCAGATTAGATACGTCAATGCTTAGCATGTTTCAGATGTTTCAGATTTCAAGGACATTGGCGTTATTAGGCCACCACTGGAATATAGATGCAAACACTATGGGTTACCCATCATACAGTCCTGATTTCTTTAATAGGTAAATTGACCATATAATCCATCCTTTATTTAAGAACTCATGTTATTGTGAGATACAAGTATACAAAAAAGCAAACTGAGTACCTGATAAAGTAGCAGTGCAGTATTTAATTTTTGAAACAATTTAATTCATTTTCTGAATCAAAATAATGAAACATTTCTAAATCCTTGTCTTCTCTTAGAACCCTTAAAATGGAGATGTTTCTCTTGTAATCATTTGACACAAAGAAATAGTACGATCATTGGCTTTAATAATGGCTACAGGTTCTGTGTACAAAGAAGAATCGAATTTTCATGGGTAGCTAGAGGACATTTGCCAAAGAATTATGTTCTTCCAGGGCAGAAGTGTTCCTCTGGACCAGTTAGGGACTGTTTTTGGAAACAGCAATCACGAGGCAATTGAGCTAATTGAGATCAAGGCGCAAAAAGCTAATTCAGTATGCAGTTCCTTAAGGACCGGGAAACAAAGTGCTACTGATGGCAATATTAAAAACTTATTTAGTTCTAATTATAAGGAACAAGGCAATTTAATTAGACAAAATCACATGAGGCGTGCAGCAAATTCCTTAAAACGTTTCTATGTAAATTCTATAATTACAGGCATACGCAGATATAGGTGATAGTGTAGCTCAGAAGCGACAGTTAGATGCAAAAGACAGTCTGGAAGTTCAGCTGAAAAAGTATAAAGGGTTCTGATTCAATAGGATAATGTTCACAAGTCATTAATTAAGCTCTGCTTATAAAAGAAGATGTATTTGTGATACAGACAGGATATTAGTCAACAAGAGGTAGCTAATGCAATTTGCATTCAGTTAATGAAAATTGCCAAGTGACCCGCTTCACCCAAACAAGAGCAACAAATCAGCCTGTGCAATGAGTGATGGATCAGCAGAAAGATGGCATAGATTCTGGAAGAGGAAGTACTCCAGACAAACCTGAATCAACTTTCACTAGAGCTGACAAAAAATAGAAACGAAAGTTGCCACCCACTTCCAACTTCATTTTGATTTATTGTCCTCCCTCTCTCTCTACCTCTCCCTTGCTTTTGAAGGTCTACTTTACCCTTAACAGACTTGCACATAAATCAATCAACTGGAGAACATGGTTGTGGTTAATAAGTGAAATAAAAACCTGGGTGATTTGGCGATAGAGTAAAAGGTATTCAGTTATACAACAGCACTAACAAAAATGAAAGTTACTACCTGCTTTAGGCACCAGGACACAACTCAACAACTACATTTATATAGGTCCTTTTAAAATAATAAAACAATCCAAAGCGTTTCACAAACAATTTATAAATGATCCATATAAGGCAATATTAGGGTACTTGATCAAAGAGGTTAATTTTAAGTCGGATCTTAAAGAAAGAAAATGAGATAGAGGGGCCAAAATATCTACACACAGAAACACAGAAAATAAGAACAGCAGTAGACTATTTGGCCTTTCAAGCCTGCTGTACCATTCATTATGATCGTGGTTGATCATCCAAATCAATGGCCTATTCTCAGCTTCCCCCATATCCTCTTCAAGTGCTATAGCCAACTCCTTCTGGAAATCATACAATTTGGTGGCCTTGACTGCTTTCTATGATAGCAAATTCTATAGACTCACCACTCTCTGGGTGAAGAAATTTCCTGGGAAGGAATTCTAGAACTTGGGGCTTGTGCATTGAAGGCATGGCCACGAATGGTGCAGTAAGTCAACTCAGGCATGTTATCGAAGCCAGAACTAGATAAATGCAGTTATCTCAAAGGGTTGTGAGTCTAAAGGAGATTACAGGGGTGAAAAAGGAAAAGACCATGAAAACAAAGATGAGACTCTTAAAACTGAGATACTGATTGAACCAAAGGAGGTCAGCAAGCACAGAGGAAATTGGTAAATAGAACTTGGTGCAAGAAAGGACATGGGCAACAGCATTTTTTGATTACCTCAAGTTTACAAAGAGTCAAATGTCGATGGCCAGTCAGGAGTCTACTGGAATAGCTAAAGATTAAATATGATCAGAAATACGGGGAGCTTGTATTGAAAATTAGGAGGGCAGTAAAGTGAACTTCTATTGGTGCAGGGGTTCTCAATTATCCATCCAATAAATGGGCAGTAGAGTGGAACTATGGGTGGAATCTGACCCATGTGGGCATAGCATGAATGTTGGGAAAATTGGGTGAGTTGTCCACTGAGGATTCACACCAAGATCAAAAAGCCCTACTTTCTAACCAAGTGTTGGACAGCTTCTTGGGGTTCTCCATAGTGAGTGGCGAGAGGCCTATTTGCATGGTTTATTGATCTTTATTAGTCTCATTACTACCTCATTAATATGCCATGTCATATTCTTACACCTGCCAGATTGAAATTACATGCCAAGAATTCCCAAGATGAAAGTCAGAATGATTACCTGGTGACACCAACTCGCTGCCATCTTGGACACTAGGCACCAACATCTCAGGCCATGCTTCATGGGCAGTGACTGCACGGACCTTGGCATGCCACACAGCATCATTATGGTGGTGCTACACTTCAATGCTGCACTTTATAGCATACTAGCCTTTTTTATTACAATGCTGCTGCCATGACACTTTACATACGCTACAGGCACCCAACTCATGGTTGGAACCTGGATGAATTTCAGGGATTTGCGCTCTCTTAGCGATCACTTACCTTACACCTATTTTGATTCTTACAGCATCCCTGCCCTGTTTTTTTGCACTTGGCCGCCTTAGCCAGCTCAAAGGCTCACAGCATTTTCACGTTGACTTGCCCTTCTGTGCAGATCTACTGTTAGGCAGTTTTTCACGGCTGTCAGCAGTCATCAGTCAAAGATACATCTTACTGTATGAAACCATGCTATGTCAGTGTTATACGTACAGCAAACAAACTATATGCGCTTCAAGGAACCTGCCACGCCTCAAATTCTAAGGGGAGTAGTCTCCTGTCAAGTCAATCTTCAGGGTTAAAAGTCGCAGGAAGACTGCTAGGGAGTTATACAGGTATCAGTTAGGGGACTGCCCAGTCAGCGTACAAGACTGTCCAGATAAGTTCCTTGAAGGAGGGGGCCACAGTCAGTCCTGGGTGGGGTGTTCATCCATTAAAAGTCAAGAGATATTATCAGGGGACAGTACTGGAGGAGGTAAACTGGGAGCTTAATTGTGGGGATTGGAGGCAGCATGCTGGGATGCAGAGGCGATGATTCTTGTGAAGGGGAGGATCTCGGTGTATAATACAGACAATACATTATATGGGAAAGGAGACAATAGAACATCAAAGGGAAAGGGGTTAACGCAGGCAGAAGGATCATCAACAGTTAGTGACACCTTGGCTTCAATGGGGGAACAACGCACTGCTAGGTTTAGCATGTTGACTGCCCATACCTGAGGCTGGAAGGATTAAAGTGGGGAGATAAAGATTTAGATAGATGGGTTGGGTGGGGACTTGGGAAGTTCAAAGCCTATGGGCCATCAAGAAGGGAATGTGTACATTTGTGGTTATACTAATATTAAAAGGCTGAGCCTGAAATTCTGTGCTTGTAGAGCGACTGCTGTTTCCTTCCATTGTGTCCTAAGTAGTAAGTGTACAACGGTGATTAAATTGTGAGTCCAGATGGTAATAATTTCATTCTGTGAGGGAGGGGGACTTCAAGTTCCGGTGATGTGAGGCCGTTCAAAGGGGAACACTATGACACACTATGACACCAATACAATAAAGCTGGAACACATCTCTGCATACTACCTGCTTTGTGAACATTAGGCATGAACCTCCTGTGTACAGTCCAAATCCTGGCTCAGGCTCTCATTACTACTATGAGTGTAGTAGCATCAGTAACATTATGAACCAATCCCACTCATGGCTGTGATGACATGCCATCTGGAAAGATGGAGCTTAGTTTCTAAAGTAACAGTCACCTGCCATTTACCCACTGGGAGCTGGTCACTTCACACCTTGGACCATGCAACATTATGCAGCGGTAAGGATGGCTAACCTCTGTACCTTCAATGTTGTAGTTGTGAACAGACAAACATTCTCATGATGAAGAAAAATGGATATGTATTCACAAATATGATAAGAGTGAATGATTTACAGTGATAGGACTGACACCAGCTCTGTGTCCTCAAAAAGTCGTCTTCTTTCTTTCCCTCTACTGCACCTCAATGCAGTCCCAAGTTCTGCAGCTGGGCAGACCCCTGGGGGTTTTTTGTCTAGAAGGTCCAGACATATCCTGCCCAGAGGCAACTGCACCCTCCTCAGCTTGGATTGCTACTGGGCTGAGAGAGCAGGCGGGGGTAGGGGGGGAGGTGGAATGCCTGGCCACCGCTGAGGTGAGTTTGGAATGATGATACCGTGAGCAAAGGGCAACTAGGGACTCAGTGAATGAGAAAAACCTTCAGTAGACCTCATGGAGGGAAACCCTCCATAAAATTCAACAAAAATGATACAGCCAACCTTTTATAAGATTCAGGCCATGTGTTAACACGGTCAGCAGTTACTTCTCAACTGAATAGTTGGGGTGAATTGTTGAAGAAAATAATGTATTGGATTTAGTTTTCAGTTGTAACTCTGATTGTACCTGATTAATGGTGGGAACCATCCATGCAAAAGTTTCATAATATCATCTGATTTTTCAAACCTGAGGTCAGGCTTGGGAAGATAGAAGTGGCTCTGATACAAAAAAAAAGTTTATTTATTTAGAGAAAGGCAAATATTAGAAGTATAGATTAAAAAGTGAGTAGACAGTAAATTAAAGCCTAAATTGCTAAACTGAAAGGTTTGCATGAAACTCCATTTAAAACTGATTTGAGTTTAACTGAATAATCATCGAGAAAAAAATGGGCAAAGAAGGAAAACTAAAACCATTATCAAAGGTATTAAAATGGTCCTGAAAAAACGGATTGTAGTTGGGCTCTGCTGCAATGATAAAGCTTTCCTCAGTTATGTTTGGAGCTAGAAAATGATTAAAGACCACACAGGCCCTTTGAGAGATTGAAGCACGGGACATTAAGGTAAGAGGATCAGGATATCACTGAAGTGCTGAATGGATAATTTGTAATAGTTTTCACTATTGACAATAATACTGCAGTAACAACGTTGTTGCTAAAACTGATTCAATAGAAATAACTGCAGAATAATCTAAACTGGGATTAAAGCATTTAAGGCTAAGCATGCTGCATAGCATGATACGACAGGAAAGAGCCCAGTGCTATTGTCAATGGCAGATGTGCCCTGTGAATACCAGCTTGTTTATTCAATGGTTGTTTTAGGTCTGGGACAAATGTGGTAAACAGGAAGAGGCTCATGGGGAAGGAATCATGGGAATTCTAGGCCTGTCAGTTGGTAACTGGTGCCGGGAGATATATGCTGCAATTTTATGATTGCAAATCTGCTATCATGCACATGTATAACATCTATCGAGATGAGGTCTTTCCACAAATCCTAAATCAATTTCCCATAAAACAGCAGGCGGGTATGCACCAAAATCAGCCACCCAACTTCTGATTAAAAAAATCATTGACAGACAATTGACGTGCCAACTGAGGTGAATAAGTGGGAAGGGAGGGGGCAGGCCATTTTTACACGAGCTGCTCTGTGTCTCTTTTTGCTTTCCCGCCTGACTTCTAAAACACCCCCAAAACCAAAACCACCCCCCCATCTTGATCTACCCAATCCCTTCCTGTGAAAAAGTCCTGGATATTTTTACTTCTTCTTTCTTGTCCTTGCATGGCTGTGGCCTTTGTAGAACTGAAGATTTATTCAGAGAAGCACTTTCTGGTTAAAATCCATATCACTGTCCAAGGGCCGGCCCTGATTGACTGTGGCCAGCATCCACACAGACATCTCCACAGTGTCCTGACTGACTTACCTGTCATTCACAGACTGGTTACACTTGGACTGCAGTGACTACAGCATGGAGGGATTTACAGTCTTAGTGAATCTCAAGAAGCTAGCATCCAAGTTCAGCAGATAATAGAGAAGGCAATTGCAACATTGGCTTTTATTTTAAGGGGACCGGAGTATAAAAACAAGGAAATCTTGCTAAAACTGTACAAGACACTGGTCAGACCATTGGTGGAATACTGTGGACAGCTCTGGTCTCATTTATCTCAGGAAAGATATACTGACATTGGAGGCAGTCTGGAAAAGGTTCACTAGGTTAATTCTGGTTATGAAGGGATTTCCTTTGGAGCACAGGTTGAGTAGGTTGGGCTTATACACATTGGAGTTTGGAAGAATGAGAGGAGACGTTATTGAAACATACAAAATTCTTAGTGGGATTGACAGGTAGGTGTGAGTTGTTGTTTTCCCTTGTGGAGGAGTCTAGGATCAGAGGGCAGAATTTCAGAGTGACCGGTTGCCCATTTAAGATAGAGATGAATTATAAACAGAGACTGGATAGGCTGGGATGTTTTTCTCTTGGAGGGTAGGAGACTGAGGGTTACCATATAACGGGTCTATAAAATCATGAGATAGCAGGAACTGCAGATGCTGGAGAATCTGAGATAACAAGGTGTAGAGCTAGGTGAACACAGCAGGCCAAGCAGCATCAGAGGAGCAGGAAAGCTGACGTTTCAGGCCTAGACCTTTCTTCAGAAATGGGGGAGGGGAAGGGGGTTCTGAAATAAATAGGGAGAGAGGGGGAGGTGGATACAAGATGGATAAAGGAGAAGGTAGGTGGAGAGGAGACAGACAGGTCAAAGAGGCAGGGATGGAGCCAGTAAAGGTGAGTGTAGGTGGGGAGTTGGGAAGGGGTTAGGTCAGTCCAGGGAGGACGGACAGGTCAAGGGGGCGGGATGATGTTAGTAGGTAGGAGATGGGGGTGGGGCTTGAGGTGGGAGGAGGGGATAAGTAAGAGGAAGGACAGGTTAGGGAGGCGGGGACAAGCTGGGCTAGTTTTGGGGTGTGGTAGGGGGACGGGAGATTTTGAAGCTTGTGAAGTCCACATTGATACCATTGGGCTGCAGGGTTCCCAAGCAGAATATGAGGTGCTGTTCCTGCAACCTTTGGGTGGGATCGTTGTGGCACTGCAGGAGGCCCAGGATGGACATGTCGTCTGAGGAATGGGAGGAGGAGTTGAAATGGTTCGCGACTGGGAGGTGCAGTTGTTTAGTGTGAACCGAGCGCACGTGTTCTGCAAAGCGGTCCCCAAGCCTCCGCTTGGTTTCCCCGATGTAAAGGAGGCCACAACGGTGGGCTTGAAATGGATATCGGTTTCCAGGTAGTTGCCAGTGATGGAAACAGAGATGAGGTGAGAGTGACTGCAGTTGACAGCAAGACTGCAATTGACAATATGTGGCATCAGGGGGTTATAACAAAACTAGAGTCACTGGGAATCAGGGGAAAGCTCTCTACTGGTTGGACTGGTATTTAGCACAAAAGAAGCTGATTGTGATTACTGGAGATTAATCAGCTCAGGCCCACGGCATCTCTATAGGAGGTCCTCTGGGTAGATATTTTCTTACCAACCCATTCAGAGATGCCATCACACTCAGCTGGAGTAACTGGAATGAACATAGGCCTCCTGGCTCAGAGGTGAGGCCAATACACCTGCATCAAAACAGCCCTATCACTGCAGACTGCCTCCAACATCCTACATCCAACTATCTTTCAAGAACTACTGTCGTTCCACTGTTAGGTCAGAAATTGGGATGTTTGCTGCTGATAGCTGAATGTTCAGCACCATTCGCGACTCCTGAGATACTAAGGCAGTCCATGTCCAGATGCAGAAGATCCGGCAAGGGGGCAGTTATCATTAACCACAAGCTGAAGTGGACCAATCTTAAAAAGTTTTATAAAACCCGAAAGAACTGCAGATGCCGTTAATCAGAAACAAAAACAGAAGTTGCTGGAAAAGTTCAGCAGGTCTGGCAGCATCTGTGAAGAAAAAAAATCAGAGTTAATGTTTCAGGTCTGGTGACCCTTCCTCAGAACTGACGGTGGCTGGGAAAACGTCAGTTTATATGCAGGAAAAAGGGGAGGGGGTGTGTAGGGAGTAAACGATAGGATAGAACCTAAAGAGAGAGAAGAGCAGTTGGACACACAAAGAGTTGATAACGAGAAGACTAGGAGGCCGGTTCGCAGAACATCTATGTTCTTGCAAAAAAGACCCTGAACTACCTGTTACCTGCCACTTTAACACACCACCCTGTTCCCTGGCCAACATCTCTGTCTCTGGCTTGTTGCAGTCAGTGTCCAAGCGAAGCTCAAAGCAAGCTGGAGGAACAACACCTCATTTTCCACTTGGGGACCCTACAGCCCTCCGGACTCAATATCAAGTTCAATAATTTTTGGGCTTAAACTCTTCCATGTCCCAGCCCCCTACCCCACACACCAGGCCTTGTTACCACATAGCCTGTCATTACTCACCCCCTGTTGTTAGTGACTAATAGTCCACATTAACAACTATTCACCCTCCCAGCCTGATCATTATCAACTCTTGGTCTGTCCAACTGCTCTTCTCTCTCTTTAGGTTCTATCCTATCGTTTACTCCCTACCCCACCCCTCCCCTTTTTTCTGCATATAAACTGACGTTTTCCCAGCCACCATCAGTTCTGAGGAGGTGTCACCGGACCTGAAACATTAACTCTGTTTTTCCTTCACAAATGCTGCCAGACCTGCTGAGCTTTTCCAGCAACTTTGTTTTTGTTAAAAAGTTTTATGGCTACAACAGCCTGACGGCAGAATCCCTTCCCCAAAAAATGTTTGTGAACCAGTTGTTTCGGCTATTTGACTAATGTCTAACATTTTAATTTGATTTTTATTTAATTCAAATTTCACCATCTGCCATGGTAGGATTGAATTCATGTCCGCAGACTATTAGCTTGGGCCTGGAATTACTAGTCCAATGATAACCCCACTGTCTCTTCAGACCTGGTCCTGTCCTCTTCTATTTCCTTCTCCCTCCTAAATGTACCAGGCCTTGTCGAAATGTGTGACTGCTTTCTGTGCCACCATCCAACATATCAAAGAATTATATCTTCTCACTTACTATGTAGTGAGACAAATATATAATTGATGTATTTTGTGATTAATGTTGATCTGTATTTCAAAAAAGACAATGCCAGATGGAAGCATTAACCATACACCTGTTAATATCGTAAATGCTAATCTTTCTTTTCCCTCATTTTTCTTTCGACTCACCATTCTTGTGCAGCTGTTGTTCGATATCCAGGTACAGAGGTGACTTTGGTCTTGCATCCATAGGTACGGCAGCATCAGTTAATGTTAGAGTCTCCTTCCCTCCTGCTGTCACGAATGGATTCCAGAAGGGATATGAAAAGTAGTTGTAATGTAATTGTTTACAGCATAACTGTTACAAATTATCACTTGAAACTATTTTCAATGCAAGAGTGATGCAAGTCATGTATTCATTGTAGCACAAGCAAAGATTTTAATTAAACGATGTACATGAACGCAAATCAAATAAGGTTTCCTAATGCAGTTTACCCAGAGATATGCCAGAATATTTTTCACTCCACATTTGTTTAAATCAATTTATAAACTGCACTCTATGGTGCTGATCATTATTTCACTGGCTAAATAATGGAACAACAAAGTGAATTTTCATTTGACAATACCCAGAATGCATCTGAACAAAATCATATCTTTACTGATTTAGGCCTGGAGCCACTTAAAATAATTTCAAATTCTAGATGCTCTGTATTAGCATCCAATGGTTCCTGGGTAAGAACCCAACTGTTCATAGTGGTACATAAAACATGTTCTTAGAATCACACAGTTCTATTAAGTGAGGTAAATAAGATTAAATAGTATAGACAGATCATTTTTACAAGTTTGTGACATAAGCAAATAACTTTTTCTTTCAGTACTGTACATTAGGAATTTGGTTTGCTGAGCCTCTATTTTCCAACCAATAAAATGAATAGATTTTAAAAAATACAAAAGACAGGCATACTCCCAAATTCCAATATGTATTTTCAGAATGTGATAGTCTAAACTGGGAGTAAAAATATATAAAGCTATCCTTTATGGCTATATTATTTAGAATATTCACAAGTCATTTCCTCCTGTCCCTATGCTGCTTCAACAGTTTTGTGCTCTGACCTGCTGAGAGAATGGTCAAGCTCAACAGTATTATGGTCACGTCACAGTTTTCCTTTCACAAGAAAGCACTGGGCTCTCCCTGTCACCAATTTGATATGATTGAAGACAATAACAAACAGTGTGGAGAAATGATAGCTTAAGCTCTGAGTATTTAATGTATTAGTGATTATGTATTCATAACATGCAAATTTGCAGCTCATAATCTGGATTCATTTAAACTATTAAATGTGCATTTTTAAACTGTGTGCTGTGGTTACACAATGCCACTGACCATCTGGGAGATAACTTTTAATTTTAGTTTATTGCGTAAGTATCACAATTGTATGGTGGGTGTGCAACATAGTTTTACAAGAATGATATCTGGACTCCAATGAGTAAACTATGAGGAGAGATTAACAGGTGATTTGATTCACGTTTTCAAGATATAAACTGCATCAATTGGGTAGATCAGGTGAAATTATTTATCCTTGTTGTTTATTCTGGGACTAGGGGAAATGTCCAAAAATTAGAGTGTGGTCTTTCAGGATTGAAATTAGGAAAGGAATTTGATGTCCTTCCCACGATCAGTTTGATGGCAGAACCTTCCCACTTCCACCTGGGTTCAGTCCATGGTGGGAAGGCCTATGGGTCAGCCTTTGTGCATTGTCATCAATTTAGGTCATTAAGTGAGCTGTCAACCATAGTAATGATCCAGTAATGGGTGCGGTGTTCCCTATGTGAAGAGCAAGTCAGCAAACCCCGGGGAATTCAGTGTCTGATTGAGGAACTCAGCATCATAAAGGGAGGGGCCCACTGAGATCCAAACCCTGACCTTACTGCCGGTCTCTCCTCCCCTCCCCTAAAATCATCATCCCCCTGTGGCCTGGGATCCAGAGACAAAACTAGGCCTCGGGTAGGTGATGCGTAGGCTGACATTTAATGGAGCTGTTGGCCTCTTGACTATGAATTCCAATCTGAGATTGTGGATCCATGGAAAGGTCTGCCCCTGTTCAGTTAAGTGCCTGAGCGCCACTTCATATGGTGGGTTTTCCCAGAATAGGTCATACAAGGATAAGCCTGCAGTCAACTCAGCAGCTAGACTTGTTGCCTCCATCCACCTAAGGAAACACATTTTCATGGAAAAGGCTGTGGAATTTTTTTCAAACTTCCTTTCATAAATGGAAATTGATCCTAGATCAACTGTTACTTTTAAAATTGAGATTATCAGCTGAAATAATCAGAGGTTATTGGACAATACTAAGTATTTAAAGTTAGGTTGCAGATCAGCCATTGCCTCGGAGTGGTAAAACAGGCTCAAATGGCCTGTGCCTAATCCTATGTTAACATACTACAGCTGCTGAAAAGATGTACCCAATGCCAGGTTATGTTTGACCAGTTACAATTTGTATGACAATAACAGCATTAGGTAATAACATTGATGCATACATCACTTATAATCTTAATCTAAATTAGTATAGTATAAGCAAAACCTACTCCCTAATCCCACTGAGATATTGTAGCTCAGACCTGTGGGCAGCAAGGAAACAGAAGAAATGCCATTACTGTGAGAAACAAAGAGAGAGAGAAAGGAAAATCACATAACACATTGGATAATTGATTTAATATGTTCGTTACACAGTTTCCACTGTTTTTTTTTACTGAGTTCACTCACATTACAATAAGATTATTCACAGTGTACTAACAGGTATACAAATGACTTAATTTGAGCATTCAAAAATGCTCTTTACACACTTTCAAAGCAAATGATACAAGACCTACAATTAACACAGTGGCCTTGATATTAAACCCAAACTCCGATGACAGACAGGAGAAGGTGATGGGGTAAATAATGAAATAATAGGAATATACCTATTAGTTTTTCTAGATCAGTAGATTATAAGAACAACTGAGAGTCTTGATGTGGAGAGGTAGGATACTTTATTATCATCTTTGAATCAGATTTGCACACCATACTGGCAATCTGATTAAGAATATATACCGAGCCACACAGGTTTCTCAGGACTAGCAATGCTCCTTAGACCTCAATGGCCTTTCAGTCTCCCCCTTGTTGCTCAAGACTTCTGTCATTCCCCGTTGCTGAGATTGCTGAATTCCATTTGCACCCTCAGCCTCAATAGCTTCATTCTCATTCTAGCACAATTATCCAAACTCCCATAGCTCACGGCCCAGCCCTGATTACCAAACATCTCCCCTCATGCCCCCTGCACTGACTGATGAGAAATATTTCCAAGGGTTTTTGGCTGCGATCACAAGGCCCAGATGGTTTTTCCTTCAGACTGCTGGCCACATTGACAATACAGCCAGCTGAAGGGCAGGAGATGGAAAAATTAAAAGCATAATGAAGTCCTACCTTTACGCCTGACTAGATACCCCTGTGTGTGGTCTTGTTGACTACAATTGTTCTCAGGTTGCCTGTTCTCTTCCTGCCTCCCCATAACTGTTACACCCAATGTTTTTGAATGTTTCAAATGTATTTGGAAAATACATCACATATAGGGAACTTAGAAGGTTTGCCATGATAAATATATAAGTAGTCTTTTGTCATTTATAGCGTAGAATTTCTGCCAAGGGCTCAGCATATTTGGAAATCGACTACAGTATAACGATATCTCGGTTATGCCAGTTAATTCAACTTCTACAAATGGAAGTGACGATCAAGGTAACTCTGACCTCATATTCCTGTCAGGACATTACCACCGTGCTAATTACTCAAGCAAGTGTGTGGTAGCTAAACGCAGTTGCAATTTTTCTAATGTGTAGTTGAATAATGCAAACTGCTTCAAGCTGATTTAAGTTCATCAAGGCCATCTTGAGGTCATTTTACAAAACATGCAAACAGAACATAAAAGACTGCAGTAAAACATTTGCATCCACATTTAAATTATTCCTTTAGCAATTATCTGGATAAAAGCAGAGAACAGAGAACAAAAGCAACAAGAGTCGTCCACAGCAGCACCCATATGGCAATGCTTGAAAGGTTCCCGAGAAAGCGCATTACTCAGGTATGTACGACCCAGCTTACAATGATTAGCATCTAGAAAGAAATCCTCCCCGTCAGCATTGGCTCTTCCTCCTCCCATAGGAGGTCTACATTCCACAGCAACTCTACTAGCAGCAGAGAAAATGCGTGGCAAATGACTGGAGTAGCAATGAAAAATCCAGCAAAAACCCTTAATCATTGAGAGACAGAAGAGAACAACTGCAGACTGGTAATATCACAACAAGTGGTAGGCTTTGTCCAAAAGTACATTCAGCCAGAACCGAATCAGCCAGATCACGTTCTGCCTCCTGTCCACGTGCAAAATGTGTTAAAACATTGTTCCCTTCTTCCAACAAAGGTTCATTTTAAATAAACGTCCCCTTCAAAGAGGATGTTCAAGGTCTTCCATTCGCAATTGGAAGCAACTTAGCGTAAGCCCCACCAGCGTCAAGGGGCATGTTCGCTTTAACCCTGCCTTTTGTCAAAAAGTTGCTCCTTGGACCTCTCTTGTATCCCATTCCCCACAACCCCATATCCTCTGCAATGACCTGCAGTTTACCTGGTCCTCCCGTTTTCATGACCTTGTATTCTGACTTTGAAATGGCACGGTGGCTCAGTGGTTAGCACTGCTGCCTCACAGTGCCAGGGACCAGGGTTCAATTTCACCCTCGGGCGACTGTCTGTGTGGAGTTTGCACATTCTCCCCGTGTCTGTGTGGGTTTCCTCCGGGTGCTCCGGTTTCCTCCCACAGTCCAAAGATGTGCAGGGTAGGTGGATTGGTCAAGCTAAATTGCCCATAGTGTTCAGGCATGGGTAGATTAAGGGGATAGGTCTGGGTGGGATGCTGTTTGTGTCGGTGTGGACTTGTTGGGCCAAAAGGCCTGTTTCCATACTGTAGGAATTCTATGAAACCGTCTTCCTCTGATGAACAACGGTTCAACCGTAGACATCTCACAATGTTCCTATGATTTCAATAATAGTCCAAATATTCTTCACATTTACCACCCCATTCCAGCCCCTTTTCCTCTTTCACCAGTTCTCTCCAATTTTCCTCCTTTCGAAATCCATCTTCAACACACTCTTGCACTGCCATTCCCATTTTCATCGGTCTCTTGTTCACATCCTCTTTCCTTCATCTACTGGGCCACTGGTAACACAGCAGACGTCTAGCTTGATCTCCTATTCAAAGTAAGCAAAGAAGTACTGCTCCCATGCACAAGAAGAACTGTGATTAATCTGCAGAGAAGCAACTGTTCCTTTTCCAGCTTTGAGAAATTATTTTGGCTGTTTTCCCTGCCCAACATAAGAAATTAGATATGAAACCAGTTTTGGCTACTGTCTGTAAAAAAATGACCCTGAGCTTCCTGTTGCCTGCCACTTCAACACACCGCAATGTTTCCACGCCAATATTTCTGTCTCAGGCCTGTTGCAGAGCTCCATTGTGCCTCAGCGCAAGCTTGATGAACAGCATCTCATCTTTCTCCTGGGGACCCTGCAGTCTTTAGGACTCAACATCGATTCAGTAACTTTAGAGCCTGATTACATCCTTCTATGTTTTTAACCCAACCCCCACAACCTGTTTCTATCATGACACGGGTTGCTTTCAGCAGTCTACCATTCTCTCCTATGCTCAGCTGTTATTGTTGCTAATTCAACTTCTCTTCTGTCCTAGCCTGCTGTCAATAATCTCCTGTCTACCTACCCCTTTCGTATCTTGTTTCCAGGGAGCAGTGTCAGAGGGAGGAGCACAGAGCAATGAGTATAGAAACTAACTAACTAATCTCGGGGATTCGCGTCCTTGTTTCCAGGGAGTGGAGTCAGCGGGAGGAGCAGCGAGTGCAGAGTAACTGAAGCCAAACTGAAAAAATAATATCACAGGAGGGCTGTGACCTGATTGGCTGGTAGAAAATCTGTCCAAAACTTCAAAACAAAAACATTGCAAAACCAATTAATAAATTAATTAACTAACTGGGGATTAACTAACTAATACATTAATTAAGCAGAAATGGCTGGACAGGTGATGTGTTGTAGCTGTATGATATGGGAGCTGGCTGATCCAATTGCAAGCTGCAGTGACCACATCTGCAGCAAGTGTTGGTTGCTGGAGGAATCCTGGCTCAGAATTGATGAGCTGGAGTCTGAGCTTTGGACAGTGTGGCACATTCGGGAAGGGGAGAGTTACCCAGATGCTCTGCTTCAGGGGGCAGTCACACCTGGTAGATTAAGTACCTCAAATTCGGTCAGTGGCCAGGGACAGTAGGGGGTGACTGCAAGTGAGGCAGACAGAGGGATCCTGCAGTCAGGAACAGAGGATCCTCAGCTCTTGACCTTGTCCAACAGGCAAAAGGTACTTGCTCCCTGTGAGGATGAGGAACAGGGTGTAGGGAGGATGAGCCAGCTGACCACTGCACCATGGTACAGGAGGCCATTCAAGAGGGGTAAGCAAAAAGACAGCTGGTAGTTGTGGGGGATTCTATAATTAGGGGAATAGATAGGATCGTTTGTAAGCAGGATCGAGAATCCTGCACGGTATGTTGTCTGCCCGGTGCCAGGGTGAGAGATATCTCTGACCAGTTTGAAAGGATATTGGATAGGGAGGGCCAGGATTCAGTGGTTGTGGTCAATGTCGTGACAAATAACATAGGCAAGACGAGGAAAGAGGACCTGTTTAGGGATTATCAGGAGCTAGGAACTAAATTAAGGAACAGGTCTTCAAAGATTATAATGTCTGGATTACTGCCCAAGCCACATGCTAATCGGCACAGGGACATGAGAATAAGGAAAGTAAACACCTGGCTAAAAGAGTGGTGCGGGAAAGAGGGGTTCCTTTTCATGGGGTGCTGGCATCGTACTGGAACAGGAGGGATCTGTACCACTGGGACAGTCTCCACCTGAATCAAGCTGGGACCAATGTTCTAGTGAAAAGGGTAAATAGGCTGGTCAACAGGACTTTAAACTAGTAACAGTAAAAGGTTAGTATCTGTGGGAGTGGAGTCAACTGCATGGAAAAACATGAAAAACAATGAAAAGAAAGGAGAACTCAGGAGAGATTATTAAAGTCTCCAGAACACAAAATAAGACAGAGTGTTTAGAAAGGGTTAGGAATGTAACTTCAAGCACATTGAATAAAGGGATGAAAAAGAGAAGGTGAGAAGGTATTGTATCTGAATGCATGCTGCATACGAAATAAGGTTAATGGGCTTGTGCTGCAGATTGAAATTGGCAGGTATGATGTGGTGGGCATCACAGCGATGTGGCTGCAAGGGGGTCAGGACTGGGAGCTAACTATCCAAGGATGTACATCCTATCAAAAAGACAGGCAGGTGGGCAGAGAGGGTGGGGTTGCCTTATTAGCAAGAAACGGAATTAAATAGACAGCAAAAAACAACATTGGGTCAAAGACAAAGTTACAGTAATCATGGGGGATTTCAATATGCAGGTTGACTGGGAAAATCAGGTTGGTAGTGGATCAGAAGGTAAGGAATTTGTGGAATGTCTACAAGATGGCTTTTTGGAGCAGCTTGTTGGTGGAGCCCACTAGGGAACAGGCAATTCTGGATTTAGTGATATGTAATGGAGCAGACTTGATAAGGGAGCTTAAGGTGAAGGAACCCTTAGGAGGCAGTGACCATAATATGATTGAGTTTAATCTGCAATTTGAGAGGGAGAAGATAGAATCAGAGGTAACAGTATTACAGCTGAATAAAGGCAACTACAGAAGCATGAGGGAAGAGCTGGGTAGAATTGACTCGGAGAGGAGCTTAGCAGGAAAGACAGTGAAACAGCAATGGCAGGAGTTTGTAGGTGTAAATCAGGAGACACAGCAAAACTTCATCCCTAGGAAAGGGAAGCATACTAAAGGGAGGATGAGGCAATAATGGTTGACAAAGGAAGTCAGGAACAGCTTAAAAGCAAAAGAGAAAGCATATAATGTGGCAAAGGGCAGTGGGAAGCCAGAGGATTGGGAAGCCTACAAAGACCAACTGAGGACAACTAAGAAAGAAATAAGGAGGGAGAAGATTAAATATGAGGGTAAGCTAGCCAGTAACAAAGAAGATTGCACAAATTTTTTACATGCATAAAGGGTAAAAAGAGGCAAAGTGGACATTGAGCTGCTGGAAATAATGCTGGAGAGATAGTAGTAATGGGGAACAAAGAAATGGTGGAGGAACTGAACAAGTACTTTGTGTCAGTCTTCACACACAGTGGAAGACATGAGTCACATCTCAAAAATTCAAGACAGTAAGCGGGGCAGGGGTAAGTATAGTGGCCATCACCAAGGAAATGGTGCTAGAAAAACTGAAAGGTCTGAAGGTGGATAAATCACCTGAAACAAATAAACTACATCCCAGAATTCTGAAGGAGATAGCTGAAGAGATAGTGGAGGCATTAAGTGGTGATCTTTCAGGAATCACTGGAATCAGGGAAGGTCCCAGAGGATTGGATAATCGCTAAAGTGACCGCCCTGTTTATGAAGGGAGTGAGGCAAAAGACGGGAGATTTCAAACCAATTAGCCTGACTTCAGTCGTTGGTAAAATTTGAGTCCATTGTGAAGGAGGAGATTTCTGAATATTTAGAAATGCGTGGTAAAATAGGGCAAAGTCAGCATGGTTTTGTAAAGGAGAGGTCATGCCTGACAAATCTGTTAGAATTCTTTGAGGAGGTAACAAGCAGGTTAGACAAAGAACAGCCAATGATGTCATATATTTGGACTTCCAGAAGGCCTTTGACAAGGTGCTGCACAGGAGGTAAGATAAGGGCCCATGATGTTGGAGGCAAGGTGCTAGCATGGATAGAAGATTGGCTGCCTGACAGAAAGCAGAGAGCGGGGATAAAAGGGTCTTTTTCAGGATGGCAAGCGGCGACTCGTGGTGTTCCACTAGGGTCAGTGTTGGGACCTTGACTTTTCAATTTATACATTAATGATCTAGATGAAGGAACTGAGGGCATTCTGGCTAAGTTTGCAGATGATACAAAAATAGGTGGAGGGACAGGTAGTATTGAGGAGGCAGGGAGGCTGCAGAAGCATTTGGACAGGTTAGGAGAGTGGGCAAAGAAGTGGAGGCTGGAATACAATGTGAGGAAGTGTGAGGTCATGCACTTTGGTAGGGAGAATAGAAGCATTGACTATTTTCTAAATGAGGAGAAAATTCAGAAGTCTGAAGTGCAAAGGGACTTCGAAGTCCGAGTCCAGGATTCTCTTAAGGTTAACTTGCAGGTTGAGTCACTAGTTAGGAAGGCAAATGCAATGTTGGCATTTATTTCGAAAGGACTAGAATATAAAAGCAGGGATAATCTTCGGAGGCTTTATAAGGCTGTGGTCAGACCACATTTAGGACATCGTGAGCAATTTTGGGCCCCATGTCTCAGGAAGGATGTACTGGCCCTGGAGTGGGTGCTGAGGGGGTTCACAAGAATGATCCCAGGAATGCAATGCTTATCATATGAGGAACATTTGAGGACTCCGGGTCTATACTTGATGTAGTTTAGAAGGATGAGGGTGGATCTAATTGAAACTTACAGAATACTGAACGGCCTGGAGCGAGTGGATGTTGGGAAGATGTTTCCATTAGCAGGAGAGACTAGGACCTGAGAGCATAGCCTTTGGGTAAACGGAAAGACCCTGTAGAGCAGAGATGAGGAGAAACCTCTTCAGCCAGGAAGTGGCGAATCTATGGAACTCACTGCCACAGAAGGCTGTGGAGGGCAGGTTATTGAGTATATCTCAGTAAGAGATAGATAGGTTCTTGATTGCTAAGGTCATCAAAGGTTATGAGGAGAAGGCGGGAGAATGGGGTTGAGAAACTTATCAGCCATGAGTGAATGACAGAGCAGACTCGATGGGCCAAAAAGCCTAATTTCTGCTCCTATGTCTTATGGTCATAGCTCTGTCTCTGGGCTCCACCTCTACTTAGTCGCTCGCTTCCCCCTCCACCCTCTTTAGCATAAATACCAATCTTATCCCAGCTACAATCAGTCCTGAAGAAGGATCACTGGACTCAAAGTGTTAACTCTGCTTTCTCCTGAGTTCTCCAGCAATTTCTATTTCAGTTTATGGAGCCACTTTTCTTTCATTCACCTCAGCTTGGAAAATGAGAATTTACGGTTCCTGTACAGAAAGAAATCAGTGTCTGTTCTGGCCCTTATCTGCACTCCTGTCCCACCAGAAAATCATACCTGCTCCCTCCCCCATATCAAACATAAATTTTCATCTTCAATCATCTCTGCCAGCACAGAAGAGAATTGTTCTGCATGACTCCCACAGTGAAAATGCCTCTGATCCAGCACAACCATCATCCACCACCCCCAATCCCATAGCTCCCCACTTCACCACATCCCCTCCACTTCTGTGAAAAAAACCTACCATTTCAACCTGTGTGCAAGCATTAATTATTAACTATGTAAACATAATGCTGAAGCTTTCCATAAGTGGAGTGGAATTTAAGTGAAGAGATCAATTTGCAGAAGGTAAGTGGCACAATACAAGTGGCAGTATTTTATGTATAAGCATTGGTGAATTATTACAACATTGGAAGAGACCAGAATTTGTTATTTTGCTCGGCTGGAGAATGGTTCGACACACAGGAAATTCACAAAAATACGACCTAACAATACTTACCCAAATATTGTGGTGGGAAAATAGTTGTTGGCAGTAAGGTAGACACAAGTTGCAAGTTGAGACCATGTGGATGTCCCAGTGCAGCTAACTCCCTGGGAATTACCCTGGAGGCTGGAACATCTGACGGACAATTACCTGGATTTGGAACCATCTGAAAAAGTCCTCAACTCTGAGTCCAGAGGGATCCAACATACTTAAGTTAATAGTTCCTGAGGAAAGGTTAGAGGGTTTAAACCTAATGTAACCCCCAGATAACTGGTAAGCTGACATACTGAACTCACATTGCGACCTTATCCCTGAACCCCAGCCCTAATACCCAACCCTAAGAAACACTCCACACTCCATCCCAACTCTACCATCCCCTAACCCCATAGCCCCTCACTTGGACCTCACCACCTCCTGACCCTACAATCTCCCAGACCCCTCATGGACACAAGACACGTCCAGCTCCTCTCCTCATCTCTACACAGCTTCCACTCCCAATCCCTTTGAACGACTACTTACCCAGGCTTTCCTGACCCATACTGACCTGAACGGACTTGTCGCTCTAACCTACACCCCACCCCTGCCCATCATCCTATCACTACCTCACACTCTGCAGAACCCCATCTACAAGTCATCCTACTCCCTCTGCATCTGACACCCTCTACCTCCTACCAACTTGCCAGCCAAATCTTCCACCCTAGTAATAGAACCCCTCACCTACCTGCCACTGCATTACCCCCACCCAGCTGCCATCCTAACCCTTCATGCCTCGAGCACGCCACCCACGAACTACTTGCCACCCAATCACCCACCCCGCCTCAACCCTCACCCATCTGACACCATAGCCCCCATTACCCCTTCCTTTAGCCATTTTACGCTCTGTCCCATTTATCTTCCTTCAGCATCTGTGAAGGTATGTTCTGGATCTTCAAACCTTGGAATATGACACCTTGTGTTGATAAAAGGGATGTAGTGTGAACACCGACCCACTTCACTGCATGGCGTCCTGGCCTAGACCAGATTGCTTCAGCTGGGAAGCTGCGCAATTTGAAGGCTCAGACAGGGAATTGCTGCAAAGATAAGTAAGTGTTTCTTTGTCTAATCGGAGTATGAAAATTGGGCCTCCTACTGTAGTCGTAAGATCTGGGGCATTATTTTTCTCTATTTACAATGAAGTAGCAAATTTTAGAATTCTTTCTATATGTTAATATCCTTGAATATCCAGACACAGGATATTCCAGAGCAGCACTGAGAGCAGTCCACATCAGCAGACCATCAATGGCAATTCTACCACAACAACAGGGAGACACAACTCTGGACTTCATTACAGACTTGACTCAAACACAAGTTTAATTCCAGAGGTGAGGTGAGAGTGGCTGCTTTTGACATCAAGGCTGCCTTCAAACAAATGTGGTGATAAGAAGCCCTAGCAAAACTGCAGTAATTGGGAATTGGATCTCTCCATTGAGTGAAGTCATACCTAGCAAAAAAGAAGATGGTTGTGGTGTTTGAAGGTCAATCTTCCTAGCCCTGAACATCTCTGTAGGAGTTCCCCAAGGTAACGTCCTAAGCTCAACCATCTTCAGCTGTATCAGCAATGACCTTCCTTGCATCATAAGGTCAGGGGCAAGGTTGTTTGCTGATGATTGCAAATGTTCAGTAACATTCAAGACTTCTCAGATGCTAAAGCAATCTGTGTCCATGTGCAGCAAGACCTGGACAACACTCAGACATGGACTGGTAAGTGCAAAGTGTTATTCGTGCAATGAACATCTCCAACAGGAGAAAATCTAACCATATTTCCCTGATTTCCAATAGCATTACCATCCCCCACTACCAACATTTTAGTGGTTACCATTCATCAGAAACTGAGCTGGACCAGCAATACAAATACTGTGCTAAAGGAGCAGGTCAGAGGCTGGGAATCCTGCAAAATGTGATTCAGCTCATGACTTCAAGAAGCCTGTCCACCATCCAAAAAACACTACTCGGGCGCATCATGCAATGCCTTCCTTATGTATGGATGGGTTTAGAACTCTCAAGAAGCTTCGGTCCATCCAGGATAAAGCAGCCCACTTGACTAGTACACCATCCGCCACCTTTAACATTCACTTCCTTCACCATTGATGCACAGAGGCAGCAGTGTCTATCATTTACATGACACACTGCAGCAACTCATCACTGCTCCTTCAACAGCACTTTTTAAACCGATAAGCTCCACCATCTAAAGGTACGAGGGCAACAGATACATGGGAATCACCTGCAAATTGTCCTCCAAGTCACACATCATCCTGACTTGGAAATAAATTGCTGTTATTTCATTGCTGCCGGAACAAAACCCTGGAATTCCCTTCCTATACCACATGGACTGCTTAAGCTCATGAAATCAGCTCACCAACACCTTCTGAAGGATGATCAACAAATGTTGTCTTGGCCAGTATACTAATCATAAAAAGCCAAAAATTATGGCCATCAGAACAGATCCAACTGATAGTTACCCTGTTTAAAATTGCCCACATTTCTGTCAGTGATTTTTCCAACCAAAATTCAGAGTCTGGATCATCCCAAATAAGTCCATCAGAAGAAACTGGGAGAAATCCACTCAATGTAGGTTTAGCATTGCAGGTCAAGATGCACCCCTTTCTCAAGACACTTGCTGCCATATTTCTGGAGTTAAAGGTCCCAAAGGTACTTTGATAGCAACTGACAAAGGGTGAGTGTTTAAGCTAAATGAGGATGTAGGGTGGCAGATGGTTAGGCGGTGGCTGGTGGGTAAGATGGGAGAAAGCCAAGTAGATATCGGTGGGTGGGACACCAGGTGGGTGAAGGGGTGTAGGGTACCAGCTGAGTAAGGTGGCTAGGGTGACACTTAAGGGGATGAGTGCTTAGCATAGGTCAGGGGGTCAGGTTGGAAGGGTATCCCAGCAATGTCAGATCGGAGGGATGTAATAAGTAGCTCTTAGTTCTGGATGGGGCCCAGATAGATCAGGGAGTGAGGGTGGGGAGGAATGTTGGATCGCATCTGTAAAGGAATACAAGGGTCCGGGAGTGGTGGGTGGTTCAGTTTAATAGTTATCCAGAATGTATTCTTTTAATCTTCTAACATTTCCTGAGTAAGCTTAAGTGAGTCAGAACATCATTGAAATCTCCAGCATAAATGAGGCTTTTTCAAAGGCTTCCAGATGCAGGAGAGTTGCGAATTGGAGTGTTCAACTGCCTGGGCAATTGCCACACAGACAACTGCATTGGGAATTCCACATCATCCTGATGTGCATCTCCAGTCTAGGATGCTCCAACAGCTTTCTAGTCATTGGAATATCAGGACTAATATTGCAATTAATTTGAAAAGCCAGGCATTCCAGCACGGGATCGTAGTTTAGACAAATCTAGCTAACTCTATTCAACTTCTTTCTCTTTTATTTTAGGAACAGTAATTTGCTGTCATTTTAAAAACTAAATTAGTTCATTTCTACCCTAAAACAGTAAAACGCATGATTCCATATAAATGTTTTAAGTAAATTATTTGAGTGTTACGTGGCATAATTTGAGACCTAATTTCAAAAATGTACTCAGGTGTGCTATGAGACAAAGCATGGGCCACTTATAATGTGATGGGTCACTGCTTCTTAATACAAAGACCTTTGTGTTTTTGGAGCGAGTGCTGGGGGATGAAAGTGTGGAACCAAGCATGTCAAATACAAATATAGAACACCACATTCAGAACCACTAGCACAAGAAAGTACTGCCAAAATGTCCAGAAATATTATTAACAGTCATGAACAGTCATAAACACATGGACAGCAATTTCTATTGCTAATTGGAATAACACAATGAATTGTACTGATACAATATTTAGTAAAATCTCATTTCAATCTCGTTCATTTATACACTTGACGAGAATCTGGAATTATTTTATATATCATGGCATTGTTAAAAAAAACTTCTGTTTCGAAGTGTTTGAACATGTAACCTAGAAATAACAACAAACATGGAAAAGACTGCAAAGAAAAGAACTTTTAGAAAATGAAAATAAGATTCAAAAGGTCCAAATTCACCTGGAAGGCTCCACAAACCAGAAACTTCCAAAGTTCTCAGTTTCTTTTCCAGTTCAGCTACACGATTTCCCAGAATTCTGCAGAGATGAGAATAAATTCAAAGAGCATCTGTTGAAAAATGCTACTTTCAATATATTCATGAAATGATTTAAACATTCACTTTGCCACAACAAAGAAAAGAGAATCAACCAATAAACACACTGATACTATCATTTCATGTATTGATCAAAGAATATTAGTCCCACGTGTCATGAATAACAATAGATCCCACCGTTTTCATCCTGATGTATACCATAAAAACAAACTTCAAAAGTCTAGCATGGCCAACTCCTAATTTAAGTGGGTTCATTCACAACAGTGCCCGTCATCTAGAATATATTAAAAACGATATCTCTGTGCATTTACCTACAATGCTTTCTGTGTGATTTCCTGTGACTCCTGTTATGAAGCAAACTGCCTAAATCACCAGAGAGTGCTGTTAATTATAACCAGAGTTGGAGACAGGACTGTGTAAAATATTTGAAGAGGGTCAGGTCTGCTCCCGAGTGTGTTCCTGTCTGAGCAATCTTGAGAGAGGTGGGGTGGCATGGTGGTTAGCACTGCTGCCTCACAGTGCCAGGGACCTGGGTTCGATTCCAGCTTTGGGCGACTGTCTGAGTGGAGTTTGCATGTTCTCCCTGTGTCTACATGGGTTTCCTCTGGGTGCTCTAGTTTCCTCCCACACTCCAAAGATGTGCTGACTAGGAGGATTGGCCATGCTAAATTGCCTGTAGTATTCATGGATGTGTAGGTTAGGGGGATGGGTCTGGGTGGGATGCTCTGAGTTTCCGTGTGGACTTGTTGGGCTGAAGGGCCTGTTTCTATGCTATAGGGATTTTATGATCTATGCGACAGGGGCTATCCATGCAGCAGTGCTGGGTGGCCAATTAGATTGCTTTAGGGATTAATTAGTGGCAAAATACCTTCACCACCCTCTAAGGCTGAAACCTAGGAAGTACCTGCAAGCAGCATCCCAGTGCCAGACTGGGAAACCACTGAAACTATCTCCCAATCTCCGATCAGGGAGCTTCAGGAATAAGAGGGCCACAGCAGCAGTCACAAGCAGTTCTGGGAGTGATTCTAGGCACAATTATTGCCTGACAGTTTTGACCATTACTTATTTTATTTCCGGTACTGCCTCTATCATGAGGCTCCTTTGTTACCCCATAACATTTCCTTCTGCTTGGCAACTCCAAGAGAAATGCCAGGAACATCACCAACTGCTCTATATGGCCTTCCTCAATCTGACCAAGGATTTTATCTCAGTCAATTGGGAAGTGGTATGGAAGACCTTGTCAAAGCCCAGAAGTCAATAGTGAAATTCATCAACATCTTCAGTTTCCTCCATGACAAGATGTCACCAGCAGTCCTCACTGACAGTAATATGAGAGAATTCTATGAGATCAAGCAGGGATATGTCATCACCCCAACCCTTTTCTCCACCTTCATTACCATCATTCTTCATCTTGTCAAGATGAAGCTTCCCCGTGGTATAGACATTGTCTATTGGATGGACAGAAAACTTTCCAACCTCAACCGGTTGACATTCAAGAAGAAAAAGACACTGTCCTGGCTTGTGGAACTTCAGTATGCGGATGCTCTCTTGGAACAGAATCTTCAAGTCTTATTGCCCTTGCAGAAGCATACCAATGAATGGGTCCAAGCCTCAACCTTGTTTCCTTTTCTTCAGCTGCTTCTGGTGGCATTTGATGAAAATTGTGGAGTGGATGAGCCTGTGGCCTATCCAGCAGTTGCCTGCACTTGTCATCATTTTGGTAATGAGGATATCCCTTTGGTATCAAGATCGAATGAAGACAGAATTGATCATGTGCCAATGGTTGATCATGGATGCCTCCAAGAAGTCTTAAACTTGTCTTTTTTGGTGAACATTGTGGTGATGATGACCTGCTGGTGTTCAGCACACCGGTGAGCAGAGACATCCCATTGGTGTTGCAATTCCTGACTTCTTCCTTTCCGATGGTTCCTTTCCAGATTATAGCATCTTTTCCAACCCTGGTGTTGAAGTCTCAAAGCAGGATAATTTTACCTTCCTTAAAATGTTCATGAGTGCAGTGTCCACTGTGGAATAGAAGCCTTCTATGACTTGATTTGATTTATTATTTTCACATACCTGGATTTGCATGCAGTAGAGACAGGTCATACCATTCAAAGATCATAGGGTATTTGAACAGAGAGAGGAATACAAAGTTATGGCTACAAAGAAAGTGCACAAAAAGCAAGATCAACATTACCTTTGAAATTTGAGAGGTTCATTCAGAAGTCTCAGAACAGTGAGGAAGAAGCTGTTCTTGAACATGTTGGTACATGTGTTTAAGCTCTTGTATCTTCCACCTGATGGAAGAGGTTGGAAGAGATTATAACCAGAGCCAGAGAGGTTTTTGATGATGTTGGCTGCCTCTCCAAGGCAGAGAGAAGTGTAGATGGAGTCAATGGGTGGAAGGTTGGCTTGCATGATGGACTGGGCTGTTCTCACAACTCACTGTAGTTTCTTAGAGTCCTGGGCAAAGCAGTTGTCGTACCAAGCCATGATGCATCCAGATAGAATACTTTCTATGGTGCATCCGTAAAAGTCAGTGCAAGTCATCATGGACATGCGAAATTTCCTCCTGAAGAAGAAGAGACGTTGTGCCATCTTGACCGTTTCATCAATATGTGTGGTCAGGGACAGATTGTTGGTTATTGTCACTCCTAGGAACTTGGTGTTCTTGACCATCTCCACCTCAGCTCCAATGATTTACATAGCAGCATGCCCTCCTCCTTGCTTCCTGCAGTCGATGGTCAGCCCTTTAGTTTTGCTGATATTGAGGGTGAGATTGTTATCTTTACACAACGCCACCAAGCACTCTATCTCTTTCCTGTGTTCAGTCTCAATTTTGTTTGATATCCAGCCTACAACAGTGGTGTCGTCAGCGAACTTGCAGATGGAGTTCAGTTAGAATTTGGCCACACAGTCGTGAGTGTATAGGAGCTATAGTAGGGGGCTGAGTACCCATCCTTATGGGGCACGTCCGTAAGTCAGGAAGCTGCAATTGCAGAGGGCAAACAGACCTAGGTATTGGTGTTTGGAGATTAAGTTCGTTGGAATTATAGTGTCAAAGGTGGAGTCAATAAGTGGAAGCCTGGCTTTCGTATTCCTATTATCCAGATGTTCCAGGGATGAGTGTAGGGCTAGGGAAATGGAGTCTGGTGTGGAACTGTTGCGCCAGTAGGCAAATTGTAAGGAATCAAGGCAAACTGGGAGGTTAGAGTTGATGTGACTCTATGGACTCATCTGTGGCACTGACAGTTGAAATACAGACACTCATCACTGGTGCTTCACAGCAAGTTTTAGATAAAGACTCATGAAGCGATCGTTGATGCCAACAGGGAGCTCGGAGAGTCGGTTGACAAGTTCGTTCTTGATAGCAAATCCAATTCCATGTGCTTTGGGTTGATCCTCGTGTTTTTCTCTCCAGAAGGAGGGATAAACACCACCTTCTTCCCGAAGCTGCCCTTCACCTGTTCTTCGAGTCTCCTGCAAAAACATCCTGTTAGCCTTCCCCATAGATTCACCATTGTGCTCACGCAAAAATGCACATGCATATGTGATGACCTGAGAACAGCGTGATGGCCGTATAATAGTAACCTCCCCCCCAACCCTCTGGAGCAGACATGACTCCCATTTCAATGCCTGACAATGGACACAGCAATAGATTCCACCCAATGGCACAATGCTAAATAGTGTGCATAAACAAAAGGACTTAGGAACGCAGATCTTTGAAAGTAGCAGGACTCATTGAGAGGGTTAATTAGAAAAGCCTTTGGGTTCTTGAGCTTCATAAGACGAGGCACTGGTTAGGTCACAACTAGATTACTGCATCACCATGCGTTAGGAAAGATATGAAGTTCCTTGCATGGGTGCAAAGGAATTTTATTAGAATGGTTCAGCATTGGGGAGACTTAACAAGGTCCAGTTAGAGAAGCTGGGCTGTTCTCTTTGGAGCAAAGGCAATTGAATGGGGATTTGATTGACAAAGTTTCTGGCAAGTGTGATAAGGGAGTCAAGGAAAAACTGGTTCCATAAGCTGGTGGTCAAGTCTAAGCAACAGAAATTTAAGATTTCGGCAAGAGATGTATAGAAGTGTGAAGAATTTTCTTCTCGGATAATGATCTGGAACTCGCTGTACGCAGGGTTTTGGATGCAAAGACTATCAATAGTTTCAAAATGAAACTCAACAGGTAGTTGAGGAAATAAGTTTGTAAAGCTATCAGGATACAGAAGGCGAACTGGACCAACTGGAATGCTACATGGAGATCTTCCACAGACACAATGGCCTCCTTCTACATTACAATGACTAATTTATCGGGTATGTATATGGACATGTTAACCCAGCTAAGATCCAAAATGGAAGCAGCAGGGAATTCACCTTTATATTACTGTTTAAATTTAAAGAGATGTCAAGATAATCTCCACCACTGTCATGTGTTGCAGACTGTTCTTTTGATCTTCAAAGAAATAAAGAATATATAAAGGAAGTCATATTCAGCCTGGGAACCCTGCAGCCCAATGGTATCAATGTGGATTTCACAAGCTTCAAAATCTCCCCTCCCCCAACCGCATCCCAAAACCAGCCCAGCTAGTCCCCACCTCCCTAACCGGTTCTTCCTCCCACCTATCCCCTCCTCCCACCTCAAGCCCCACACCCATCTCCTATCTACTAACCTCATCCCGCCCCCTTGACCTGTCCGTCCTCCCTGGACTGACTTATCTCCTCCCTACCTCCCCACCTACACTCACCTTTACTGGCTCCATCCCCGCCTCTTTGACTTGTCTGCCTCCTCTCCACCTATCCTCTCCTCTATCCATCTTCTATCCACCTCCCCCTCTCTCCCTATATATTTCAGAGCCCTCTTCCCCTCCCCCATTTCTGAAGAAGGGTCTAGGCCCGAAACGTCAAGCTTCCCTGCTCCTAAGATGCTGCTTGGCCTGCTGTATTCATCCAGCTCCACACCTTGTTATCAAAGGAAGTGGAAGTCTGTGTTTTTAGGTCATGTTGACATCTAGAGAATATTTAGATTGAAAGACTCTTTGATGTGTAATTCATTACCTCAGCAATACAGTGAAAGTTGTCGTTTTACGTCAAGAGACTGAAAGTCCAATTCACTCTTTTGAAAGGCAATTCAAGTGTACATATGTCAAAAGTTTGCAGCTTATACTGAATCATCTGTCTAATATTTCTACAGCATTTTTTTTGACATGTAAACAAATTTAATTATATATATTGGCTTGTAGAGATCTGGAAGATATGATAATTTCCATATACATTTGAGATTTGGGGTGGCAATTACTTATGGGTGACGGTATCCTTGAAAGCAAAGATGCAGACTATAAAGAATGTCAATACAAAGTCTGAAAATACATTTTCAAAAGTCTGGATTAGAATACGTTTCAGGAACTATTTGCATCGATATTGATATTAAAAACAAAATGAAGGTGGGGAAATACAGAAGAGTCAAGTTCAGATGAGGCTTGCAGACATCTCCTCCAAATTCCCATTTTCAGGAGATAACAAGGTGTAGAGCTGGATGAACACAGCAGGCCAAGCAGCA
>JAHRHZ010000050.1:16248257-16278297 GCA_024137785.1 Ginglymostoma cirratum
TGCTGCTTGGCCTGCTGTGTTCATCCAGCTCTACACCTTGTTATCTCAGATTCTCCAGTATCTGCAGTTCCTGCTATCTCTCCCATTTTCAGGATATTTGTTTGGTTGGAAGATAAGGACAGGGCTGTGCCTCTCAGTGAGAAGCCCTTATTCAGTTAGAAAAAATAGCTTTGCAACTCACTAATCAATTTAGTGGCAATGAGGCACTAAATCTTTGATCAAAACAATAACACCATAATTCAATCTCCTTGTTTCCAGGAATAATATAGAATAGGAATAATGGTCTTATCTCTTCCATTGGGAAATCAAAACATTTAAAAGGACAGTACGAGTGGCCCTCTGTTATCAGCCAGATATAATACATGCCTGTTAGTCTGCCGTTGATGCTGAAGAACCATATTCTTGTCATGAATCGTCTCAAGTAAAGCAGTTGCCAACGATTTCAGATCTGAAATGGATTGTGGAGTGGCTGGCAGACTACAACCATGATCTTCTGACAGTAATTCCTGGACTGTAGCCAAGACACATAAAACAACATCAATTACTATTAATTGCCTAGTCAACAAAAGCAGACATTTTGAAATTCAAATTCCTCTCAGAAAATTTAGTAAAATCAATAAATACATATATAAATTTAATTTTCAGTCTTTAGCTTTTATTATTATTATTGCTGAAAATATTCGTTAACTTTCCACCTGCTTTAAAGCCAACATATATCTTTAGAATTGTTGAGTGAATTCATAGATCCTGTACTTGAAAGAGCTTGGGCTGGACACAGAACAACAAAAATCCTAAGTTTTCTGATTTGCATATTCTCAAAGTACAGCTCCCCACTAAAAGTATGAGTTTACAGTCTTATAAGTTAACTGCATCACATTAAAATTATACTCTAGTACTGCTGCAGCACTACAGACTTAATTGACGATAACCATCCCGCTACGTCAAACATCACAATGAGCTTTGGGTAACTGGAACAAATTTCCCTTTGGTATTAATTATCATCAGACCAGTTTTAACTCATCAAAATGTTACATGAGTCAGTCACACATATAGGAATACGTTTTATTAAAAAAATTTTCCAATAACATCTTTAATATGCTGCACACTACATCAACTTTAATTTCCATCAAACCGCTCATATTTTTTAATGCAACTTCATCAGCCTGGGTTGACTGAAAAACATGCACATCCTAATAATTGGTCTCCGTTTGGATTGTTCCCAAATTATGCAAAAGAAAATTGGCAGCTTTTCAGCCATCTTCAATTAATTAAACTGCATCATTTTCTTCCTCTTTTCCTGAAGATAAGGATTCTTGCTGGTGTCCCATGCAAGTATTTATTCTCACCTACAGTCACAAACAGCAATCAGGAAACATGTTTTAAAAGTAGGGGTGAGGGAAAAGTGGGGAGATTTACTACTGAATCTGACTTCGCCAAATGTCTATGTTTACATGGTACTCAGCAAGGTTGTCAGATGGCAATGAGAAGGAGGAGGAACATTAACTAACATTATCTCCTAATCTGTAGAGATTGAGGCAATTATGAGTGGTCACTGGTGTTGAATAGGGACACAAAAATCATTGTTCTGACCTAGAAGTTGAGAGATTACCACTGCACCACAAGAGCCCTTAAAAAGGAAATTATAGGCCTGTTAATCGAACATCAATTGTGTAGAAGTAACTGGAATCAGTACTCAAGAGCAGAATGGCTGAGCACAAGAGAAATTTGAACAAATTAAGAGATAGCCAACATGAATTGTTTTAAGTAGGTCATGTCTAATAGATTTTTTTTGAGGCAGTAACTAAAATAGTAGACACAGCAACGTCTATACATCAAAAAGCAAAACACCATGGAGTCCTGGGAAATGGAAATAAAAACAGAAAATAATAGAAATTCACAATAGGCATGACAGCATCTGTGGAGACAGAAACAGTTAATGCTCTTGGTCAAACATACTCATATTGGAACAAGGTGACTTGTGGAGCAGAATTTTTTTGGGATAACAGAAATGAAAACAGAGATGGAACAGCCGGGAAAATTATGCTGCAAAAAGACGTGACTGTTTCCAGCACAGGTGTGAAGCAATTTTTGAAAGGGAGTAAGGAAGCAGGAAGTGATAAGGTGTGTTAGTAATTTGGAATGCAAACAAGCTGCATGTCAGCTTATTGAGGTGCAGCTTTCAAGGTTTGAGAGGAGACTTGAGAAACACAAAGAATTCCCAGTAAACTTGAGGTTGGGTCATCCGAGAATGAATTTGGGTCAGAAATGAAGAAGGGTCCCAACCTGAAATGTCAACTTTCCCACTCCAGTCAACTGATGTTGACTGGCCTGCTGTGTTCCTCCAGCTCCACACTGTGTTGTCTCTGACTCCAGCATTGACATTTCTTACTATCCCTCTCAACAGCTTCATTTTTTACCTTGTTCTCATCATCAACTTCCACGTCACCCACACCCTCATGCACTGCCACCTTCGCTTGTAAAGTGCTGCATTTATCAATGATCAGTGTACATGTTTTGACTGTTCTCGAGGGCTATGGACCCTCAGGCTGCCAGTTCTCTGTATATGTTTGTGACTGCAGTTCTGCAGGCCTGAAGTCTGGGTGTCGCATAACATTCACCTTAACAGTCTCCAGAAAGTCATTGAGGTGTCCTCCTCACCAGACACACACTTTGTTCTGTTATCTCCAAACAGATTTCCTGGCCTATCCCATTAGCCTCTTCAGTAACTTTCCAGTTAAAAAAACAGTGCACAGTGATACTGCTACATCCAAAAGAACCTCAAAGGAAGAATCAGAAATTCAGGGGTTGCCCTTGAATGGGGACCTGAATGTCTGCTCTGACATCTCCCCTAAAGCAGCAATCAGAACAAAGGGTGCCAATTCATATCAATAATGTAGAATCCCAACAGTGTGAAAGCAGGCCATTTGGCCCATACCAATCCTCTGAACAACATCCTACCCAGACCCAATCCCCTACTTTATCCCTGTAACCCATCCAATCTACATATCTCCCTGGACAATACAGGCAAATTAGCATGGCCAATCAACCTAACCTGCACAACTTTGGACTGTGGGAAGAAACCACAGCAACCAGAGGAAACCCACACAGACACAGGGAGAATATACAAACTTCACACACAGTCACCTGAGGCTGGAATTGAACTTGGGACCCTGGCTCTCTGAGGCAACAGTGCTAACCACTGAGCCACTGTGCTGTCCTATGATAAACCTCTATAAAGGTCACGTCTCAGCCTCCAAAGGTCCAAGGAAAATAGTCTCAACCTGTTCAGCCTCTCTCCTTAGTTCAAACCCTCCAATCCCAGCAACATCCTTGTAAATCTTTTCTGAAGCCTTTCAAGTTAACATCTCACCTGTAACAGGGAGAGCAGAATGAAACACGGTACTCTAAGCAGGGCCTCACCAATGTCCAACATGACGACCAATTTAAAATGCACCTCTTCCGATACACCACCCCTAATTGGGCAGCACATGTGCTCTCTGGTAGCTAATTGGCCAGATTGTTAAAAATTGACATGCATCAAGAATCATCACAGCACAGGTAGGGATCTTAACCTCAAATTCATGATCCCAGAATGAAAATTCAGCCTACAGTGCCACAAAAGGATCTATGCTTGAGCCTCAGCTATTCCATGTAAAAGGTAGGTAAAAACACCATAGTTCTATGTGATTCATTTCGGATGGACAAAATTGAAAGCAGAATACAGGATTAACGGAAAGATTCTTGGCAGTGTGGAGGAGCAGAGGGATCTTGGGGTCCATGTCCACAGTTCCCTGAAAGCTGCCACCCAGGTGAATAGAGTTGTTAAGAAGGCGTATGGTGTGTTAGCTTTCATTAATAGATGGATTGAGTTCAAGAGCCGTGAAGTTATGAACCAGCTATACAGAACCCTGGTTTGGCCACATCTGGAGTATGGTGTCCAGTTCTGGTCACCTCATTACAGGAAAGATGTGAAAGCGTTGGAAAAGGTGCAGAGGAGATTTACCAGGATGTTGCCTGGAATGGAGGGAAGGTCTTACGAGGAATGGTTGAGAGAGCTAGGGCTTTTCTCTTTAGAACGATGAAGGATGAGAGGTGCCTTGATAGAGGTGTACAAAATGATCAATGGTATAGATAGAGCAGACAGCCAAAGACTTTTTTCCTAGGGTGGAGGTAGCTTTTATGAGGGGACATACTTTTAAATTGAGTGGAGGTAGATACCAGGGAGACGTCAGAAGTAGGTTCTTTACTCAGAGAGTGGTAGGGGCGTGGAATGCATTGCCAGAGAGGGTAGTGGAGTTGGCCTCATTAGGGGCATTTAAGCGGCTATTAGATAGGCATATGGATGATAGTATAAGGTACGGTGGATGTTAGATAGACCTTAGGTTTTGGGTAAAAGTTTGGCACAACATCATGGGTCGAAGGGCCTGTACTGTGCTGTACTGTTCTACGTTCTATGCTCTATTGGGCCATAGGGCTGCTCTCATTACAGAGAGACAACTGGTGGTGTTTTATCTTAACTGGAAGGAATACTCTAGTTGAGGCCAAATGAATGCTCTATACAACATTAAAATAGCTTCTTTACTTTTATATTTTATATCTCACATTAAAAGCCTTGGATGCCTTATACTGCTTCACTAAATGACTTATGCACATATTCACTCAGGTACCTTTGCTCCTGTACTCCATGTAGAATTAGACCTTTTATGCTATTAGCCCTTCTGTATTATTTCTACCAAAACAATTCACTTCACCTTTCTCTGCACTAAATTTCATATGCCAACTGTCCACCAATCTAGCAAACTTTGTCCTTTGAAGATCAACACTGGTCTCCTTTCAGTGCTTCCAAATTTTATATCAAATGCAAATTTTGAAATTGCACCTTGTATATCAAATTCAGGGTCATTAATATATTTCTTAATATATATTCATATTAATATATGATAAGTCATGCATAAAAGCAAAAAATTACAATGTGACATTGTTAGATTAAGCAAATGGACAAGATGTTTACATGCTATAAACAGATGTTTCAATAGTTTCTGACATAACAAAAGACGAAAAAGAGCCAAAAAAAACAACTATTACAAAGTTGATACAGTTACATTACTGGGTCTAAAACCTGAGAAATGTGTGACAGTTTTCATCTAAAATTTTCTTCAACTATCCTTTTTCCTTGAAGGATATGACTGAGGCTAACATTCAATTAGACTGATGTCAATGAAGCTTCATATATGGTTATGCTTTATAAAAGTCACTTTTCATAGCAAGAAGTGAGAAAATATTCAACTGCATGGCACCAGAGCTGATACTCAAATTATGTCAACTCCCAGAATACGTAACTTTGTTTTTTAAAGACATCATATGCTCAAAGAATTGAATTGTACAGTACTTTGAATAAAGCAATCAATCAGATAACATAGGTGGCAGTTCATGAATGAAACAAATGAATTATCAGGTGACTTAAATGAAGTAACTTTAAATTAAGAGAAGTTGATTGTATGCACTTCAAGCATGGATCTCTGGATAACAATCAAGACAGTCTTTCCTGTTTCAATGTTTAATCCTGAAAACTTGATGTGATTTTTCACATAGTTATCATTTATTTTGATAATCACAATATGAATTCAATAATATTAAACATAGGTAGGGTATGTTATTTATGATATGGTATATGATCATTCCATTGAACGGCTGTAACCTGGAGGATTCATTTTGAACCCAATCTTAGTTTAATTCTCGGCACGGACATTAAATACTGCCACAGATCAATCAAAATCAAGATAATCTTCATTGGTGTCTCTTAAAGATAACTTCTAGCTATTATCTGCCTTCATAAAACAACAAGACATCTAATTTAAATACAATTACTATTGCTGTAATATAATTCTCTCAAACCACAAAGGACAGAAACTCAGTTATTAGACAGATGAGACTTTGCCAATTAAAGCTCCATTCCAACTGCTCCAATTACTGAGATATATAAACTTGCGACTAAACTCAAAGGCATCACTGTCATTGGTTTGAAGGATGTTGCAGCAGAGTGGTAGTTTCCCTATCTCTGGTTATTAAAGATGAGAGAGATAGTGGGTTGGAGCTAATGAGCCGAAGGGGTGGGAGCAGGATGTTCAGATGCAACTCCCTCCTGTTGCCAGGTCCCTTTCCTGTCTATGCAGGAAACCTCCCCCACATCCAGATGCAGGCTCACCATTTCAAGCTGAGAGGCTTCTGCCAAACCTGATAGGCTTTGCTGGTCAGATTTTCAAGGACAGAAGAAATCTGAGAGTTATCGCAAAACTGCAGAGGACTCAGGGATATTGGATGTCACTGACTTCTTAATGAGCCCCATTAATATCTTGCCGCTTCCAATGGGTATCCTGCAAAGCTAATTGGAGGCAATTAGTATATTGAAGTCATGTTTGGATCCACCTGACATACTACAGGAGTATTTAGTTAACGTAGTTTGTCACAGAGATATGTTCTACTCCTCCAAATACAACTTCTCTATATTCAAAGTCACTCCGTCTTCCAATTCTGTAAAGTGGAACTGTTTTGTAACTCCATGTATACCTCCAAGTAAGATTTGCTCCTTCACTAACCCTTCTGGTAAATAAACTGTATGACTAGCCAGTATTAGCAACTGACTTGCTCCAATATACCTTGATAATTTTATTAGTTTACCTGTTCAGTTTGAAGCACAAGGAAATATTTTCCCTTTGTGATAAAATATTCAGAATCTCCAGTGATGGTTCGCAATAGTTGAGAAAGAATTTTCTTGACTGTACTGAGACATCTCACCTTTCTAAGTAGTTATGGAGGCATGTTATCTTTATGCTGCAGCCTCAGTTTTAGTTCCTACCTCCTTTCACACTGTGTCATTTTCCAGGAATTCCTTAGGCATTCCTACTCCTGCAAATTGGTCTTCTAGTAATTTCCAACAATCAATTTTGGTGTAACCAGTCTTATTACAATGGAATTGTATTATTTTATTTACATTCTAGTCTTTCTCTTTTATTATTTTGGTGTCCTTCCATGGTTCACTAAAACAAATACTTCTTTTCATCTGCAAATTTTTTGTTCTTCCAGTTTCCTTGAGAATTCCTATGTCACCATCTTCCTACATGTGTGAGATATCAAAGATATCTGCTGAAACTGCTGGTTCACAGATTCTTCATACATGATACTCATCATAATGTGTTTTAAGATTACTGGAATACTATTTCTGAATTCTTCCACAGTCTTACTTCTTCAAATATTTTCTTTAACTCGTGATCGAAAACACTGATCCCACAGCATTTTCTTTTCTCTTGCAAATTCTGCAAATATCTGATTAGATTTCTACCCTGTTGTCCTAAATTTGAATTGATAAGCTTCAGGGATAAGCTTATATGCATTGGGTACTGTTTTGTTTTAAAACAGTTTCACAGTTTGCAGATTGTTCCTCTGGCAGCTGGCATACACAGTCATTACTGCACCTGTCAACACACACTGTACATTAAAGTCAAGGCATGCTTAGCCACCTCATCTGCCCAGCTACCTTTTCAAATGAAAAGAAATATCTGTCCACTCCATCGTCAGTAAATTTAGCCATGAAGCATAGATTTCCGGTCAAATAAAATCTCTAACTGGAATCAGGATCATCCTCTGATCTATTCTTTCTTCTTTCGCTCTGAGCTTTTCTCTCGCCAAGTCAGATTGCTTGATTCCCTTATCTCTTTGGAGTTCAAGACTGTTAAATTCTCTCTCTCTGGCTTTTTATTCCCTCTCTCTTTCAATTTTTCTTCGTTTTTGTCTCTCCTTACACCCCAATTTATGTTTTCTTATTTTCAATTATCTTTTCTTTATCCTCCATTTCCATTCTGTTTCATTCTCTTTTCCTTCCAAATCAAGTCTCTTCATTTCTTTTCCTCTCTATCAGTCAATTCAGTTTTTTACTTCTAGCTGAATCTTAGCTAATTCTAGTGACGATACATCCAACTCCAGGATGGCCCTCTTTAAATTCTAAAGGCTGGACAACTACTATGAAGATCTCATTCTTATGAGATTCCACTTGCATTTCTACCCTTAATTTATCTGCTAACTCAGTTTAACCTAAGCCAAAGACTTCGAAAATCCACTGCTGCCTGTTCTACTCCCAGAAAAGTCTTAGCAAAATTCAAAGCCATTTTGAAAGTCCAAACCAGGGGAAGATGCTTCACTGCAACACTCTCATTTTGTATCTAGAAATTCCACATGGACATATATCTCTTTTAAAGAAATGCCTATCTTAAATTCATCTGGGTCTGAACGCACAAAGATCCCCACTCTGTTACAATCGTAGCTGAAGCTATTACGGGGTAAATCAGATTCCAGAATATAACCTGGCTTAATAGATCATATGTTTAATACTTTTAGTTAGTTAATGCAATGGTTTGTCATTAAAACATTTTCACATGAAGTTGTAAGTGTTCATCAACAGCAAAACAGACAATAATACACAAAGAAGATAAAAATGTGATACAGATGTAAAATACAGTTTAGAAAAATCTTAACGCAACAGCAAAACAAAGTTTCAACCTGTTTCCCAGCACTATCTATTCCAGACAGCCAATCCAAGAAAAATATTCATTCTATCTTCACTTTCAAGTCTTTATCTAAGTGAAGCTTTTCAGTTTCATTTTCTTGACCTGTAGAGTCAATTTTACAACTCCTTTGTGGCTGACAGCATAAACATTTCTGATGATCTAAATGTGTTCAGTCTAAGATACTTGTAGCTTCTATCCTAAACTCTCCGGCTTTGAATAATTTGCAGAGTGGAAAAATACTGCTGCTGCAGTGACCCGTTTCCCTGAACTAAACGGAACAAAACTCCTGCTAAGTGAAAACATTTTCCCCTTTGAACAAACTCAGGTTTTCTTCTAAACCGAAGTCAAAACAAAATTAATTGATTTGTTCTGTTTATTTTGCCCATCAAACACAGAATTATAAACATCTTGTTCCATAAATACCACAGGAGTCTTCCAGGCACTTCACTGTGTCTTCCTCGGACTGTGCATTTATGTGACTGTTCCAGAATGAGGTCTGACCTTTTTGAAAAAACCCTTCACATCACTACCCCACTTCTATTTGCCTCTATCTGAATATAAAAATCTAATATATTTTGTACATGTTTCATCAAAACAGAAAAAAAACTGATCTATGTTTACAATGAAAAGTAACACACATCAAATTGGTTACAAACATAAATAATTATTACTCCCAATTCACAATACTCTAGTCTAGAGGAGTTAGCCTGACTTACTGATTCTGATTCATTCAGTAATTGGTCTTACAGCCAATAAAGAATCCTAATGAGCCCTATCCAACTTCCTTAAAATTGGCGAAACTATCTGCAAGGGTAATTTTGTCTGGGCTAAGAAAATGGATGAGAACTAGAAGCATATGGTGAGTTTAATAATGTTGTGGGCAGAGAGCTTCTCTGTCCATCGTTGTAAAACTTCAGAATTAGTTTGGATTAAGGCATCATTTCAACTCTGCAGACTGAAGAATTAAGTAGTGGTTCGACAGGGTGGGTGTAAAGCTGTTCAAAAACATGCTAAGAGTGAAATATCCAACTGGACAGGAAGATGAAGAATATTTCTCTTAATAAGTCTCACCTTCTTTAGCAGAAAGAACTCCTGTAAGTGCACTACTACTGCTTTTTCCGCTTGTCTTCGGGTGCTTTTTACGCTCAAGAGCATTCTAGGTGAAACATAAGTTATAAAATGAAGAGGTAGCATAAATTTTAATATTAAAGAAAGCCAATTTCCTCGGTCTCAACACAGAACACCATGTGGCTCAACTGATCAATGAAGGCCAGGTAAGAAAATAACCAATTAGCAGTTCGTTCTGATTGTTAATCTGAACCACTACATTAAACACTAAATGTATGTATCTCATTAGATTTAGAAATACATCAACAACCAACAAAATATATTTCAAGGTGACTGAAAAATAAAATGATAGGTCCCAAGAGATGTCCTGATAGACAAATAATCCATTTGTTAAAAAAAATCAATTTCAGTCCAACATTTATTCATGGGGAATGAAGTGACCAAACACAAATTAATTTATTCCTCAAGTTGAGAAAGAAAGCTGAGCAGGAAATACCTAATTTCTTAAACTATCTACCTTGGAACACAGCAGCAAGTTAGGATTTATAAACAGGAGCGCAGAGCATAAAAAAGTAATGTTGAATTTATGCAAAACATGGCTTATCCCAGAGGGATTCAAATATCATATTTACTTGAAAACTAGACTCCCAGTAAAGCCATAAGCAGAAAGAGAATTTTCTGTTCTATTAATGAGGCACAAGTTTTTCAATAAATAACTATTAACCCATACGCAGAAATTTTGGCCGTGGCTGCAGAAATGTAAAAACTGAAAGAGCTACAGATGCTGTAAATTAGAAACAAAAACAGAAAT
This sequence comes from Ginglymostoma cirratum, assembly GCA_024137785.1. Taxonomy (NCBI): domain Eukaryota; kingdom Metazoa; phylum Chordata; class Chondrichthyes; order Orectolobiformes; family Ginglymostomatidae; genus Ginglymostoma; species Ginglymostoma cirratum. Next base: position 16,258,698 of record JAHRHZ010000050.1, read on the forward strand.
AGCTGGAAAAGTTCAGCAGGTCTATGGAGCATCTATGGAGAGAAATCAGAGTTAATGTTTTGGGTTGACTGACCCTTCCTCAGAATGCAGTGTGATCAGCTGTCTGTGGCTTGTTGAATGTCGCTGAAATATCTATGATCCTGGGTGGATTCAAAGTACGAAGGATGAAACTTGAGGTGGAATGCACGTGGGGTGAGTCTGAGCCGGAGGCAGTTACTGAGGGATGTGATATGGCTGTGGAAATTAGTTTGAACAAATACCTGGGCAAACACCAGGAGTGACAGTGAAATTAATGTCGGTGAACAAGACAAAAGATTGGAACGGAAATCCCGTTGGGGAGAGGAGCAGAGCTTCTTCAAGTGGGCATGCCTAAAAGAGATGTGGCAGTGGGTTAAATACTAAATAAAAACAGAAGAAACTGAGGAAGGGTCAGAAACATTAACTCTGATTTCTCTCCACTGATGCTGCCAGACTTGCTGTGCTTTTCCAGCAATTTCTCTTTTTGTTACAGTAATGCATCCAGTTTTGAGTACACTTTTATAGGAAGGTCGTTTAAACATTGAGGCTGAACTATGTACCTTAGAATCATAGTCATAGAGTCACACAGTCATATAGCACAGAAACAGACCCATCAGTCCAACTCGTCTATCCCATACAGTTTTCCCAAACTAAACAAGACCCATTTGCCTACATTTGGCCCGCATCCCTCTAAACCTTTCCTATTCATGTACCTGTCCAAATGTGTTTTAAATGTTGTAACTGTACCTAAATCTATCACTTCCTCGAGCAGTTCATTTGATATATGCACAACACTCTGCGTGAAAAAGTTGCCCCTCAGGTCCCTTTTAATCTTCCCCTCTGATCTAGTTTTGAACTCCCCTACCGTAGGTAAAAGACCTTTGCTATTCTGCTTATCTTTGCCTCTCATGATTTTATAAACTTCTATAAGGTCTCCCCTCAGTCTTCTACACTCCATGGAAAAAAGTACCGGCCTATCCAGCCTCTCCTTAGAACTCAAACCCTCCGGTCTCAGGGTAACATGCTTGTAGATCTTTTCTGCACCCTTTCCAATTTAATAACATCCTTCCTACAGCAGGGTGAACAGTACGCGGTATTCCAAAAGTGGCCTCACCAATGTCCTGTACAGCCATAACATGACGTCCCAACTCTTATACTCAAAGGTCTGACCAATGAAGGCAAGTGTGCCCAATGCTTCCTTCGCTATGTTGTCTACCTGTGATATCACTTTCAGGGAATTATGTACCTGAGCCTCTAAGTCTCTCTGTTCTTCAACTGGATGGCACCAAAATTGTGGAAGTATAGTTACGAGAAGAGATTTGTGTTTCTGGAGCTGTTTCCAATAGAGCATAGAAGATGAGAGAGGATTTTATGTTAATGATGAATTTTAATTCTGATGAAGCTAAAAGAAAAAGATTATTTCTTCTAGTTGGGGACTCAAGAAGTGGTCAATTTTTAGTTGTCACTAAGAATGAAATCATGATTTATTTAAACGGTATGCAATTGAGCACAGAATGCTTTATGGTACTGAGCAGTTGAAGCAGAAAAAGAGAAATGCTTAAGTGGCAACATTAGTACGATGGGCCAATTGGCTGTCTTGTGTGCTTTAATGTCTATCATTCTATGGTTGTTACTCCTGGATGACAAAATGTAGTGGCTACCTGTGAAGAAATGACCAAAGAAAGCTGTTAGGGATTTGAGGTAAACAAAATGAGGGCGCATTTAAGAAGTAGGATTATCTATTTGTTGGGTTAAATAAATGCTTTTGCTGCTCTCTGTGAAATTGTGCCCTCTTTACCTGCAGAATCAGTCTTTATCCATGACTATTACAACTCTTGGCTAAAATAATAAGTTCACTAGACTAACGGCAGAGGCTTAAATCTTAATGAAGGACTTAAAACACAAATTAGTCGATAAATAGAATCTTGCCAGTTTGAAAAAAATTGTGATCTTTCCTTTGTTTAAATGTTTATTTTGGATTAAGACCTTTAAAGACTTAAGATAGATAAAACTTGGAGGGTTGTAAAAAAAGTATCAAAGAACTGCCATTTTTGATTGAATAAGTGGCAAGCATCATTTTGGACATTTTAATGTTAGACACCTTTGTACAGAAGTACTAAGTATATTCTAAAGCACTAAGTGTGTTCCACACTGAAGGGCTGACAGTATCACTGCACCATTTAAAATTTGAGTTGACTACAATGAACATTGATTATTGCTTTCTGCTGATCAAAGAATGTGAGGTATAACTGGTATTTGTTACAGTGAACAATACCTTATATTTCGAAATGTTATTTTTAAGAATGTTGACTTCTTCCTGGATCTGCTTCAAATGTTCATGCAGGTACCTAAGAAATTAGAAAAAGAGGAATTGAAATGATATGACTTTGCCCCTGCTCTCGTAAAGTCAAAGCAGATTGACAAATTTTCAAAACGACCTTTCTAAAAGTGAGCTTGAACAGTGCACCTTTATTGGAGCGTAATGCCCATAACATCAGTGACCCCATCAGTCACATGTCAACTTGTTCTGCATCACAACAAACAATTGTATTCATACTGATTCATTTAGTATGATTAAGATAACTTGCTCTAATATTTGGAAGTTTGTAATTGAATGAGATAATCAGCAATATTTTCATTTGCATATTGCAATATCTTCATTAGATGCTGTTAGAGTCCCACCCCAATCTGCAGACAAGATCTATCAAAGACCTAGATCTGCAGACAAGATTGATTAAAAGGGACAAACCAATAGCAAAATCTAATGGAGGGTCCAGCCTGCAGGCAAGATCTCTCAGAGACAGAGCCACACCAGAACAGACCTGTAAAAATAATTACTTGCTTTACATGACCACCAGAAATCTGAAAGCATTGTACAGCCAAACACAGAATCACAGAATGGTTAAGCCACAGAAAGAGAGCCACTCCGTCTTCTCTTCATAACTCTGCACATTCTTCCCTTTTATTAAAATTCAGTCATGGGACATGGGCATCGCTGACTGGCCAGGATTTATTGCCGTCCCTAGCCTACCCTTGTACGGAGTGGCTTGCTGGCCATTCAGAGGGCAGCTGAGAGTCAACCACAATTTCAGGCAATAATCCAATTTTCATCCTAAAGCCTCAATAGAGCTTGCTTCCACCACATTCACAAGCAGCACATTCCGGATCCTAACCACAGTCTTCATAAAAAAAAATCACTCTTATGTCACCATTGTTACTTTGGCCAATTACTTTTGAATCTGTTTCCTCCCATTATCAATCCATTCCAGTGAGAATATTGTTTTCCCCATCTACATGGTCTAGCATCCTCAGGATCTTGAATATCGCCATCAAATCTTCCACCAAAATTTCCTTCTCCAAGGAGTTCAGCCTCAACTTTTCCAATCTCACTCTGTAACTGGAGGTCTTCATTCATGATAACGTTCTCATGAATCATTTTTGCACTCTCTCAAGTGTGGACTTCAGCTGGGGCTGAGCCATAAAAAAAATTTAACATAAATTCATTGCTTTTGTACTCAATGACCCTATTGATAAAACTGAAAATGCCATATGTTTTATTAATAACTCTTTCAAACTATCCTGCCATTTTCAATTATTAAAGCACACTCTTACACTCCTTTAGAATTGTGCTTTTTGATTTATACAGCCTCCGCACATTCTTCCAAAATGAATCACTTCACACTTCTTGGTATTAAAATTAATCTTCCAATTGTTTGCCCATTCTGCCAACTGTCATGACCCCAATGAGAAGAGTATGCTGGAAGTTAAGCCACATTATTCCATGAACCATCACAAATGTATAAATTGCCATTCGAATCACAAAGATGGTTAATGGTCTAATGTTGACTGCAATCAGAAACTCAGACCAGATTCATCAATAAACAAAGCTTATTATATATAAATGTATCCTTTAATAAGCTGGAAAGCAGATTACTTAAACTGTATTCCCTTCAAACCAAACATGCACATATTCAGTCACAAAAGGGAACAAAAACACAGAACATATCTTTCCCAGTTTGGACAACATTTGCTAAATAAACCCAAATGTGCAAAAAATTATGCTGACAACTAATTTAAGATTGCCTATTGGACTTGCTGTGTAGTGCACCTGTGTGCACTGGATACGAATATTAATATACATGACCCCCTTCTTTTCTGGAAGAAGAAACATACAACCTGTCTGAACTCAACAAAATAGTAACAGCTATTCTCTTGTTCATTTCTCAGGCACTGCCTTGACCAATGAGAGTCAATCTGACTGGTTTAAAATTTAAACAAAGTTTGTCAGTTATCAGTCAGTCATCTAGCTGGTGCATTCTCCTTGCCATGCTTCTATCAGTCAGAATCAACTTGCCAACCCATCAGCGCTTTCCTCTAATATAGCATTTCCATTTTTTGGTACTCTTGTGAATTGTCCCAATGAGTGCAAAATAAAAAGCTTCAACAAAATGTGTATTTTTTCAGCTACTCTGTTTCCCGTTACTCAATGTCATGTCTATGTCTCTTTATTGCATTCCAATTATGTTAGCACTAAATACCCTAAAAGCTGAGAAAAAAACAGATTTTTTTCATTGATACATAACTAGTAATTAGGATATACAGAGCATCTTGTGTGTCTGCAATGTAGTTTGTACAGAACGCCCATCTTAAGTAAACACATTGACAGTAGATATCGCCATCTTGAATCTCTGCAACACATTCATCACATTTGAGTGTGCACTGCAGCCAGCCTAACTCATCAGGGAGGAAGAGGAATGTCTGGGCTGTTTGCTGCAGACTTCAGTTACTTGTAGAGAGATACAGGCTCAGAATGGGATTGATATGACCACAAGGATCTGTTTTGGGACCACTGCTGTTTGTCATTTTTATAAATGACTTGGACGCAGACATAGGTGGATGGGTTAGTAAGTTTGCAGATGACACTAAAGTCGGTGGAGTGGTGGACAGTGTGGAAGAATGTTGCAGGTTGCAGGGAGACTTGGATAAACTGCAGAATTGGGCTGAAAGGTGGCAAATGGAGTTCAATGCAGATAAATGTGAGGTGATGCACTTTGGGAAGAATAATAGGAAGGCAGAATACTGGGTCAATGGAAAGATTCTTGGTAGTGTGGATGTGCAGAGGGATCTTGGTGTCCAGGTACATAGATCCCTGAAAGTTGCCACCCAGGTTGATAGTGCTGTTAAGAAGGCATACGGTGTGTTAGGTTTCATTGGTAGAGGGATTGAGTTCCGGAGCCGTGATGTCATGCTGCAACTGTACAAAACGCTAGTGTGGCCTCACTTGGAATATTGCGTACAGTTCTGGTCGCCCCATTACAGGAAGGATGTGGAAGCATTGGAAAGGGTGCAGAGGAGATTTACCAGGATGTTGCATGGTCTGGAGCGAAGGTCTTATGAGGAAAGGCTGAGGGACTTGGGTCTGTTCTCATTGGAGAGAAGAAGGCTAAGAGGGGATTTAATAGAGACATACAAAATGATCAGAGGGTTAGATAGGGTGGACAGTGAGAGTCTTTTTCCCAGGATGATGACGTCGGCTAGTACGAGGGGGCATAGCTGCAAATTGAGGGGTGATAGATTTAAGACAGATGTCAGAGGCAGGTTCTTTACTCAGAGAGTGGTAAGGGCGTGGAATGCCCTGCCTGCCAATGTAGCTAACTCAGCCACATTAGGGGCATTTAAACAGTCCTTGGATAAGCATATGGATGATGATGGGATAGTGTAGGGGGATGGGCTTAGATTAGTTCACAGGTCGGCGCAACATCGAGGGCCGAAGGGCCTGTTCTGCGCTGTATTGTTCTATGTTCTATATGTTCTATAATGCACTGAATAAAGGGAGACCAGCGAGACAGAGAATGAGGACCTGCTGAAACAGATGTTATCAAATAGACACAATGTATTGCTGCCTGTAAACATAAGGATATTGACTTTTGGAAGGACAGACAGAACCATGACTGTAGCAGCCTGAAGCCAAAGGCTATCCAAAATGTGGTGCAGTTTAAGTTGAGAGTGGGTGTGGGGAAAGTGGTTGCTGTAAGTGATCAACTATTTAAGGGGATAGATACACTTTGTGTAAGCAGCAATTGAAGTTTCATAATGTGTTAGCTATGTGGTGCCAGGTTGTGTTTATAAACTGCTTGATAAGATATTGAACAGAGATGGGGTGGGTAAAACAATATAGAGGCAAGGTCGTGTGAGAGAGTACAAGGCACTGGAGACAAACTTAAAACCAAACCTTGAAGGGTTATAATCTTTGGTTAACCTGCACAGTGCCAAAGGATTCTTTTTCCCTTTTGTGTGTCGTCTCCTCTGTAAAATTTGGCAAACCCTGGTTGTGATGTCTTCTTAACTTTCCCAAAGAGGATTATGGTTTTTTCCTAATTCCCTTATAGCTTTACTTCTGTGCAATTTGCCACTTGACAATACTAAAACAGAGAATTCAAACTGTATAAGATTACAACCATGAGCAGATCTCAGAAAATTGAGTGGAAATAGTTCCATTTCCACCAGAACTAATCTTGTCTTTAACCATTTGGGTGTAAACTGGACCCATTTCAGATAATCTACGCTTCAGAGTCAACAGCTATTGTAATTCAAGGATGACATTTATGCTCTTATAAAACATCACTCCATGGCTGCGATATTCAAGTGAGAATGAGACTGTCAAAAGGAAATAAAAAGAAAAATGAGTTTTATTGTGAGATGTGACCTTTTAAGCAGAAAGAAAGAAATGGCAAGATTTGAAAATGAGGTTTAAAAATAGTACACTGGCCATTTTTTTCTTAGCAGACATAGGGCTGGATATTAAACAGAAGAATGTTAAGGAAAGAAGAGAAAGCTTTTCTGACAAATGGTAATCAGCAAGAGCAGGCCATTCACCCTTTCTGTCCATGCTGACTCTCTGCAATAGCAACTTTGCTAGTCCTACTCCCCCATAATTTCCCTGTGACCTTGATGGTTTATTTCCCTTTCAGGCAATGATCCGATTTCCTTTTAAAAACCACAATAGAATTGACTTCCACCACTTTCTCAGGTATTGTAATCCAGATCCTAAAATCATTTTCATTCCATTAGCATTGGTTCATTCTCAAATCACCTTAAAATCAATGACCTCTAGTTCTTGACCCTTTTGCTAATGGGAATAATCTCTCCATATCTACTCTGTCCTGACTCCAAATGATTTTGAACATTACTATCAAATATTTTCTCAACATTCTCTCCTCCAAAACAGCTCCAGCTTCTATTCAAGTCACTAAGAATGTCAGAGATAACACAGTGTGGAGCTGGAGGAACACAGCAGGCCAGGCAGCATCTGAGGAGCCAGAAAGTTGACATTTTGGGTCATCTCTCCTGTTCCTCTGATGCTGCCTGGCCTGCTGTGTTCCTCCAGCTCCAAACTGTATTATCTCTAACTCCAGCATCGGCAATTCTTGCTATCTCTGACTGAGAATCCTCATCCTTGGAATCTTTCTCATAAAACCTTTCCCAATTCCTTCCCATCTCTACTAAAATGTTGTGCATGGAATTGGACACGATGTTCAAGTCAAAGCTGGACCAGTGATTTTTAAAGGTTTACCAAACATCAGCTTCAACTTCTTTCCAAACCTGTACTGCCACCTTCAACAACTGGTGCACTCATGGCCTCTCTTTACCCATGTTAGAAAAGTATCCTATTTTATATTGACTCCTCATTCTTCCGACCAAAATATATCACTTCACTCAGTCCTACACTAGGTCAGTTGACTGGATGATGCAGGGCAACACTAATAGTAAGGGTTCAATTCCTGCACTGCCTGAGGTTATCATGAAGGAATCTTCTTTTTGATCTCTCCCATCACCTTAGGCATGGTGACCCTCAGGTTAAACCACCACCAGTCATCTCTCTCTTTCTAATGAGAGAGCAACCTTATGGTTTGGTATATTGTGCAATAATTGAGAATTAGTTGAGCGTGTCATGACGTGTGCTTCTTTGCTATGATTAGGTAATTAAACCTCTTCCTGTACATGGAAAAACATGGCATTACATTCCGGTCGCTAACCTAATCAATACACAGATAGTCTCTGAGTCAGGCTTTCCCTGCTGTCAATCGGCAGGATATCTCCCAGCAGCTTCCTATATAACTCAGTGTAAATTCAAAGGAGGAATCTACAAACAGCATGTGCATTCCCCACCACAGCCATTCACTAGTGCCCTTGCCTGTCAGCCAGCCCAGACTGCTGGTGCATATGCTGATCCTGCAGTCCAAAACCAGGCTCTCTCAGTTCAGGCCATCCTGTAAGGCCATCTGCAGGCTTGCCACCCTGGAACTGTGAATAACATAGCTGCTTTCTCATTCCCCACTAATACTTCAGTTCTCTTCTTTGCAGTTCACCTTTAATTATTTTGGCTGAAACTGACTTGTGCAGGTTATCAATTGGACGGAAACCCAAAAGTCAGATATTTATGTTGTGATTGGGTTACAAAGGCACAAACAGTGCAATAACAGTTTCTCATACTTTTGACGAGTCATAACAATATAATTCTACCTCATGTGCTGCTTGTGCATCAGCACAAAAATCATTCTCTTAACTCAGAAAACTTCTGTAGGTAATTCCAATTCAATTATATATGGCATTCAGCAAGAATTTGTTCTCAATGTCTGCTGATTCATGACTTATGCCAATTTGTATAACTTTGCATATTTTGTCCAATTTAGATTTCTGCTTTAACTGTTTCTGACAGACTGCATCAGGACTATCTGTGCCATAGCCTGCATTTTAATGCTGCTAGTTTGTCCAGTTTGAGTTTCACTGGTCAAAATATGAATGAAAGGGTGTCATGCAAATTAAACGTCTAAAGTAGAAAAATGATGATATCCAGGGCTTACCATGAGAAGGAAGCCACAAGACTTCATGGCTTTCAACAAACAAAAATACTTTATGATACACGCAACATCAATAATACAATCTACACTACACATACGACTTATTTCTAACATGCAGAATTAACATGTGGTAAATGTGAGTAATATCACACAGCCCACAGCGCTCATCAAACAGCAAATAGCAAATATGACAAATACAGATTACCCCAAGACACTAATGGATCATCAAATTTCATTAAATTTCACAATTTTACATTTTGCCAATCTAGTCTGGAAACTCCCTTTCCAAAGCCATTCCATTATGGACTACCTAAATGACTGCTTCTGTTCTGTTACTTTACCCTCCTGTCCTTAGAACGACAAAACTGCACTCCAGTACATACTCACAAGCACAAGCCCAGATTTTCACTAACAGTTAGCTTCACTGAGCCCGTGTTTTCCCTATGTTCCAGTCTAACTCAGATGTATGAAGCAAATACTGCTTGTGACTTTTCAACCCTCACTCTCTCAGCTGCACTGATGAATTAATGCTCACAGCTTCTTCCGAATCCCTCACAACTGCACCCAACCCAACTTCCCAATTTCCCAAATCTCCATGACTTCTGAGTCCTGATTGCACTAAGCTATTCAACTGCTCTTGACTTCTCACTGTGCCTCTTGACACAGTACAGTTCAATTTTACTGCAATATAACTAAAAATCAGCACTTCCAAAATTCAGTCTGGCCCTCTCTTTGTCTCTTTTTCCAAGTATCTAGATCGAGAACTGCTTTTCCGTGGCCCAACTTTCCCGAGTGACTCATAGAAATCCTTGTAACAAGCGCCTCACCAAGTGCTGGGCAGAATTGCATGTTGCCATCTAACTACTCTTTTAACTCTCTGTATCCCTGAATGTCAGAAATCTCAGCTAAAATAGGTATTCATCGCATCCGTGAAACGGCAACAATGTTACTTTTAATGCTTACGCATATTTGGTAGGAGTGAGCACGTCTGTTTGTGCCATGAAACAGTTTGAAAAGGTTAACTTAGTACAGTGGACAGTCAAGAAGGTTAACTAAGGGAACAAAGGGACCTTGACCACTGGGCCAGTGGGCCGAGGAATGGCAGATGGAGTCTAATTTAGGTAAATGCGAGGGGTTACATTTTGGTAAGACAAATCAGGGCAGGACTTACACTGTTAATGGTAGGGCCCTGGGCAGTGTTGTTGAACAGAGAGACTTAGGGATGCAGATACATAGTTCCTTGAAAGTGGCATTGCAGGCAGTCAGGGTGGTGAATAAGGGGTTTGGCGTGCTTGCCTTCATTGGTCAGAGCATTGAGTACAGGAGTAGGGACGTCATGATACAGCTGTACGAGACATTGGTTAGGCCACATTTAGACTACTACATACAATTCTGGTCGCTTGCTATAGAAAGGATGTTATTAACCTGGAAAGAATGCGAAAAAGATTTACAAGGATGTTACTGAGACTGGAAGGCTTGAATTTTAAGGAGACGCCTCCCTGGAGCACAGGAGGTTGAGGGGTGACCTTATAGAGGTTTATAATATCAAGACGGCGTGGATATTGTGAATTGCCAAAGTCTTTTCCCCAGAGTAGGGGAGTCCAAAACCAGAGGGTTAGAACTAGATATTTAAGGTGAGAGAAGAAAGACTTAAAAGGAACTGAAGGGGCAACTTTTCCACACAGAGCATGATTTGTATATGGAACAAGCTGCCAGAAGAAGTGGTAGAGGCCAGCACAATCAAAGCATTTAAAAGACATTTGAACAGGTACATGGATAGAAAAGGTACAGAGGAACATGGGCCAAATGCTGGCATTTAGGATTAGTTCAGTTTAGGAAACTGGGTCAGCGTGGTTGAGTTGGGCCAAAGGGTCTGTTTCTGTGCTGTATAACTCAATGATTTGAAAGTAGGAGATAAAAAGTTTGGGGCTGTTGAAGAATTGTATCAGCACTTCAATCATCAGGAATCAAAAAGTCGCAAGTAACATTCACACCATACAAATGCCAGGCAATGACAATGTCCAACAAGAGAGAATCTAACCACTGCCTCTTGTCAATCAACATCCTAGAGGTTACCATTAAGCAGAAACTGATCTGTGCCCTCCATATAAATACTGTAGTTACCACAGTAGGTCAGAAACAAGGGATTCTGTAGTGAGTGGCTCAGCTCCTGCATCCTCAAGCCCTGACCACTATCAACAAAGAAAAGTCAGGAGTATGATGGAATACTCCCCACTTGCCTAGATGAGTGCAGCTCCAATAACACTCAAAAAGCTTGACATCATCCATGATAAAGTAGTCCACTTGAATGGCACCAAATCTAACACATTTACCATCAATGTACAGTGGTAGCAATATATATCATGTGCAGTAGCTCTCTAAGGCCCCGACACAGCACTTTCAAAACCCTTAACTTCCACCACCTAGAAGGACAAGGGCAGCAGAAGTCTGGGAACACCACCATTTACAGGTTCCCCTGCGAGTTCCCACACCATCCTGCCTTGGGATTACTATCACTGTTCGTTCACTGTTGCTGGATCAAAGGAGGAACTCACTTCCTAATAATATTCAGGGCGTACCTACAACTGAAGTACTGCAATGGTTCAAGAATGCAGTTCATCACAACCTTCTCGAGGGTAATTAGGAATGGGTAATAATTATTAGCCTTTCTAGTAAAGTCCGCATTCCATGAATGAATGCCTAAAAGAGGAAAGTGTGATCCTGATAGATGTTGAGTTAGCTACAATTAAATTATAAATGAAATAAATCCAATTTGAGAATAAAAGAGAAATAAAAACATGGAATTTGAAAGAGAGGGGAAAAGAAAGAGAAATACAGAACTTTGAATTAAAATACCAAGAGAGCAAGAAAACGTTCAAAACAGGAAAAGGAAAAAGCAAAGGCAAGCCTTGGATTTTAATGACAAAATGTAAGTGTGAAAATATGAACCGAACGAATAAAAATTTGGATTGAACAAACAGGGCTGGCAGTAAAACGTGCAGAAGATTCAGAATTAACGCTTGGCTTTGATCTGATGAGCAGCATTCATTTAGTGGCTAATTTTGCTGCAGAGGGAGTTAAAATGTATTTTACCTCAGTTGAGAAAATTGCCATGACTCTAGTGGTGGAAAGAAAATTGGATCATTTGACAGCAGAATGGATTCAAGTAAAAGTTTTGCAGGTGCAACCATCTCTTTCCACTGAACAGTCTTGTGATTATGATACAGTAAAAGGTGTCGTTCTCAATGCTTTTGAGTCAGCACCAGACGTTTATAGACAAATGTTTTTAAAAGAAAGGGAAAAACAGACCCGGAGTTTTGCAGAACATGCTAAATAAATGGAAGCCAGGCAGCATCAGAGGAGCAGGAAAGCAGATGTTTTGGGTCGGGATCCAAAACGTCAGCTTTCCTGCTCCTCTGATGCTGCCAGGCCTGCTGTGTTCCTCCAGCTCCACACTACGTTATCTCAGACTCCAGCATCGGCAGTTCTTACTATCTCTAAAGAAAAGGAAATTATTTTTGATAGATAGTATCTGTCGATGAAGGTTGAACAAGACTTTAAAAACTAAGGGAGATGGTTCTGATGGAAGAATTTAAAAATAGGAACTTATGTGAATAAGGTCCCACCAGGAGGACCGTAAAGTCTCTGAGATAAGGAGAACTATGGTAATGTCAGACTGATGATAAGTTGTCTCACAAACATTTTAATAACAAACTTTTGTTATTGGAGGTATAACAATTCTGATGGTAATGAGGAAAATGTCCCAGGGAAGAAACAGACCTTCCTCAGAGTAATATGAGAGACCACCTGGAGGATAAATTTGATTGAAAAGACTAACATCTTATCTTCATCATAAAAAAATGCCAGTAAAGGCTGGATGTTGGACATTAAAAGGCAAAACTGTAGCATTTGTAAGATTGCACAGCAATCCTCCTGAAAATGCAGTCCAAGTGAGTGAAGATTATGACAAGCTAATATGTTCTTATGTGTTTAGTATTACAGTGGATTAGGGTGCAGAAAGTGATAGAAGTTTTCTGTTTAATGGTGGAGTGCCCGCTCGTTGTGGCAAAAGGTAATTATTATTCTTAGTGATACAGGAACAGCACAGTCACTGATGTTGGCAATTGATGAGAATTACCCTCTTGAAGATTCACAGAATAAAAACAGATTGTTACAGGGTAGTGGTGGAATTTTGTTACCTATTTCTTTTTATGAATTAAATTAAAATGCACTTTAATTACCAGTCATGTGATTGTTGGTGTGGTTCATAATTTGCCTATTGATGGTGTGGATTCTTTTAAATTAGGAAATCAATTGGTTGGAGATAAGATATTGTTGTCTCCAGTGATTTCAGGGAAGCCCAATGAGATTATGAAAACCAAAAAGGTGTAAAGAAAATCTGAAAGACCTAAAAGAATCCCAGGCTTTCTGTAAGTCTGCTGTGATGTTATGACCAAAGATCCATCTTAAAATGATAATGGAGCATCAGGGTGAAAAGAAAAATGTTCAAGGCAACTGGTGATGAGTTAAAGCTATCTGAATTAAAACACATGACAAACATGAGTAAGGTGTGGGAAAGCAGATATAAACAGTACTCGGAGCAAATTATGAAACAAAAGGAATCAGTGCTTTGAAGGAGAGTACAAAAAGTATAATTGAATCCCAACATAATATACCTGCAAAGAAGGAGATATGTTCTTGAAAGTAAGTTAATACTTCAAAATGGTGAGGCATCAAATCTTGCTGGCAGGGAATTAGACAAAGCTTGAAGCCAATCAGAGGACATAAAGCAAAAAGAATTTAAGAACATTTATGAGCTAAATAAAAAGGAATAATCAAGCTTCCCCAACTGATATAAAAATATCCCGAACAATGTTTACAGAACAGCTAAAGAGAAGTTCTTTTGACAGAAAAATGAACTCTTTGCATAGAAAGAAGCAGGGCTAATAGATATGTGTCGTCTAGAAAAGTCAGCTGAAGGGTTGAGTCATAGAACTTCGGGTTAAAAATAACCTTGAATGAAAACAGGATGAGGTGAATTCATTTGCTCCTAACACTTCAAATGCTTGTCCAATTGAACCTTTTTTATCCCCCACAGACAGAGCCATGAAAAAAAGATAGCCATGACAGAAAATTGAGATCAGCAATTTAAGCTTGAATAAAGTGGTCAGAGTATGTTTCAAAAAATGAAAACTCTGACTATAAGTTGTTACTTGATTTTGAAGTAGAACAAAATAATTTGCTGAGTCTAGAGCATAAGAAACACTCTCTTTGGATTCCAATTCACAGCCACTAATACCTGCAATGCTATTCTTGTTAAAGTTAACCAGACCGAATAAGCTGCAAAAGCTCTGGGCCCATCAACACCAACAGTCCCTAGGTGTACTTTCCACAATCCAATATAGATTTTAAAAAGCAACATGAAAAATGAGAACCAAGGTTTATTATTTTACCTAAGGACCTGAAAACACTGTAACACTATATGGAAAAAGAGATCTTTTGCAGAGACTGAAAGGAAATAAATCAACCAGTAGTAAAAACAAAAACAATTGCTGGCAGCTCACACAAGCTGTACTTTAACCCTGTTCGGTTATTAGAGATTATGTCTCATAGTTTTGCCAATATGAGATGTTCAGCAGGGAAATGTGGTAAAAGAGTAAAGAATGTTACTTAGAGAGTCACAGAGCCCTCCGGCCCAACTCATCCATGATGACCAGGCTTCCTAAACTGAATATATCTATACAAAATGTAACAATTCAATTGTTACATGTTTACACTATTGTAATTGGTTGTGTTGTAATAGTATCATGGAAAAAAATCATTAGTATGGTAGAACATAGTTACGTTTTAAAATGTCCCCTTTAACTTGAGTTGAAACAGAATGTTCCGGAAACAGCATGGTGAAATCATGAGCAGTATAGAGTCATAGAGATGTACAGCACAGAAACAGACCCTTTGTCCAACTCATTAATGCCAACCAGATATCCTATATAAATCTAGTCCCATTTGCCAGCATTTGGCCCATATCCCTCCAAACCCTTCCTATTCATATACCCATCCAGATGCCTTTTGATTTCTGTACCAGCCTCTTCCACTTCCTCTGGCCTCATTCCTTCACACTCCACCCTCTGCCTGAAAACGTTGTCTCTTAGGTGCCTTTTATATCTTTCCCCTCTCACCTTAAACATATGCCCTCTAGTTTTGGAATCCCCCTACCCCAGAGAAAAGACCTTGCCTATTCACCTGATCCATGCCTCTCATGATTTTATAAACCTCTAAAAGGTCATCCCTCAGCCTCCGATGCTCCAGGGAAAATAGACCCAGCCTATTCACTGTCTCCCTAAACTCAAACCCTCCAACCCTGGCAAGATACCAGTACATCTTTTCTGAACCTTCTCTAGTTTCACAACATCCTTCCTATAGGAGGGAGACCAGAATTGCACATAATATTCCAAAAGTGGTCTAACCAATGTCCTGTACGGCTACAACATGACGTCCCACCTCCCATACTCAATGCAGTGAACAATAAAGGCAAGAACACCGAATGCCTTCCTCACTATTCTATCTACCTGTGACTCCACTTTCAAGGATCTATGAACCTGCACTCCAAGGTCTCTTTGATCAGCAACACTCCCCAGGATCTTACCATTAATGCCCTGATTTGCCTTTCCAAAATGCAGCCCCTTACATTTATCTAAATTAAACTCCATCAGCCACTCCTCGGACCAATGGCCCATCTGATCAAGATCCTGCTGTACTCTGAGGTAACCTTCTTCGGTGTCCACTACACCATGAATTTTAGCACCATCTGCAAACTTACTCACCATACCTCCAATGTTCACATCCAAATCATTTATATAAATGACAAAAGGCAGTGGACCCAGCACTGATCCTTGTGGCTCACCACTGGTCGACAGCCTCCAGCCTTTTACCTTTGAGTCAATTCTGTATCCGAATGGCTAGCTCTCCCTGTATTCCATGTGATCTAATCTTGCTAACTAGTCTACTGTGCGGAACCTTGTCGAACATCTTACTGAAGTCCATATGGATCAGTGTTACTACTCTGCTTCATCAATTCTCTTTGTTACTTCTTCAAAAATCTCAAATTAGTGAGACACGATTTCCCACGCACAAAGCCATGTTGACTATCCCTAATCAGTCCTTGCCTTTCAAAATATATGTAAATCCTATCTCTCAAAATTCTAATACGTGGCCCAGCACTGATGTCTATAGTTCCCTGGCTTTTCCTTACCATCCTTCTCAAATAGAGGCACGATGTTAGCCAATTTCCAGTCTTCCGGCACCTTACCAGCAGCTATCAATGATACAAATATCTCAGCAAGGGGCCCAGTAATCTCTTCGCTCACTTCACAGTTCTAGGGTATACCTGATCAAGTCCTGGGGATATATCCACCTTTATGTATTTTAAGATATTCAGCACTTCCTTCTCTGTAATATGGACATGTCACTATTTATTTCCCTACGTTTTCTATGTTCCACATCCTTATCCACAGTAAACACTGATGCAAAATACTCGTTTAGTATCACCCCCATCTCCTGCAGTTCCACACGTAGATGGCCTTGCTGAATTTTAAAGGACACTATTCTCTCCCTAGTTACTCTTTTGTCCATGATGCGTTCTCCTTAACCCTATTTGCCAAAGCTATCGCATGTCCCCTTTTTGCACTCCCAATTTTCCTCTTAAGTATACTCCTCCTGCCTTTATATTCTTCTAGAGATTCACTCGATCCCTGCTGTCTATACCTCACATATGCATCCTTCTTTTTCTTAACCAAAACCTCAATTTCTCTAGTCATCCAGCATTCCCTACACCTACCAGCCTTGCCCTTCACACGAACAGGAACATACTGTCTCTGGACTCTCGTTATCTCATTTTTTGAAGGCTTCCCATTTTCCAGCTATCCCTTTACCTGTGAATATTTGCTCCCAATCAACTTTGAAAGCTTTTGCTTAATACCGTCAAAATCATCCTACCTCCAATTTAGAAGTTTAACTTTTAGATCTGGTGTATCCTTTCTCATCACTATTTTAAACCTGATAGAATTATGGTCACTGGCCCCAAAGTGCTCCCCCACTGACATCGCAGTCACTTGCCCTGCCTCATTTCCCAAGAGTAGGTCAAGTTTTGCACCTTCTCTAGTAGGTACATCCACATACTGAATCAGAAAATTTTCTTGTATACACGTAACAAATTCACCTGGAAACGTGCCTATGTGATCTGGTTGCCGTGGGGCAAGAAACTCAAACAGAAACCTATTGAAACACGTTTTCACAGAAAAAGGACAATTCTTTTTGAGAGGCAGGGAGAATGAAGGTACCACTGTGAAGAAGCATAGAACAACTGATTTATACAAACACTAAGCAGCATGCTTGCAAAAGTTCATTCTCTGTTCGAAAGGGAAAGGAATGGAAAAGTCTCTTGGAGATTTAATAAAAGGTTGTCATTAAGGTGGGCCTCACTGATAAAAAACAGCTGGATCCAGACAACTTGGGCTCGATGGAACAATTTCTGAGGACACTGGAAATTCTGACCTTGCATGATGAAGAGAAGCGAGCTTGCTGGAGAGTTGTCAGTTATTGTAGTGATGGTTCCTGCAAATGCTAGGTACCTGCCAGAAGTGCAACACGCTACTAAAGGGGGTCATAAGACATAGCACGATTGCAACAATGTGAAAGTGCTGTACAATAATTTGTTGCATTAGGTAATTAATGACTGATCTCTGTAGATTTTTGTTTGTTTGTGACAACAGTTTTAAAATGTCATAGCTTGCGCATGGGTTCTGTCTGCTAGTCGCTGGGGAATTCATTTCTTTTACTAAAATTATTGACCTCTACAGGAATCATAAGAGTAGATTTTGTGAAATCACATGTTAACAGCAGTCATCTCCTTTACAGAATCTCAAAAGTGCCAGTGCACAGAAGGAGGTCATTCAGTTTTTCATACCTGCAATGACTTCCAAATGAGCAATGCACCTAGCACCATTTGCCTATTATCGCAATTCAGAGGAGGGAGGAATAAAAAATAGAAAGACGAGGTAAATATCCCTATTTCTCTCACATATTTAGGATAAACTGCATTTGTTACACTATATGATCATGGCCACATGTGGTACAAAGAATTATTTATTTGCAGCTGCCAGAAGTAAAATAAAATTAGCAAGCTTCAGTCACCTGTTTTCCATGCACAATGCATCCACGTCAATTATACGGTTTTCATGCCCTCGAAGAATATGGTTAATCTCCTGATTTAGGCGGTCAGCTTTCTCCTGGTAGAAAGATCGTTCAACCTTCACATCCTGAAGCTCATCCACTGCTGCTTGATAATCATGATCCAAACGTTCAATCTGCAAAAAAGCAGAAACACTGGGGAGTCACAAGGCAGTTGGATACATATTTAAACTGTTTACTCAAAACATTCTAAAATGATCTGTGAATTCAAATTTTAAAAAAAATGAGAAGCCAGAAGCAACAATAAAAACATTGAATTTTAAGGCTAGATTTAATGTTTCTTCTATACATTTACATCATGAGGATGTAAACAGGAGGAAACATTACTATAATCGTTTAATTGTAGGTTTTTATTTTTAGATTCAGTTGTCATTTACAAGCTGAAGATTTTGCAATTTGTGTAACTGGGAAATTGAAGTTCCAGCGATGCTAGTCCTTATGAGGGATGTTAAACACCTGCATCCATCTAACTGTTCAATCAGTTATCCAAAGAAATTTTGTGCATTCAATCTCCTTCATAATGACTGATGCTATTCCACCTGACAGCTTCTGAATACCTTATAACAAGCATGGGGCTGGATGAACACAGCAGGTCAAGCAGCATCATAGGAGCAGGAAAACTTGACGTTTCGGGCCTATTTAGACCTTTCAGCCTGCTTCCCCATTCAATATTATCATGGCTGATCATCTAACTCAGTCCCCTGTTCCTGCTTTCTCTCAAACCCTTTCATCACTTTAACTCTCTGAACAATATTGAACTCCTTCCTGAAAACATTCAACGTTTTGGCCTTAACTGCTTTCCGTGGCAAAGAATTCCACAGGCTCACCAATCTCTGTGAGAAGACATTTATCCTTATCTCAGTCCTGAATAGCCTGAGACTGCAATCCCTGGTTTTGGACTCCCCAGTCATTGGAAACATCCTTCCTGCATTTACCCTGTGTTTATCATAGAACAAAGAACAGTACCGCACAGGAACAGACTTTTTGGCCCACCAAGACTGCGCCATCACATGATATCTTTCTAAACTTAAAAGCTTTTGCCTCTACATGGTCCGTATTCCTCTATTCCCTGCCTATTTTTGTCAAGATGTCTCTTAAATATTGATATCGTATCTGCCTTCACTACCTCCTCTGGCAGTGCATGCCAGGCACTTACCACCCTCTGTATAAAAAACCTTGCCTCTCACATCTCCTTTAAACTTTCCCCTTTTTGCCTTTAACCTAGGTCCTCCAGTAATTGACATTTCTACAAAAAGACTCCAACTATCCATTCTATCCATGCCTCACATAGTTTTGTAAACTTCTACCACGTCGACCCTCATCCTTCAACGTTCAAGTGAAAACAAATCCCAAGTTTGTAAACCTGTTAGAACTGTATAGGTTTCTATGAGATTCCTCCTCATTTTTCTAAACTCCAGTGTATACAGTCCTAACCGATCCAGTCTCTCTTCATACATCAGTCCTGCCATCCC
>JAHRHZ010000050.1:16298297-16336989 GCA_024137785.1 Ginglymostoma cirratum
CTTGACCTGCTGTGTTCATCCAGCCCCACGCTTGTTATCCCGTGACACAGTATCTGAGCCAGTTCTCCTATCTAATCCAACTATTTGTTTTTCCACAGTTCATCAACTTAACCAGTGATCATTGCAGGAAAATATCATCTTGTCCTCATAACAGTCTAGACCCAAAGTCTAGCAGCTTTTTTTTTATGATTACCTGTACTCTTGCATGGTTTATCTCCTCCTATCTAATCCCACTGATGCCTGAATACCTTACAGCTATTCGAGCTAAGGCCCAGCAGGTACGTGAAATATATAACACACTGTAGCAACATGGTAGGGCATTAGCTGACGAGCCAGACATACCACCACTTGGTGGGAGGACCTGTGAAAATGGGGATCAGCAAATAAACAGATAAACCTATGGATTAAGGTTATTGCTAACATTTTGGTTACCATCCAGTTGGTTCTATACTTAACCTGCTTGAATCACCACACCAGAAGGATACACAAGAGAATCTAAGACAAAAGGTATAGGATTAGGAGAATGTGGGGCCAAATTCATGAAGCAAGAGTACATGTGGCTGGGTCAGCCATGATAGATGGTATAACTAAGTATCTTGAAAATGTCAAGTTTCATACTTGGTCAATATCCACAGGTGACACAGCATAATGAAAATGGCATTACCATTAAGTTGGCTACTTTACACCAGACCAAGGGTAGCTGAAGGGATTCAATCAGTTTCAGTTAATTAAGAGTTAAGAAAATTAATTTTCCGTCAGAAATACTTTTAGTTAAAGTAAATGAAACAAAGCTAAAGAACCACAGGTATACAGAAACAGGACAAAGGATAGGCTACACTCTCAGCAAAGATAAAGACGACTTTGGGTAACATATAAATAATGCCTACCGTGCAAAATTAATAAACTAACGCCTGGACATCTGGTCAACATATGGTGTGAACTGATCAGATTGGAATTTAATAATTAGCTTGTTCATTAAAAGCTGGAAAATATGGATCTTTGCAGAGTTCGTTTATACTGATGAGGCTGACTTTCCCTGGGTTCGCTCAAATAGATGATCATTCTGAAGAAGGGTCCCGACCTGAAACGTTGACTTTCAAACCCCTCTGATGCTGCCTGGCCTGCTGTGTTCCTCCAGCCCCACAATGTGTTGTCTCTGACACCAGCATCTGCAGTTCTTGCTATCTCCTAGATGATCATTATCCTGTCTCAGAGTCTCCTGGTAGTTTGCCAAGTTGAACAACAACAGACCTCAATGAGTTTTCTCAAATTTCAAATATCCCTCTAGATATTATCTTTAAATTTAAAATAATCCTTTGGGTCATACTAGAATATTTCTTTAAACTAAATTTCATTTCAGTTGCTCCACAATGCTAATTTCTATCAGCACTTCTCTTATGAGCATTCAATGACACGCAGCGCTCATGTTTTATCCTAGGTGATCAACTGGGCTGAAATTTGATCACAGCTGGCATTTATTTCAAAAACTAGGTAAGGCTTATTCCCTTTTGTTGCATGCTGCGTTTCATTCATTTTCGTGGAATTGGTGTTGCAGTTAATTATAAAATGTAATTATAGCCAAAATAAACAAGACTTCGTCAAACAAAAACCTTCTGTTAGGTTATACGTCACCTGATTCCTCTTTTCTGGAGGGAGAGTAGGATCACCATCCTGCGGAATTAAAAAAAACTGATATAAATGCAATATCTACAGACTACTTTTGTAACAATTTTCAAAGACTACCTTTTTTTTTTGTATTTTCTTTATAGCTGAACCTCATTCCATTTGACAAAATAACCAAAATAGAGAGTGATACTTGCTGTCTATCAATAGACTCCAATTAACACAATTAACGGGATAAAATGGCATAATAAATATCAATTTATTACCAATAGGTATTCCCGCCACAACATGAAGGAACAGGGTCAGGTACTTCACAATAAGATGGAAGAGAAAATCCTACATAAAGCAACAATCCAACCTGAGCCCTTCTTATGTACTACCAGGCAGAGGTTTTCAGAGTGACATTTTAAAATGGAAGTCTTGGAAGAAACTTTCTCCAGGATACAACAATTAAGTAGAACAGGTCAATTAGAATAATCTATAAAAATTGCATTGCATCAGAAAAACATTATGGTCCCAGCCAAACAAACAGTTTAAACTGTGAAGAACTGGTCAAATCAAGTTGTTTCATTTTGAAATGATACAGAATAGCAGTACAGAGTGACCACAGGAATTCTTTTCCCAGTCCCTACCTGAGACTTTATAGGACCTTTTGTGGTACCTTGGGTAGTGTCCCTATCTCTGGGCCTAGAAGGTCCAGAGTAGAGTGTCATTCGAGGACTTCATGGCCAAGGAAGGTACATTAATAATACAGCCAGCAGGCTGGATAAACTTAAAAATTTTCCGAGACAGACGGGCAGTAATAGCAGGATATTCGATTTATTTGCCTTGTGATGGAATGAAGATTTCAGCTCTCACCAACAGTATCCATATCTCCATGTGTCATACAGTGTCATTGAGTCATACAGCACAGAAGAGGCCCTTCAGCCCATCAAATCTGCACCTCTCAACACTAATTCCACTTTCCAGCATTAGGCCCACAGCCTTGAACATGTCAAATGCTTGTCCAAGTATTTTTAAAAGGTTGTAAGGTTCACACCTCAATTATCCTCCAAGGCAGTGCATTCCAGATCTCACGACTCTCTCTGGGTGAAAAGATTTTCCTCAAACCCTCCCATCCTTAAATTTAAGTTTATTCCCTCTTGTTATTGAGCCTTCAACTAGAGGGAACAGCCGCCTTCGACCCACACTGTCCATGTCTCTCATAATCATATATACCCCAAACAGGCTCCCCCCACCTTAGCTTTAAAGGAAACTGAAATAACTCCAAAAGGTCGGTATCCTGTCGCTAAGTCACCCTCTTTTTACCCATAGACAGTCCTTAACTATAGTACTGCCTCATTCAGAATCGGGTACAGATTGTCAGTATCTTTGATAGTAACCCATTTCATATGTCAGCCGGGGTCCCAATTTGGACCAGATTAACAGCCCCATTCAGGGAACTTATATTCTATGAGCTCCAGTTGGCTGACCTCGTTACAGTCACTACAGGAACAATTTGAACCTATCCAGTCTCTCTTCCTAGCTAAAATGGTCCTTCCCAGGCAACATCCTGGTGTATCTCCTCTACACCCCCTCCAATGCATTCACATCCTTCCCAGAGCATGGTGAGCAGAACTGCACATGCTACTCCATCTGTGGCCTAACCAAAGTTTTGTACAGCTGCAACATAATCTCCATGCTCTTATAATCTACGCCATGACTGATACATGCAAGTGGCCTATATGTCTTCTTGACCAGCCCATTAATATGTCCTGCAACCTTCAGGGGTCGGTGGACACGCACCTCAAGATCCCTCTGAGTTTCCTGGTGTCCTGCCTTCATCGAGTACTCCCTTGTCTTGTTACTTCTTATGTGCATCACCTCACAGTTTTCAGAGTTAAATTCTATCTGCCACTGATCTACCCATCTGACCAATCCATGTATATCCTCACTTAGATGTTGCCTGAGATGGGGCATTTCAGCTATGAAGAGATGCTGGAGAGGCTCAGGTTGTTTTCTTTAGATCAGAAAAGGGTTGGGTAAGGGAGGGGGAATGACTTGATTGAGGTGTATTAGTTTATGAGAGACATGGACATTGTGGATAGAAAGCAGCTGTTCCCCTTAGTTGAAGGGTCAATAACAAAGGAAGCATAATTTTAAGGTGAAAGGTCGGAGTTTAGAATGGATTTAAAGAATTATTTTCATATCCTGAGAGCGGTGGAGATCTGGAATGGACTGCCTGGGATGGAAGTTGAGGTGAGAAACCTCACAACCTTTAAAAAGTACTTGGATGAACACTTGAAATAGCACAGCATTCGAGACTGCGGCTAAGTATTGGTAAGTGAGCCTAGTGTAGATTTAGAGTATTTTTTCTTGGCTCAAATTTGATGGCCTGAAGGGCCTCTTCTGTACTGTATGTTTCTAACTTGGACCAAAGTTACCACTGGCACATTACTAAATTTGCTCTGTTCTACATAAACATGTTTGGAGCTTTGAATGCAAAAAGCTGAAGAACCCTCTTCATTGCTTCCTTGGTCTTGCTAATGGAGAGCTAAAAATAGAAAAGGAAGAAAATTGGGCAATGGGTTTTGAGCAACTTCTAATGTGGAGAGAATCACCAAAGCTTACACATTAATCACAGAGTAACACAGGACGTTCATCCAAATGTAAGCAAATTTTAATTGAAAGCCACCTTGCTGCTTGTTTAATCTCTCTGCACCTCAAACACACTTTAATTTCATGGCACCATGCAGCAGATTTTCTATTTTTATGTTTTTGGAAAACAAATATATCTCATTGAATGGCACATCAGGAAATTGTGCATTCTCAGCCTGATCGTCTTTCCAATAATTTTGGGTTCTAGGTGTGTATTTCTTTGCTATGCCAATAATCTAAATGCCAAAAGCTTCTCTGAAAATAATTCCTTTGTAAGAATTTGTGGGTAAAGTTCAATAATGCTCTCTTTTTCATATAGTCATATTTATTCTAATTTAATATATTTACAGCTGAAGCAAATACTTTAAAAATATATTTCTAATAATTTCTACTTACATACTGTGTTGAACAAAGTAAATTGTCCCAAGATGTTTCACAGGAACTTTAACAAAAAAAAATGATAATGAGCAACATAAGGAGAGAAGAAGGCAGATGACAGAACACTTGAACGAAGAGATAGGAGGAAAGACAGGAAGAGAGGTAGGGAGGCAGAAAGATTTAGGGAGGGAATTGCAGAAAATGGGGTCTTGGCAGATGAAGGCACAGCAACCAAAGGAGAAACTGAACTCAGTGATGCTCAAGAGGTCAGAATTGAAGGAATGTACTCCGTTCAGCTGGCATAGAACTGGAGGAGATTGCAGAAATACAGTGGGCTAATGTCGTGGAAGGATTTGAAAATGAGAATGAGCACATTAAACACAATTCACTGTAGCAAGAAGCTTATCCTGCAATGGGAAAGGTACAAATTTGCGGAGGAGGCGTAAATGCCAGTTAATGGCAAATAGGGCTGTAGAATTGTCAAGTTACTTAAATTCCCAACCCTTGAAAAGTATAAAAAGAAAACCTCCCTGTGTCAGCGAGAGTTGACAAAAAATCTCTTCTGGTAGTTAAAGTATCTGTTTGTCAACATAACACAGGTGGTATGTCTCTCTCTTCTCCCTTCAGCTTTCATCATATTATATGGAGTTGTTACAATGCTGGTTGATCAGCTTCGTGCCAGCTATCATTTTTGGCTTTGCTGGGTATTTATTTGTAACCAGTTGTCTTTCCTACTGCTAACTCTTCCTATTTTTCCAGACTGGGCTGACATTGATACATACTAATATATAGCAATGTCTGGTTTCTTTCATAGCCAATGAGTTCTAGAGTGGGATAACAAGGTGTAGAGCTGGAAGAACACGGCAGGCCAGGCAGCATCAGAGGAGCAGGAAAGCTGATGTTTCAGGTCTGGATCCTTCTTCAGAACTGGGGGAGGGGAAGGGGACTCTGAGATAAATAGAGAGAGGGGGAGGCGATGTTGGAAGGTGGATAGAGAAGCAGATAGGTGGAGAGAAGACAGACAGGTCAAGGAGGCAGGGATGGAGCCAGTAAAGGTGAGTGTAGGTAGGGAGTTGGGATGGGGTTTGGTCAGTTGGGAGGGAGGGGCGGGTAGGTGGGAGGGAAGATGGTCAGGTCAAGGAGGCAGGGATGAGGCTAGTAGGTAGGAAGTGGGGGTGGGGGTTGGTCAGTGATGTGGGAGGACCGGATAGGTGGGAGAAAAGACGGACAGGTCAAGGGGGCGGGGACAAGCTGGGCTGGTCTTGGGAGAATGTGAGTTGGTCATTGGAGAATGTCAGTTGGCAATACAATAGCCTAATGGCCATAAAGGACCATGAAGGTTGTAGGGGCATGAGATGGCAGACTTGGTATGCAGCCCAGAAAAGCAGTCATGTGAGTTGGATGGAGGTATTTGTTGGCATGGAAAGTATGGGGAAGGGAAATTAGTTGGTATTAACTTGACATGATGACTCTAAGGGACTATGGGGTAGATGGGTGAACATGAGTTGGCATTAAGTTGGCATGGAAGCTACAAGGAATGATGGGGGCTGGATGGGGTCAGGGGTTGTCACAGAGGGCAAAAGAAGTCATGGGAAGTGACAGGGACATGAGTTGGTATGGATGGTGAATCGGAGTGAGTAGGGATGATGAGGGATAAGGGCTAGAGGAGTTAATACTTAACAAAACAACTGAGGCTTTCATAAGAGCTATTTTGGGGTTAGGAACTTGGGGAAGTTCAGGTGAGTGTGGCATGGTGCTTGCTTTAAAGACTCAATCAAAGTGCTTCAGGACAAATAAATTTGAAAGGTAACAACAAACGTGAAAACTTTGAAGAGGAAAGGGAGGTTTGAGGTACAGGCCAAAGCAGAGGAAGGGGTCAGAGTGAGAAACAGCAAAGGTTTTAATAGTGACTTTGGCATTAGAAGTGGAGGTGGGGCTATGGCTGAACAAATCAGCAGCTGCAGACAAAGTGTGAAGGACCAAGGGTAAGACAATTGATATTTTGAAAGTGCAGTTGTAAGTGAATTGGGACATGATTTTGTAAAATCTCCTGGCAAAATCTGAGTTGAACTGGGAAAGCACGTAGGTTGATTGCAACACAAGGATGTAATCAGAGAAGGCCTTATCTGTGTTTGACATGATGGGAGTAGCAGAACCATCTGAGATATCAACTTTCATAGAACATCATAGAACCTCTACAGTTCGGAAACAGGCCCTTCAGCCCAACAAGTCCATACTGATCCTCGGAGCACCTCACCCAGACCCATCCATCTATCCTACACATCCCTGAACAGTACGGGCAATTTAACATGGCCAATCCACTTAGCCTACACATCTTTTGATTGTGGGAGGAAATTGGAGCACCTGGATGAAACCCATGCAGACACAGGGAGAATGTGCAAACTCCACAAAGACCAAGGGTGGGATTGAACCTGGGTCCCTGGTGCTGTGAGGCTAGAGTGCTAACCACTAGGCCACCATGCCGCCCAAACTGCAAATGGCCAAAGCTAATTCTGGGAAGTTGCCATGGAGATGGGGATTAAGGAAGAACATGTGCGCATTAATTTAGAGAAAAAAGCCATGATGAAGTGAGACAGAGTTTGAAACCACCAAGGATGAGAAGTGCATAGACTCAGAAAGAACATGCTGAAGATATCTCGGTAAGAATGTTTCTTTAATCATAATTGCACGGCTAGTAGAGAAGAAGGAGCTTCAATAAAACGTGATGAGGGTTAAACAATGTGATTGCACAAAGAAGAATGCTGCACGCATTCAGATATGGAAGCTTAAACTTATAAAAATAATTTTTCAAATCTATGGTCTTATCTGATGATGTACTCTTCCATTTGCATTTCTATCACTTCCTATTGCACTCTGGTTATCAACAGCTAAATTGCTGCCCTGCCCTACTAATTTGTTATTTCCTTTTACTTGTTATCTCCCAGCTGTTTAGTTTAAAGCCCTCTGCAATACCTTTGTTATACGATTCTAGAACCAGGGGTCACATTTTAAGGATAAGGGTAGGGCATTTAGGACTGAGATGAGGAAAAATTTCTTCATTCAGAGAGTGCTGTGCCTGTGAAATTCTCTTCCACTGAAAACAGTTGAGAAAAGAAACATTGAACGTTTTCACGAAGGAGATAGATATGGTTCTTAGGGATAAAGGAATCAAAGGTTATGTGGAGTAAGCAGGAACAGGGTCCTGAGTTGGATGATCACCATGGTCATACTGAACATATGAGTGGCACGGTGGTCCAGTGGTTAGCACTACAGCCTCACAGCACCAGGGACCCGGGTTCGATTCCAGCCCCAGGTGACTGTGTGGAGTTTGCACATTCTCCCTGTGTCTGCATGGGTTTCCTCCAGGTGCTCCGATTTCCTTGTGCAGGCTAGGTGGATTGGCCATGCTAAATTGCCCATAGTGTTCAGGGGTGTGTGGGTTATAGGGAGATGGGTCTGAGTGGGATGCTCCAAGGGCCAGTGTGGACTTGATGGGCTGAAGGGCCTGTTTCCACACTGTAGGGATTCTAATAGATTCCTTTTCTAATAGAATGGTACAGCAGGCTCAAATGGCCTACTCCTGTTCCTATTTTCAATACTTTTATGATTATCCAGAACATGGAACCAGCACTGTTGAGGTGTACGTCATTCAATTTGGACAGCTCCCAGTCTCAGCAGCACAGCTGTGAGTGCCCCAGGAATTGACACCATTTCCTGACACTACCTTTGAGGCACAGATTCACCTTTCTAACGCTATTAATGCCTGTGGGCATTTACTTGTGGCTAAGAGAATGACAAGCATTCCAGCTTATTTCTGTTTCTTTAAAATTGGGTTGTTTGACTTAGAGTCATTGGGATAGATTCATACAGCTGTACAGCATGGAAACACCCTTTGGTCCAATTCGTCTGTGCTGACCAGATATCCTAAACTGATTTAGTCCCTTTTGCCAGTATTTTGCACTTATCCCTCTAAATCCTTCCTCTTTGTGTACCCATCCAGATGCCTTTTAAATGTGGTGATTGTACCTGCCTCCATCACCTCTTCTGGCAGCTCATTCCAAACACACAGCACCCTCTGCGTGAAAACATTGCCCCTCGACTCCCTTTCCTGTCTCACCACAAACTTATGGCCCCTAGTTCTGGACTCCCCTACCCTGGGAAAAAGAGCTTGGCTATTCACCCTATCCATGCCCCTCATGATGTTATAAACCTCTATGAGATCACTCCTCAGCCATCGACGCTGAGTCACAACAATGTCCCAGCCTATTCAACGTCTCCTTATAGCTCAAACCCTCCAATCCTTGTAAATCTTTTCTGAATCCTTTCAAGTCTAACAACATCTTCACTAAAGCAGGAAGGCCATAACTGAACACAGTGTTCTAGAAGTGGCCTCACAATATCCTGTACAACTGCACATGAGTTCCCAACTCCCATATTCAATGCACTGACTCTTAAAGGCAACCGTGCCAAATGTCTTCTTCACTGCCCTGTCTATCTGCAACTCTACTTTCAAGGAACTATGCATCTGCATCCCTAGATATCTTTTTTTGGCAACACTGCCCTGGGCCCTACCATTAACTATATAAATCTTGCCCTGGTTTGCCTAAACAAAATGCAACACCTCACATTTATCTAAATTAAACTCCATCTGCCACTTCTCAATCCATTGGCCCATCTGTTCAAGGTCCCATTGTACTCTGAGATAATCTTCTTCACTGTCCACCACTACTACCAATTTTGGTGTCATCTACAAACTTACTAACCATGCCTCTTTCTTCACGTCCAAATCACTTACATAAATGATGAAAAGCAGCGGACCCAGCACCAATCCTTGTGGCACACCACTGGTCACAGGCTTCCAGTGTGAAAAACAACCCTCTACCACCATCCTACAAGCTAATTTTGTATACAAATGGCTAGCTCCCCCTGTATAACGTGTGGGTGGGCTAACCTCGCTAACCAGTCTACCATGCGGATTCTTGTCGAATGCCTTGCTGAATTCCATACAGAAAATGTCTACTGTTCTGCCTTAATTAATCTTCTTTGTAACCACTCCAAAAAACTCAACTAAATTAGTGAGAAACAGTTTCCCATGCACAAAGCCATGTTGACTATTCCTAGTCAGTCCTTGCCTATCCAAATGTGTATAAATCCTGTCTGGCAGAAACCCCTCCAACAACTTACCCACTGACGTCATGCTCACTGGTCTATAGTTCCCTGGCTTTTTCTTACCACCTTTCTTAAATAATGGCACTACATTACCCAACCTCCACTCTGCTAGGACCTCACCCATAGCTGTCAATGATACAAATATCTCTGCAAGAGGCCCAGCAATCTTTTCCTTAGCTTCCCACAAAGTTCTGAGATACACCTGATCAGGCCTTTCTCTAGCACTTCCTCTTCTGTATTATGGACATTTTTCAAGACATTTCTATTTATTTCCCAAGTTCCCTATCTTCCACGTCCTTCTCCACAGTAACTACTTCTAATAATTTTTTGGTTGAATACTTGAAAAAGCCCACAGTTACAGCTTCATGTCAATAGTCAATATGTTCAGTTTGATCATGACAATGATGCTAACATTTTGTTCCAGGCAGTAATGTTTGATTTACAAATTAAATCTGTAGGTAAATGACACTGGCTACTTTTATTGGACCAGTAACCTGTATGTCCCGTTTCAGTTTTAACAATATAAAGAGACTGATTTTGCAGCAAGACTGATTTTATCAGGCAAGTATCATACATTTCCCCTGCCTCCAAGTGCTTTCCCATCATTTTCTGATCAAAAGTTGTCTTATGTAATTTGCAGCACTTTTCACAATCACCAGATGTCTCAAAGCATTTGGCTTATTTTGGTGACCTACAAGTGCAGAGCTGTCTCCTGCCCCAGTATGTAAACTGGCAGGGCCAGTGACGTCCACACGGCTGCCTGCATCAAAAATGACGCAGACTAAATCCAACAAGAAAGAATGACAGGGCGTGGGGCTGGATGAACACAGCAGGCCAAGCATGACACATTGAACTGGAAACTGCAAGCAATGCTATATCCAAAAACGCATTTCTTTTTAAATTGAATATAGTTACATCGAAATAGATGGTATATGTCATATTTCATGTATTATTGGTAACAGTGTAACTAGCATGGATTCAGTTTACTTGAAAAGAAAGTTTAGTTAAGAGCTCTCAACTTGTAATTTCCAACAGCCATGGCTGCAACCAGTCTCTAACTTGTTTCTGCCAGTCTATATGTTCGGTTGGTCATTGGTTTCATCCTTTAGCTCCTAAACATATACAACTCTTAAAGCAATAAAACAAGTGTTTTAGATAATTACTGCATGAGATTCCTAAGATAATTATTATAACATTTGCTGTAACTGTAATGTGCCAAAAAGCAGAATTTTTCTTTTTTTTCTTCTTTTTAATTTAATTCATTCATGGAATGTGGGGTGTCACTGGGTGGCCAACATTTATTGCCCAACCCTAGTTGCCCTTGAGAAAGTGGTGGTGAGCTGCCTTCTTGAACTGTTGCAGTCCATGTGTTGTAGGTAGATCTACAATGTCAATAGGGTGGGAATTCCAGGATTTTGACCCAACACAAAAAGGAATAGTGATATGTTTCCAAATCAGGCTGGTGAGTTCCTTTGAAGGGCACCGCAGATGGTGGTTTTCCCATGTATATGCTGCCTTTGTCCTTCTAGATGGAAGTGGTTGTGGGGTTGGAAGGTGCTGTCCAAGGATCTTTGGTGAATTTCTGCAGTTCACCTTGAAGGTCACATACACTGCTGCTACTAAGCAGCATGGTGGAGGGTATGGATATTTGTGGAAGTGATGCCAAACAAGTGGGCTGCTTTGTCCTGGATGATATCAAGCCTCTTGAGTTGCTGGCCCTGCACTCATTCAGGCAAGTGTGGAGTATTCCATCATACTCCTACTGTTTAGATGGTGGACAGGCTTTGGAGAGTCAAGAGGTGAGTTACTCCCTGCAGGATTCCAAGCCTCTAACATATTTTTGTAGCCAGTATATTTATGTGGCTAGTCCAGTTCAATTTCTGGTCAATGGTGACCACAGGGTGCTGATAGTGGGGCTTTCAGCAATGGAAACATCATAGAATATCAAGTCACAATAGCTAGATTGTCTCTTATTGAAGATGGTCATTGCCTGGCATTTGTGTGGCATAAATGTTACTTGTCACTTTTCAGCCCAAGCCTGGATATTGTCCAGTTCTTGCTGCATTTGAACAGGGACTGCTTCAGTATCTGACAAGTCACAAATGATGCTGAACATTGTGCAATTATCAGCAAACATGCCCACTTCGGACCTTATGATGAAGGGAAGGTCATTGATGAAGCAACTAAAGAAGCATTAGAACACTACCCAGAGGAATTCCTGCAGAGATGTCCTGCGAATGAGAAGACTGGCCTCCAACAACCACAACCATCTTCCTTTGTGCCGGTTATCAATCAAACCAGTGGAAAACTTTCCCCCTGATTCCCAAAACTCTGGTTTTGCTGGGTTCCTTAAGGCCACACTGTCGAATGCAGCCTTGATGTCAAGGGCTGTCACTCTCACCTCACCTATGGAACTCAGCTCTTTTGTCCATGTTTGAACCAAGGCTGTAATGAGGTCAGGAAATGGGTGGCCCTGGCAGAACCCAAAACTGGGCATCACTGAGCAGGTACCACTTGACAGCACTGTTGATGACACCTTCCAGCACTTTACTGATGATCAAGAGTAAAGTGATGGAGTAGTAATTGACTGGGTTAGATTTGTCTTGCTTTTTATGTACAGGATACGCCTGTGAAATTTCTCACATTGTTACATAGATGCCTGTGTTGTCACCATATTGGAACACCTGGAGTACAAGTCTTCAGGACCACTGCCAGAATTATGTCAGGACCCATAATCTTTGCACTACCCAATGACTCCAATCGTTTCTTGATATTGTGTGGAATGAATCGAACTGGATCCTGTGACACTGGGTACCCCTGAAGGAGATTGAGATGAATCATCCATTTGGCATTTCCAGTTGAAGATTATTGCGAACGCTTCAGCCTTAGTTTTTGCATAGATGTGTTGGGCTTCCCATCGTTGAGGACGGGGATATTTGTCAAGCCTCCTCCTCCAGTGAGTTGTTTAATTGTCCACCACCATTCACGATTGAATGTGACAGGGCTGCAGAGCTTAAATCTGATCTGTTGGTTGTGGGATCACTTAGTTCTGTTTATCACTTGCTGCTTTTGCTTGCAAGCCGTCCTGTTTAGTAGCTTCACCAGGCTAACACCTCATTTTTACATATGCCTTGTGCAGCTCCTGGCATGCCCTCCTGCACTCTCTATTGATGCAGGATTGATCCCCTAGCTTGATGTTAATGGCTGAGTGGGCGATATGCCAGGCCATAAAGTCGAAGATTGTATTTGAGTACAAGTCTGTTACTGTTGATGATCCACAGCACCTCATGGATCCCAGTCTTGAGACATTAGATCTATTTGAAGTCTGTCCCATTTAGCATGGTGATAAAACCACACTACGTGATGTCAAGTATTCTCAGTGTGAAGGTGGGACTTTGTCTCCACAACGACTGTGCAGTGCTCACTCTTACCAATTGTGACATGGATTATTGCATCTGCTGCAGGCAGATTGGCAAGGGTGAGGCCAAGTATGCTTTTCCTTCTTGCTGATTCCCTCATCTGCTACAGACCCAGCAATGTCTTTTCGGACCCAACTGGCTCGATGAATAGTTCTGCTACTGAGCTACTCTTGGTGGTGGACAGTGAAGTTCCCCATCTAGTGTATGTTCTACACTATTGTCATTTTTAATATTTTATCCCAGTGCTATTCAACAGGAAGAAGCAGTGATTCATTAGATGAGGGAGGATGGTACATGGTAATCGGCAGGAGAATTCTTTGCTCAAGTTTGACCTGATGCTATGAGACTTCCTAGAGTCAGGAGTAAATATTGAGGATTTTCAGGGCACCTCCCCCCCGGCTGTAAACCACTGTACTTCCACTTTCTGCACTGTAGGAATTCTGTGATTCCGTTCCTAGAGGGTATTAGTGAACCAGATGGGTTTTTCTGACAACTGGCAACAACTTCATGGTCATCATCAGACTTAATGCCAAAGTATTACTGAATTCAAATTCCACCATCCTTTGTGGTGTGATTCAAACCTGGGTGCTCAGAATTTACTGGGTTTCTAGATTAATAGTCCAGTGATAATCCAGGTAGTTCTCCTATAATGCGATAGTTGTGTTTTTGTGTGACCGTGAGCTATAGAAAATTGTGATAGGGAAATCGCTACAGAAAATCACTATACCTGTACAGCAGAAAGTTCACATTACTTAAACAGTGTCCATTATTCATTATCGCGTTACAGCCAACACGTGTTAACAAAACACGCGTTATAACAGAACTACCTGTACCACTATGCCATCGCCTCTCCATTTCGGTTGTAGTCTGAGTCCAGAAAGTTATTTGACAGCTTAAATAGGCAATGTGCTGTTTTCTTCTCTGTGGAGTGTATGAATAGGGCAGCTTTCACAGTGTCTAACCAGTGCTATAAGTATGAGAGAAGGATAGCAAGCAATGACTCGAGCAAGAAGCAGTGAGAGTCAGAGTGAGAAGCAGACATAGCTCACAAGATGGGCAGCAAGTGATCAGCGAAAGCTCAGGAGGAGGGATGGCAAGCAGTAAGCAAGACGGAAGTGGGTGATGAATGGGAGCCAGTGGAAGGCAGTGACCAGAAGGTAGTCGGTGAGCAGTTGGTAGGACACAGTGAGTGGGCGGCAAGTTGGAAGGCAACTAATGGGCAGCAGTGAGGGCTTGAGAGAAGGGCAGACAGAATGGTGCAGCTAGAAGTGAGTATTGCTAACACTTGTTGTACACACAATGAGAACATCAGTGGGTAAGAGAAAATGAGCTCACACTGGAAGATAGAGTGGGCATCAAATGCATATGCATAACTGTTTGGTCTCAAAAACAGTGTTCAAAATGCTTGGGAGTGGTGAGCAAACTCGCCCTCAAAATGTCACAAATAGCCCCGAAGAAATGACAAAAAATTCAAAACATTGGAAGAAAAGTCATCCCGTATTTTTTATTTGGAGGAATAGCAAGTATGGGGCAGGCAGAATCTATGGGGACCATTCCTCCAGTTACAGATTCTTTCACATGCTGGCTGCTCCAGCCCCTTCAAAGACACGTTCCCCCAGAGGTTCCACTCTTGCTGCTCCACCAGGGATAGAATTTATAATCGGACGAGCAACAAGGCCAGAACGGAGGGAACTTAAGAGGCGAAGTTAATCTGCTGCTGTCATGGAGGTAATTTGGCTGGAAGTGACCAATCACCTCAAACAGCTGTTACAGCTGCTAGACAACAGTAAAACGGAAGTTACCAGAGACCCAGTGATTGGGGATAAAGTACAACTCACACCACTCCATGACTAGCGAATCGTGACCATTGTAAAAAAAAAGTTCCTCTGAACACAGTTCTTACTTTCCCACCTCCACTAATAAGCAAAAGTTCCCAAAACTGAAAGCTGACTTCACAATTTTTATCTGAAGAAAGATTTCCTAACAATGCTTCATCACTGTGTTGTGTTGTTTTCAATGTAAGTCAACTAACAAAATCCTGAGGTTACCATTGACCAGAAACTGAACTGGATTAGCCATTTTTTATTTTAATTCATTCATGGGATGATGCTAATATTTATGCTCATCCCTAACTGCCCAGATGCAAGTGAAGAGTCAACCACATTGCTGTGGGTCTAGAATCATATGTAGGCCAGACCAGATAGGATGGCAGTTTTTCTTCCCAAAGGACATCCCTTAAAAGACATTATAAACATTGTGGCTACAACAGCAGGTCAGAGGCTTAGCATCCTGCAGTGCGTAACTCATCTCCTGACTATCAACATCTGTCCACCATCAACAAGGCAAAGTCAGGAGTATGATGGAATACTTCCCACTTGCCAGAATGAGTGCAGCTCCAACAACACTCAAGAACCTTTACACCATCCAGGACAAAGTAGCCCACTTGATCGGCATCACATTGACAAAGATCCACACCCTCCACCACTAATGCCCATTAGCAGCAAGTACCATTGATAAGATGCACAGCAAAAAGTCACCAAGGGTCCTTTAGACAGAAGTTTCCAAACCCATGAGCACTATCATCTGGAAGGTCAAAAAGCAGGGGGACACAACCACACCTGCAACTTCCACTCCAAACCACTCATTAACCCTGATCTGGAAATATATCAAATTCCTTCAGGATCATTGGGTCAAAATACTGGAAACCCCTCTCTAACAGCATGGTGGGTCTGCCAAAGTGCCCAGTGTGCGTGTAAGACTCGGAAGTATCGCAACTGTTTAAATGGGTATTGGTAAAAACGATTTTTCAGTATCTATAAAAATTTAACCTACTCTTCTGTAACAATTTTCTAATCCTGATTAAGGAACCATAGAAGGAAAACCAATCAAATTTCTGAATCCACCTCATAGTCCTTTAAGAGGACAATGGTCTCCACCTTGTCCATCATACACGCAACCAAGAAGAACATTTATAACAAAATTAATGCACAACTATTGCATCACAATCCTGATCTGTATCATATAGATAGTACAGGTGAGCTATATAAAGCAGAAATTCCAGCTTCTGACCTGCTCTGCTAACAACAGCGTTTATTTGGCTGATCCATTCAGTTTCTGGATAATAGTAACCCTCATGATGTCATTAATATGGATTTCAGCAATTATAAAGGCATTCGATGTCAAGGGGAGATGGTTTCCATCTCTCTTGTTGAAGATAATCATTTCCTGGCACTTGCTGTTACTATTGCTTATCATAGCAAACCTTGATATTGTGAAGGTCTTTCTGCATTTGGACATGGGCTGCTTCAGTACCTGACAAGTCACAAATGTTGCTGAACAATATGCAATCATCAGCAAATATCTGCACTTCTGACCTTATGATGGAATGAAAGTCATCAATTAAGCAGCTGAAGGTGGTTAGGCCTAGGTCACTAGCCTGAAAAACTCCTGCAGCATTGTCCTTGGGCCGAGATGTTTGACTGCCAATAATTGCAAACATCTTCTTTTGGCCTAGGCATGGCTCCAATTAGTGGAGAAGTCTCCCCACACCCTGAGGAAGGGTCACTGGACCCGAAATGTTAACTCTGACTTTTCTTCACAGCTACTGCCAGACCTGCCGAGCTTTTCCAACGACTTCTGTTTTCCTCCCCACACCCAACTGATTGCACTGACTTCAATCTTGCTAAGGCTCCGTGATATCACACTAGATTAAGTTCTGTAAAGGTCATTCACTCTCACTTCACCTCTGAATTCAGCTCCTTTGTCCATGTTTAGACCAAGACTGCATTGAGATCTGGAACTGAGTGATCTGGTACAACCTAAAGTGTGCCTCAGTGAGCAGGCTGTTGTCGTGCAGGTGCCACTGATAGCATTACCGATGGCACCTTCCATTTCTTTGACAATTCAGTCTAAACTGACTGTGCAGTATTTGGCCTGGATTGCGTTGCTGCCAGACAGAGCAAAATTACACAAGTCAAAAAGGAACAGAGAAAGAATTGGAAAAAACGAATGAATGAGGAAGACATTTATAGAAAGAGACAGTTTTACTCCATGAGCAACATCAATAGAAACCAATCTGTCATGGGATCGAGGATTTCAGTAGATTTTCTTTCTCTTCACAGTCAGAAGGACTATTGCTTTGAAACAGTAAAATATATTACAGCGAGTTTACTTGTCAATTTGAGCATTTCTTTTTCTATTCTACTCTCAAATACAACTCAACTGTATTAACTGGCAGGGTGTAATTGGTGTAACATACGTACAGTCTGATTGCACTCAATTTTACAAATGCATGATATATACTCAGCTCCAAAGGAGACAAACCAGCTTTCCATAATATGAGCAGAGCTGATGTTAATAAAAGCATGACAGTATGCAGCATGATCAGAATTCTTATGACTTATTTGAGTGCATTACAAATTCAACATACCAGAATTACTATCTTCTAGCTCCAGTAAAGAAACCATTTATCACACAATTTGAAATCCAACATTTACAGATAAATTTTTCTCGAACAATGAACTGAGCACTGTTATAATGTTAAAACAAAGAACCAAATGTAAGATTTTCTCTTTTCCAACTCTTTTTTTAAGGGAGTATAGTTGGGAACGTAAAGAATGAGCCACTGAAATACATTGCAGCTTTTGATCCACACAGCAATACATTTATGCAGTTTTATGCAATCACATTAATGTGATAAACAGTGAAGAAACAATTAAGAAGAACTGCTACATTTCACTGAAGTACAGAAATATCACACAAGAGATGAACAAGGAGTAGAAATTGAGAAATATAACATCTATCAAGGGAAAAGATACAACTATGGAAGGGCAAATGCATGAACATGGATAGAAATTAATATTGCTAAATGTGACATATTCTAATTGGGAATTCCTGTCAACTGCCAGCTCAAGTAAAGCTGAAGTGAAACAGAACCAGGAACAACCAAGAGAGAAGGTAAAAATATTAACAATTCTAAAGTGACAATCTCTCTTAACTACCACAAGTGAACAGAATACAAGAGCAGTTGCTGCATTGCATTTAGTATTCAGCCGTCTACCACAACTCAGTAGTGAACTGGAACTGGGTGAATACTTGGTACCAGGGATTTTTTTGATATAATAAGTTTTGACACTGTAATTAAAATCAAGGCCAAAAGTAATAATGTAAGTTTCTGAGACGAAAGCACTAACTTTTCCAACTATGAAAAGAGTATTCAGAAGATTAAGAAAGAAAACAAAAGCAGAATGAAAGTTTTAGATTATGCATCTGTTTGGAATTAAACATAGAAAGGAGCCATGTCTCCATGCAGAGAGAAACACATTCAGACCACAACTGCACACTTTGATCAAAAAATGTGAAAAGGTAAAGGGAAGTGTTTTAAAGGTATGCAGAGCCAAAGAAAATTCAGGTCCCTAACCATACAAATATCTTTTGAGAATAATTACAATCAATATGGAAGAGATAAGACTTCAGATAGCCATGAGCAACAGAGTAGCACAGTGGTTAGCACTGCTGCCTCACAGCACCAGGGACCTGGTTTCAATTCCACCCTAGGTGACTGTGCGAAGTTTGCAGATTTTCCCCATGTCTGTGTGGGTTTCCTCTGGGTGCTCCAGTTTCCTTCCACAGTCCAAAGATGTACAAGTTAGGTGGTTTGGCCAAGTTAGGTGCATTAGTCACGGGAAATAAAGGGTAGGGGGATGGGTTTGGATGTAATGCTGTTCGGACAGTCAGTGTGGACTTGTTGGGCCGCGTAGCCTGTTCCCACACTCTGGGAATTCTAAGATTCTAAATTATTCTCCTTATCCTTCGTCTCTTGGGCATACATTGCATTCATGGATATCTCATGACTACTGAATTGCCACCAAATAAACAATGTTTTGGCAATTTAGCAACTGAATCCTATTTCTGCTTAAACTGATTTGTCCTGTTTGATTGTCATGGTTCTGACAAACAAGAGCCCTTGCGTGCAAAGATAATTTTGTGTTTAAAAATGTACCCTTTTTTCCATGTCTCCTTGTAAGTTCTTTTCTTCCTATACTTCCTACACTTTTTGATGGTTATGGGAATAGTTTGGGTGTTAAGAATGACACTCTGAAATACATTCTGCATTACCAATAAATTTGTAGAGCCTGATCACCACTAGTATTGCAAGGCCAGCAATTATTTCCTATCCCTAACTGTCCTTGATAAAGTAATTACACTATGGGAAAGGGAGTTCCAGGTTTTCAACCTAGCAATAGTGGAGCTACAGGGATCTAGTTCCGAGTCAGGAGATGTTTGAGTTGGACAGGAACTTGCAGATGGTGGTGTTCCCAAGGATTTGCTGTCATTATTCTTCTAGGTGTTGGAGATTGCTGGTTTGGAAGGTGCTTTCAAAGGAACCTCTGTGAATTGCTACAGTACACTTTGTAAGTTGTTCACACTGCTGCCACTGTGGGTAGTGGAGGTTGGAGGGACGATTTATGGTAGTGGGATGGTGTGTCAATCAAGCAGACTGCTTTCTCTGAGAATATATTGACCCTCTTGAATGTTATTGGAGCAACACATCCAGCTAAGTGCAGAGTATTTGATCACACCCCAGGCCCACGCATTGTAGATAATGAGCAGGCTTTATGAATGGAAGGTAATTTACTTGCTATAGAATTCATAACCTCTGCCCTACTCTTATAGCCACAGTATTTATACTTCGCTCTTTGCAATTTCTCTTTAAGCTTTGATAAGCCACAGACATATGTAAGCGCAGAAGCTACATTATTGATTTGGGAAGATACAAATCTAACAAATACATGGCAAGAGATGGATTACGGGGGAAGCTGGCACATAACAGCAACTGGATGATGCAGTAGCACCCGATACTCAAGAATGTAAACAGAAGAGATGCTGCAGCAAGCCATCTGCTGGTAGGCATTAACAACACACATGTAGAATCCAAGATCAACCATCCCAGAAATAAAGATATTGGAAACAAATTTCAGGAAGGAACAAAACTTAAATCCCAAACCTCCCACTGCAAATTATCCACTGGACAAGTCTTCTTCTGGATTATGGATAGGCTATGTTGTTTGTTAACTTTGTTAATTATTTTAATTTGTTCTGATATGATTTTTGGTTGTTAACATCTGGATAGTTTGCTGGCTGGGAAGATAACATGCCTATTTAAACAAAGTCAGGAAAAAATCTTAAACAATTTGCAGTTGCATGATCAGAGATAATAGGAACTGCAGATGCTGGAGAATCCGAGATAACAAGGTGTAGAGCTGGATGAACACAGCAGGCCAAGCAGCATCATAGGAGCAGGAAGACTGAAGGGTCTAGGCCTGAAACGTCAGCCTTCCTGCTCATATGATGCTGCTTGGTCTGCTGTGTTTATCCAGCTCTACACCTTGTTACCTGCAGTTGCATGATCAGTAGTTTTAGAAAACTAAATAAGAAACTTGGTTGCCTTTGTCTGGTTTATTGGTTGATTATTGCTAGCTTCTGTCAATCTGTCCATATTTCAGCCAATCCACAGAGATAGCTGGTCATTTGAGACATACAGTAAAATGTGACATAATCTGCCATACTAAGAGCACACTGAATAAAGCAACATTCGCAACATGGCTTAAAGTCAGATGCTCATCTGGTGAACTAACACAGACAGGATGGGCCTCCTGCGCTAACTTTTCAATGAGGAGCCTGTCATGAACTCTAGATTTGACCAATGTTAGGTTGTTTGGTTATGAGAAAAAAAAACCAGTTCAGAGTAGCTTATGGCAAATCATCAAGATTTATTTAAGGAACACTACAGCCAGCCAGGAAACTCTGAAAATGAATTACAATCTGTTCGAATTCTTTGAAGCTTTAACTAAATTGATTGTACAGAATACTCCATTACATCCACTCTGCTTGAATTTTCACTAGGCATTTGATACTGCTTTTATATGTTTGGCTCACTGAAAAAATAATGAGGTTTATTCACAAAAAAGCATCAATGGCTAAGTGGAATCAGGATGTTCCAACTTTATGCTGATCATTGGCCAGATTAAATATGAAATATTGGATAATGTAGGCCACATTGCAGCTGAACAGGAACATACCTGCCTGTGATTTCCAAGGGTAGAGGAACCTCGCATTATTTAAATATCACAGGTGGACGGCCAAACTAGATGCACATTTTGAGTTATTAACTGTCCCAGAAATTGCAGGGCAGCACACCAGTTTTGTGGTACCAAGCTGCACCCAGAAACATTATTTGGATAGATCATGAATTATCAGCCACGATATGTTTAAAAGAGATGTAATTTATGAAGAAAGATTCATACATTTAGAAGAGTTTGCATTAGAGACAGGTTTGCAAAGATAAACAATCCAGATTTTTTAAAAATCTAACATATTATGAAGAAGGTTCATGCTAACAGGTTGTTTATTTTAGACTGCCAATTCAAAGCCGGATAGTACAATTGGTTCATATTTTACACAGTAAAAAAATCTATCAAATTCATAGCAAGTTCTGGGCTCTGATTTGCACAATTCCCCAAT
Organism: Ginglymostoma cirratum; assembly: GCA_024137785.1. Lineage (NCBI taxonomy): Eukaryota > Metazoa > Chordata > Chondrichthyes > Orectolobiformes > Ginglymostomatidae > Ginglymostoma > Ginglymostoma cirratum. The sequence continues at coordinate 16,320,047 of JAHRHZ010000050.1, forward strand.
CTAGTTCTGTTTCCTGATTCTGAAATCACCTGAAGCCTTTTGCTACCATGACATGCCAATGGTCAAGAATGTAATTCCTTTTTGTGTAATTTTCAATTTGAACTGTAGAGGCCACATTAATGGCACAGTCCAAGATTTGCAACTGAATGTGCAACCTCCAGCTATAATGGGTTTTACTTCCATTGCTCTAATATGATCCACCATTACATTTCTGGGTTGGATTATTGATTACACAACAGCTTTAATATTAATGAAACGGAAATTCAATCTTGGGTTAGTACGGAAATTCAATCTTGGGTTAGTGCATAAATTCACCCTAAAAACTCAAGAAGCCTGAAATAAGACTAAATTACAAATAATAATTTCCTAATAATTTATTTTTTAAAATCCACTTTTACATTACAATTAGGATGTATTAAAATAGCAACTTACTATTAGTTCTCTGTACTTTTTCTTTAACGATTGATGGCGCTCCCGAAGCTGATTAGCCATTAGTTTGTACTGGTCCCGTTCTTGTTGGCATGTATCAAGCTCCTTGGAGAGAATCAAAAGAGCTTCTTTCTTGCTCTCCAGCTTTCTTTTGCATATCAAATACTAAATCAATGGAAATGTTGAAGTTAGACCAAAACATGATGTAAAACCACACAAATTTTAGACTTAGTTCTTTTCAAAGAAACAGCAATTTATTTCTTTTTCAAATTTCTGCAAGTTTCCATGATCTATTAAAATTTTAAGAAATACATAACATTTAAACAAGCAACTCAAGCTTCCTTACGTAGATACATTTGAGTGCTACATCAAATGACAATGATTTGTTTGCAACAATGACATTGTCACAGAAAACCTACAGACTAGTATTTTAATGAGGACTTTTGCAGTGTTTGCCTACAAAACACCCTGGGACAGAAAGTATCACTACACATATGCATCCATAAATACTGGGATTACCTAATGCTATCACTGAACTTACTTAGTGTGCACTTAGCATGAAGTTTGGGGAAAGGTACTTTGATTTCAAGCCCATCACTGCGGTACCTGCCCACTTAGAAAGCATTGAGGAATAACACAACGACCAGCCAATGGGAAAGGCGAATGTTGTGAAATGTGAGGGTTGCTTTCTGAAACAAGTCAAACATTGCACCCAAATGTCACTCTTTGTAAGACACAGTTGGAGGGTGCGGTTATATATATTTCAATGTTCACTGCTTTGTTTTTTGATTGCCAAGGTAGCTAGGCTAGCCTGCCCATCCTTCCTCTTAATTTCAATAACAGACAAGATTCACCATCACCCTAATACCTCTCATCAAGACCAGGCAGATGAATTGAACAGTTATTTTGTATTAGTCTTCACTATAGAGAATACAAGTAACATCCCAAAGCCACAAAACGTTAGTAAATGGAATGCAGGGTGGACCTCAGGAAAATCACAATCACCTGAGAAGTGACACTGAATAGAGTGTAGGGGCTGGGGACTGACCAGTGCTCAGGTCCTGATGGTCTTCATCCTAAGGTCTTAAAAGAAGTCGCTAGTGAGATAGTTAATATACTTGTTTTAATCTTCCAAAAGTCTCTTGATTTGCCAACTTGATTTGATTAGATTGGAAGACAGCGAATGGAACTCCTTCCATCAAAAGAGGGAGGGAGACAGGAAGCAGGAAAATGCAAGCCGGTTAGCTTAATACTTATAGGGAAAATGTTACAAGCTTTTATCAAACAAAGTTTAACAGGGCACTTGGGTGAGGTCAAGTTAATCAGGCAGAGTCAACATGGTTTTGTGAAAGGGGAATCATGATTGACAAATCTACTGGAGTTCTATGAGGTGGTAACGTGCTGCGGATAAACAGGAACCAATGGATGTATTGTACTTACGTTTCCAGAAGATGTTTGATAAGATGCTACATCAAAGATTACTGAAGAAAATAAAAATTCATGGTATAGGTGATCCATACTGGTGTGGATAGAAGATTCGCTGGCTAACAGAAAATGAGGTACAGGCCGTAAGTGCATTGGAGTCAGATCAGAGAAGTTTTACTGAATGAATACCTGGAATGGGCAAGCTTTCTTAGGAAAGGTTAGGCTGGGCTTTATCAACTAGAAGTTTTGAAGAGTAAGTGGCAACTTGATTTTAATAAATTAAATCCTAAAGGGCCTTGACAGTTTGGATATGGAAAAAAGGTTTCCTTTATGGGAGAATCTAGAACTAGGGGGCCAGTATTTTATACTCATAGATCGCTCATTAGAACAGAGATTAGACTATTCTTTTAATCTCAGAAAGTCGAGAGTCTTTGGAACTCTCTCCCTGAAAAGGGTGGTGGAAGCAAATTCCTTGAATATAAGGCAGAGGTAAATAGGAAGAAGAGTAGCCATTCAGCCCATTGAGCCTGCTCTTCCAGTTAATACAGCAAAGCTGATCAAACATTTCAATGTCTTTTATCCACACTATCCCCATAACCTTTCATGCCATGAATCAAAAATGTATCAAACCTCTCCTTTAACAATATACAAGACCTGAGCTTCCACACCCAAAGTAGAGAATCCCAAAGATTCACCACCTTCATTCTCCTCGATTCTCATTTCAGTCCTAAATCCCATTTTCTAAAATTGGTCCCCTTGTTCTAGACTCATAACAAGGAGGGAAATCTACCTCCACCTGATCTGTTCATCCCTTGAAGTATTTTATAGGTTTCAATGAGATCATCTTTCATTCTTAGAAACTCTAGAGAATACAAGCCTCTTTTGCTCAATTTCTCTTCATAGGATAGTTCCACTATTCTGGGAATAAGTCTGGTGAATCTTTGTTGTACTCCATTTTTGGCAGTAATATCGTTCCTGAGATGAGAAGACCAAATCTCCACACAGTACACGAAATGCAGTCTAACCAAGTTCCTCTACAACTATCGCAATACTTCACTACTTGTGTACTCAAATTCTCTTGTGATGAAGCCCAGCATTCCAATGGCTTTCCTCATAGCTTGCTGCACCTGTGCGTTAGCTCTCTGACACTTGTTAACAAGGACATCCAAGACCCTATGCATATTTACAACTTCCAAACTCTCATCATTTGAGAAATAGCCTGCACATCTGTTCTTCCTACTGAAGTGGAAAACCTCACTTTTTTCCATATTATGTTCCATCTGCCCAATGAGCCTCATCAGATCTTCCCGAAAACATTCTTCCTCACAACACACATTCTCACTTAGCTTCGTATCAGCTGCAAACTTGGAAATATTACATTTGGTGCCCATGTTATTGTGAGTTGCTAGCAGCCCAAGTATGGATCCTTGCTGTGTCCAACTAGTTACAGCCCACGAAGGTAAGAATAACCTATTTATTTTTACCTTCTTTTCACCTGCTAGCCAATCATTAATCCATGCGAGTACCTTACTTTGTATACCACATGCTTTAATCTTGCTAAACAACCTCTTGTAGAGGAATTTATTAAAAGCCTTCCAAAAACCCAAAAACAGGACATCCATCGACTCTCTTCATCAATTTGGTTGGTGCTAACTGAATAATACTCCAGAAGGTTTGGAAAACACGATTTTCCATCCATAAATCTGTGCTGACTACATCCAATCAAATAATTTTTATCCAAGTGTCCGTTTATCACATCCTTTATGATGGATTCAAGTAATTTCTCGACTGATGGTCTAAGTCTGATGAGTTGGTATTTCCCTGAATTTTTCCTTGCTCCTTTCTTAAGAGTGGGATGATACTTGAAAGCTTCCACTCTGTACGTATCATTCCAAAATCTATGGAATTTTGGAAAATGATAACTAATGCATTGACTCTCTCTATAGTCACACTGGGATGTTAACTATCAGGTCCCAAAGACTGATTGACTTGCACTAATTCCTCCAGTACAAATGTCTTACTATTAATAATTTCTTCACTTCCTTATTCTCCCTAGTCATCTGGATCTCTAAATCTGGGAGATTTCTTGTATCACAGACACAACGCAATAACTTTGCTTCTCTACCATTTTTCTACTCCCTTTTATAATTCTCTTGACCCTGCTTTTGTTGGATCCATCTTCATCTTAGCCAAATATTTCCCTTTTAAGTACCTATAAATGCTTTTTTCAGTTAGATTCTTGTTAAGCAAGGGGTCGAAAGGTTATCCACAGTAGGTGGTAATGTGGATTTGAAGTTACAATCATATCAGCCATGATCTTACCTGAGTGGTGAGGCAAGACTGTGGGGCAAAATAGCCTACTCCTGCTCATGATCCATAAGTTTGCATGACCAGGAATGCTGATGAAGTGGAAAACCCTTTGTTAAGTGCACCACCCTCCTACACCAGCATTTTCATAAAGTTTGGTTGAAGACTGCTGCCTAAAACACACCATAGAAACTTTCCTGCAAGATCAGGAGCCGATCTATCTGGGACTACAATGTTTTACATGTATTTTGCCTTTAAGAGAATTGGCCTTTCAGGACTCCATATACTGTGTGTATAAAATGTTCTAACTGTGCCTGGCAGTTGATCTGCTATGGTTTTGTAAGGTGCACATATCAAAATCAGTTGCTGTAATGGCTGCCTTATAATTTATAATATGTTTTACTTTTTTAAATAAACTATCCCTTAGAGTTAATCAATCCATGACGAGTGACTATTAGACCACTATGGTTAACATGAAACTCCACTGCTTCAGTTACAGTGGAAATCTTGTGCCAAGATTTCTTGGATTTTGCATCAAAAGGTCCCGCATTTAGATGTACTGGTTTAACAACAGCTGCTTGTTTAATATTTATTTTGAAGTTTGCTTTTTTCAAATGTTAGCCCCTTATCCAGGAGAGGGTGCAGGAGAGGGGAAAAAGGCTTCACTAAATGAACTTTATGCAATGCCCTTGTACAGAAAAGGGCAAACATTTGAGATTTTGCATTTACAGTTGGTTATGTAAAAGTGGATAAATTCCTTTGTTTAATTTTACAATCTACATAATTTATGCATACTGCTTTAATGTTTTGCTAATTAATTCTTGATTGTATTATTAATTCTTAATAAACTGGGAGTAGTTATATCACAATTGTTAAGTTATCATTTTCCAAAAGGATGGAGAATGTTTGCAACCTTTCTCTATCATTAGTAGGTAACAGAACAGTAACAGTGGAATAATACTAAATGTCAGAGGTGCTTGCTGGGATTTCTGCCTTGTACTCACTCCTAGATATCCATAATTCTTTATTCAAACACAGTAAAACATTCTGCTAAATGAACATCAATTTAGTTGACCAGTCACTGTAACAGATTCTCATTACCATTTCTACATGGCTATAAAGTTAATTTAAATAGAAGACTATGACAGCAGAAAAAAAAATCTATACTTACAAAGCGTGACTGACTAGATAATACACTATATGGTAATGCATACAAGGTACTGAATAATTTCAATACTGCTCTGGCATTTTTCGGAATATAGTTATCATTCATTTGATCAATTCTGCATCATGCATTCACTTCTATTGTAGAGATCTGTAATTGACTTTCATTTATTTCACCTCATCACAACTTGAGGCAGTTTTTGTTTTATTCATTCATGACATGTGGACAACAATGGCTAGGCCAGCATTTATAGCCCTCACCTACATTCCCTTGAGAAGACGCCAGTGTACTGCCTCTTGAACTGGTGCAGTAGATATGGCGTATCTGCACCCATAATGCTGTTAAACAGGGAGTTCCAGGATTTTGACCTAGCGTCAGTGAAGGAATGACGATAAGGTTCCTAATTAGGATGCTAAGCAGCTTGGAAGGGAACTTGCAGGTTGTGATGTTCCCACATTTCTGCTGCCTCTATTTTTCTATGTGCCAGAGATCATGGGTTTGGAAGTTATAAGAAAGATTTGTGAAACTTGAAAGGGTTCAGAACAGATTTCCAAGGATGTTGTCAGAGTTGGAGGGTTTGAGCTGTAGGGAGAGGCTGAATAGGCTGGGGCTATTTTCCCTGGAGCATTGGAGGCTGAGGGGTGACCTTATAGAGGTTTGTAAAACCATGAGGAGCATGGATAGGGTGAATAGTCAAGGTCTTTTCCCCAGGGTGGGAGTGTCCAAAACTAGAGGGCATAGGTTTAAGGTGGTGGGAGTGTCCAAAACTAGAGGGCATAGGTTTAAGGTGAGAGGAGAAAGATTTAAAAGGCATCTAACTGGCAACTTTTTCACGCAGAACATAGTGCATATATGGAATGGGCTGTCAGAGGAAGTGGTGGAGGCTGGTAAAATTACAACACTTAAAAGACATCTGGATGGGTATATGAATAGGATGGGTTTAAAGGGATATGGGCCAAATGCTGTCAAATGAGACTAGATTTCTTCAGGATATCTGGTCGGCATGGATGATTTGGACTGAAAGGTCTGTTTCTGTGTTGTATATCTCTATGACTATGACTCTAAGTTGCTGTCGAAGGAGCCTTGGTGAATTGTTACACTGCCTTTTGTAGATGTGCAGATGATACGCCCTCCTATTTGATGGAGTGAACATTTTAAATGGGGTGCCAATGAAGTGGGTTGTTTTCTCATGGATGGTGTTGAACTTCTTGAGTGTTGTTGGAACTGCACTCGTCCGGGCAAGTGGAAAGTATTCCATCAGGGCTCTGATTTGTTCCTCGTAGATGGTGGGCACCTCGGATGAATCAGGAGGTGAGTTAGTCGCTGCAATATTCCTAGTCTCTGACCTACTTTTGTAGCCACTACATTTATATGGATAGTCCAGTTCAAATTCTGGTCAACGATAAGCTGCAGGATGTGGGAGATTCAGCAATGGTAATGCGATTGAATGTAAAATAGAGATAGATAAGATGTCTCCTATTGCAGTAAACATTGCTGGCATGTGACTGGCAGACATGTTCCTTGCCACTTATCATCCCAAGCCTGAATGGTGCCCAGATTTTGCTGCATTTAAACAAATACTGCTTCAGTCTCTGAGGAATCACAAACGATGCCAAATATTGGTGTGATCATCAATGATTATCCTCACTTCTGATTGTGGAGGGAAAGGCACTGGTGAAGTAGCTGAAAATATTGGAGCCCAGAACATTACTATGAGGAACTCCAGCAGTGATAATATGGGACTGAGCCAACTGGCTTCTTAAAACCACAACCATCCTACTAGGTATGATGCCAATTAATGGAGAGCTTTTCCCACCTCCTAATGATTCCAATTTTGCTCAGGCTCCTTGATGCCACATTTGGTCAAGTGCTTCCTTCATGTCAAGGACAATCACCCTCATTTCCACGCTTCTATTCAGCCATTTTCTCCCTGTTTGGACCAAGGTTGTATTGAGGTGAGGAGCTCAGTGAGCCTGACAGAATCCAAGCTGAACATCAGGTTTATTATTGTACATTTACCACTTGATAACACCTGCCATCCACCATGCTGATAACTGAGATTAGATTGATGGGGCAATAAGTGGCTGGGTTGAATTTTTCCTGTTTTTTTTGGACAGGACATGCTGAAGCAATTTTCCATCTTGTCAGGTAGATGTCAGTGTTGTAGCTGTACTGGAACAGATTGGCTCAGGGTGCAGCTGGTTCTAGTGTACATGTCTTCAGCACGATTGCCAGAACTTTGTCAGAGTCCATAGCCTATGCAGTTTCTAATGCTTTCATCTTTCTTAATGTCACGTGCGATGAACTGAATTGGCTGAAGTCCGACAACTGTGGACTCAAGAAAAGGCCAATATCAACCATCCACTTGGCACTTCTGGCTGAAGATGCTTTGCCTGTGTTTCTTGCAGTGATATGCTGGACTGCCCCATTATTGGGGATGGAAGTAATTATGGAACCTCTTCCTTAATTGTCTATCATCATTCACAATTGGATGTGGCAGAATTAACTATGATCGGTTGGTTGTGCAGTTAGGTTCACCTATCGCATGCTGCTTATACTGCTTGGCATGTAAGTAATCACATGTTATGGTTCACGAGGTTGACCCCTCATATTTAGGTATGCCTGGTGCTGCTCCTAACCTATCCTCCTGCACTCTTGATGTACATGGTAATTAACAAGAGGTTTCCTTGCCAATGTTGGACCAGATGCCATGAGTTTTTACAGAGTCCAGAGTCAAAGTTGAATGCTGGCAGAGCAACACCCCTCTCAATGGTATGTAACTGTGGCACCTCCACCTGTTGTTCTGTCCTGTTGGTGGGATGGAACATACGCAGGGATGCTGATGGCATCACTGACAAGCTCCTTCTTGATTCATCCTCTGGGACATCTCCCCCAATTTCGGCGCTAGCCCCTAGATGTCAGTAAGTAGGGCTATACAAGGTTGACAGAGTTTGCCAGAGTCTTTTCCGGTGCCTTGGTTAATGCCAGTAGCTTGTCAGATTTTATTCCTTTTAATATCAGCCAGTCACTGAGCATTTAAAATTACTGTGTATCAAAATAACTTTAATTTGATTGGAAGTTATTTTTCTGGGGTTACCAAAAAGTTCGGTGCCATCAGTCATTTTATCTAATTTTGCTCTTCCTGATGCATTAAATTTCAAATTACAAATGCACAAACAAATGTATAAATCAGGACTATAGGTAGGCCATTCAGCCTCTTGAGCCTATTCTGCTATTCAATAAGATCATGGCTGATCTGATCATAAACTCAAATCTACATTATCATCTAACCCTGATAACCTTCAGCTCCTTGCTTAACAAAAACTCATCCATTTCTGTTTAAAAAATATGCAAGGACTCTCATCCCACCACCTTTTCAGAAAGACTCACAACCAGAGAAAAAAATTCTCCTTATCTCTTTTTTAAATGAATAACCCATAATTTGTAAACAATGACCCTTAGTCCTAGATTCTCCCATAAGAGAAAACACTCTTTCCGCATCTATTCTGACAACAACCGCCAGGACCCTACCTATTTCAATCAAGTCACCTATTGTACTTCTAAACTCCGGCAAATGCAAGCCTAGGTTGTCCAGGCTTTCTCATAAGACAAACCACCAATTCCAGGTACTGGTGTAGTATTGCCTGGCATGCCCGAAACGTCAAGTTTTCCTGCTCCTATGATGCTGCTTGACCTGCTGTGTTCATCCAGCCCCATGCTTGTTATCTCGGATTCTCCAGCATCTGCAGTACCTTTTATCACTGGTGTAGTAAACTTTTTCTTAACTGCTAACAATGCATTTATATGCTTTCTTAAATAAAGGTGACCAAAACTGTTCATGATACTCCAGATGCAATCTTACCAGTGCGTTATATAACTGAAGCAAAACCTCCATACTGTTATATTCAATTCTCCTTGCGAGAATTAATAATATTCCATTAGCTTCCCAAATTACTTGCTATATCAGCATGCTATCTTTTTGTAATTCATGCACAAGGACACCTAGATCCCTCTGCATCTCAGAGCTCTACATTTCTCACCATTTAGAATAAAAATGAAGAATATTATCCAAGGGTCACTCGACCCAAAATGTTAACTCTGATTTCTCTCCACAGATGCTGCAAGATCTGCTGAGCTTTTCCAGCTATTTCTGTTTTTGTTTCATGTTTATTCTTCCTGCCAAAATGGACAATTTCATATTTTACCACATTATATTCTATTTGTCATATCTTGGCCCAACCACTTAACCTACTGATTTTTTTTGTATCTCCTTGTGCCCTCTTCACAACTTATTTTCCTACCTATCTTTGTGTCATCAGCAAGCCTGGCATGCATACATGCTATCTCTTCATCTGAGTCATTTAAATGAATAGTAAACAGTTGAGGTATCAGTATTGATCCCCATGACACATTACTCACTACATCATGCGAATCTGAAATGTCCCATTTATACCTAGACTCTGCTTCCTGTTAGCAAACCAAGTGTCCATCCATGCCAATATGCTACCCTCTACATAGCGAGCCTTTATTTTCTGCAATAGACTTTGATGTGGCACCTTTAAAATGCCTTCTGGATATCCACTGGTTCCCCTCATCCACAGCATGTGCTGCCACTTCAAAGAACCCCAACTGATTGGTCAAGCGTGATTTCCTTTTCACACGACCATCTTGACTCTGCCTGATTACCTCGCAATTATCCAAGTGCCCTGTTATTACTTTTTTATTAATAACATCTGATGGAGAAAATGTTGAAAGCTAAGCTAACTGGTCTGTACTTGCACATTTTTTGTATCCCTCCCTTTTTGAATAAAGTAGTTGCATTCACTATCTTCTAACCAAGTGGGATTGTCCCCAATTCAAGTGGGTTTCGGGAATCTATAACCAATGTATCAATTCTCTCATTAGCTACTTTTTTTAAGACCTTTAGGATGAAGTCCATCAGAATCTGGGCACAGGTCAGCCCACAGCTCTGACAATTTATTCAGTATCACTTCTCTGGTCATTTTCCCTCCTATATTGCAATTTATTGCTGCATCTAAAATTTTAATTGCATCTATAGTGGAAATGGACACAAATACCTGTTAGTTCACCTACTACTTCTATATTTTCCATTATTAATCATCCTATCTGACTTTCTACAGGACCAATGCTCACTTTATAAACTCTTTTCTTCATTAAAATTTATAGAAACTCTTATGATCTATTTTTATATTTCAAGCTTGCTTTCTTTTTTCTCTATACTTTACCTTTTTTTTTATTAGTTTCTTGGTCATTCTTTGCTGTTTCTAATATTCTGTCCAAACCATCTGCAATCTGTCTTTGTACAAGCATATGCTTTTTCTTTAAGTTTGATACTATCTTTAACATTTCCAGTTAACCATAGATGATGGATACATCCAATATTTTTATTAATTTCTTTACAGTATGTGGACCTCCGAGACCAACTTCCAAAACTTAGGAGTCAATGCGTCGGCATGCAATGGGTATGCTTGGAATCTCAGAGCAGCTGGATAATTTAGAGGGGCACTGGATAGTCCCACGCAATTTTTGCTTACTTCTGGACTCAAAACTGCCACTGGGGGCTGAGGTGATGAGGAAGGGAATAAGTCAAGGCAAAATGTCTGAATTCCACATCTTCTAAAGTAGGATCCTAATAATATTAAAGAATATTATATCAAGAAAAAATTAATATCTAGGTAACATGGTTGAGGAAGTGAACAAGCTAGATTCACCAATTATTTGATTGTTAAGAGAAGGGGAAAGCCAAAAATAATCAAAAAGCTTTCAGTTCAAGATAGAACTACAGATCTCAGTCCATAATGGAAGACAGTACAAGTCAACCATCTTCTCCCCAACAAACTTATTCTCCAAAGTCTGAGGGAACACATTCAGCGAAAACAGTGAAACTCTTCAAATCATTTCAATTTGTAAAGTCAAAGGCATGGAATATATAACAATATAATAATTATGAGGGAGAAAAGACTTGGAAGGGGATATTAGACATGGTGGGATTGGGGAGAAGTCTGAATGCAGTGAGACCAGCCCCTGTGCCATGGGGAGTTAGTCAAAGAAGGAGTCTGTAGGAGACAGACCTGCAGCTAGTATGTCGTAACAGTGTCTGTAATAATGCAGGCCATGTTCATGTATTTAGCAAATTGTTGCAGTAATGCAACATTGTTCACACAAAACTAGTCTAGTTAGATCAGAAAGGTTGATATCTTTATCCATACTAGATCACTTCAGGCTTGAAGGAATCCACAAGCAATAGCCAAGGCTAATTAACTTACGACACAATTATTTCTTACGTGTTGCTTTCAAGCTTACAGCATTACACTAAACAAAATATGGATTATGCATGAAATCTCACACGTGAAGATTATCAGACTCCTTCAAAAGGTGCATTTAAAATGCTGCAAAATGATTACTTCAAATCTGATGCTTACAACTATGTCAATATTAGTTAACACACACCAGTGGTTACAAGAAATTTAAAGAGGAGGCTCAGAATAAAAATTTCTACAATCAAATACGCCATTGAAGTTTATCCAAATGAAACTTCTGGTCAGCACTCTTACAGACAAACAAATGGTCCAAAATTCATAACTCTTCCACTGCACCAGAAGTCCAGCAGGAATGCAGCAGAAACACCGAAAATTAGACCAAAAATCTGAGGCACTAAGTCCAAACTTGTCCTGTAATTTTCCATGAGGCCTTCCTTGGGATGGGCCTCCTCTACTAAGAAGGGAAGAGACTCACAGGAGGAGTTTCCACTTCTCCAAAGAGAACATGTCAGTTCACCCAGTGAAAGTGGGCACACCAACTGAAGCGCCGAGTAAAGTCCACTTGGAGGTTGAGCATATACATTGTTAAAAGATTAATTGGCAGGACTTTTCAATCCTTTACAAAAGAAGCCAAACGGCACAAAGGATGTTTCCAGTAGGCATCAGTTTTAATCCAATTGCAGTAATGGGTCAAATTCAGATGAGCAATTTTCTACTTTTCTGAGTCAGGTGGTTTCCTGAGACACACAAGTCAACAACAGCAAGAGCAGTTTTGACCATATTTACATTAAATTAAGATTCTGTATAAGCTATGCATCAATCTGGGGGCAAAACTCCAGGCCAAAAAGATGCCACAATCCTGTCCTAATGACTGTCCCTCCGAGCTTCAGCCAATGAATTTTCATTTACCCTCTTCAAACAATCATAATTTAAATAAGGAAGTCAGCTATCACATCCTTGTTCAAGCATTTCTAGGAAGCAATAAGAGTAGTGCTTAACAATTTAGGAATTTTTTTTTAAAATCTCTATTTGAGAGATAGAATAGTCAATATATACGCTGCTGAATGATATTTGGAGTCATGCAACAATGAGATTTAAAATGTTTTAAACAGCATTCCTGACTTATATAAAAAAAAGTTTCGTTGGCATAGCAAAATTATTATTCCCAGGACAATTTTTTAATACTGTTTATCAAAATACAGCTGAATAAAATGTTTCTAGTAATAACCAAATCGGTTTTAGTTTGCTGACCAACAACATATTATAATTCGCTCTTAGAAATGTAACACATAGGGTAGTCTAAATTAAAATGCCAGTAAGCGGTAAAATGTGCTGATAGTTTTGATGTCTACTGACTAGAAAGCGCAGCTTCCTAACTTTTATACGGCCAAAAGACATTAGATCAGAAGTACCCCATTCAGCCCATCGTATGTAGGGTGCCATTCCATCAGATCATGGCTGATGTGATAATCCTCAACTCCACTTTCCTGCCTATCCCCCATAACCTTGATTTCCTTAATGAATAGAAATTTATCAATCTCAGTATTTCAGCCTTGACTGACCCGGTCTCTGCAGTGTTCCGTAATAAAGAATTCTACAGATTCACAACCATCTTAGAGGAGAAATTCCTCCTTGTTTCAGTCTTAAATGGACAACTGCTTACTCTGAGATTATGTACTCTAGACCTTCCGACAAGGAAACAATCTCTCTGCATCTACTCTGTTAAGTTCACTAAGCATCTTATATGTTTCAATAAGGTTGCTTCTCATTCTTCCAAACTATAACGAATACTGGCCCAAACTCCCCTCCAGACATAGAATCAAGCTAGTCAATCTTCTCTAGACTGCCTCCAATGCCAGTAAATCATCCCTTAGAAGTATTCCATGTGTGGTCGAACTAGTGCCTTGTATAGTTTTAGCAAGGCTTCTCCATTATTATACTCGATTCCCTTTAAAGTAAAGGACAATATTCTATTTGACTTCTATATCAGCTGCTGAACATGTACGTTAGTTTTTGGCGATTTATGCACAAGGACTCCCGAATCCATCAGTGCTGTAGCCTTCTGCAATCTTTTTCTATTTAAATAATTTTCTGCTCCTCCATTCATCCTGTCAGGGTCCACAAACTCATGTTTTCCTATATAATAATCCATCTACCAAGCACTACCAAATGCTTAACCTAACTATATCACTCTGTCGAACCTGCGTGTTATCCTCACCATTTGAGGTGGCATGGTGGCTCACAGGGCCAGGGACAATGGTTCGATTCCAGCCTCGGGAAAGTGTCCATGTGGAGTTTGCACATTATCTTTGTGTCTGCATGGATTTCCTCCAGGCGCTCCAGTTTCCACCCACAGTCCAAAGATGTGCAGGTTAGGTGGACTAGCCATGGAAAATACAGGGTTTCAGGGATAGGGTAGAAAGGTGGGTCTGAGTGGGTTGTCCTTCAGAGGGGTGGTGTGGACTCCATGGACTGAATGGTCTGCTTCCCCACTGTAGGGATTCTATGATTTGCCTTCCCACCAATGTTTTTGTAATCTGCAAACTTGGCTAATGTGCATTCACTTTCCCCAAAGTCATTAAAGTATATTGCAAATAATTATAGGTCCAGCAATGATCCCTGCAGAACTCCACTAGTTACAGGTTGCCATCCTGAAAATGCCTCCTTTATTACAACTTCCTGACTTCTATTAGTTAGCCAATCCTCTGTCCATAATATACTATTCTAACACTATGGACTCATCTTATTAATAACCTAACGTACATTGCATCCACAGCTTCCCCTTTATCTATCCTGCTTATCATGTGCTCAAAGAATTCTAATAAATTTGTCAGACATGATTTCCCTTCATGAAGCCATGCTGATTCTGCTTGGCTGCTTGGTATATCATGTTAAATGCTAAATGTTCTGCTGCTACATTCTTTGAAATACACTAATATTTTGTCAATAACAGATGTTAAGCCAACTGGCCTATAATTTCCTGCTTTTGTCTCCTTCCCTTTTTAATTAAAATGTTACATTGGCAGTTTTTCAATCATCAGAGACTCTTCCAGAATCTAAGGATTCTTGGAAGATTACTCCCAGTGCATCCACTATCTTGGTATTACTTCCTTTAATATCCTGAGATGCATCCCATCAAGTCCGTGGGACTTTTGGTCTTTAGCCACATTGTACATTTTCTCTAGTGATAGCTATTCTATTTGTTTCAACTTCTCATCTTTCCCATTGCTATTTAGTAGTGTTGGAGTACATGGTGTTGCATGATCCAAAGCATTTATCTCCTCTACCACTTTCTGGTTCCGATTATTAATTCTCCAGTCTCATTCTCTAACGAACCTATGTTCACTTTGGCAACTCTCCTCTGTTTCACATGTTTGACAAGCTCTAGCTGTCTGTCTTGATAGTATTTGAAAGATTACCCTCAAATTTTAATCTACTTCCTCTTTTATTTTAAATTAGAATCATAGAATCCCTACAGTGTAGAAACAGGCCATTCGGCCCATCAAGTCCACACCGACCCTTTGAGGAGAATCCCACCCAGACCCATCTCCCTACACTTCCCATCCGAGACACTATGGGCAATTTAGCATTGCCAAGCCACCTAATCAGCATATCTTTGGATTGTGGGAGGAAACTGGAGCACCCAGAAGAAACCCATGCAGACACGGACAGAATGTGCAAACTCCACACAGTCGCCCGAGGGTAGAATCAAACCCGGGTCCCTGGTGCTGTGAGGCAGCAGTGCTAACCACTGAGCCACCACACCGCACCACACCAAATGGGGCTCATCCGGGATTTGAACCCGGGACTTCTCACACCCAAAGCAAGAACAGATTTTGTTTTGTTCATTTTCAAAACTTTTCCGAACCTCTGGTTTAACATTAATCTTTGCTACATTGTATTTTTTCTTTCCTTTTCATACTATCCTTAACTTCCCTGGTTAACCATGGTTGCCTTATCTCCTTCATAGAATCCTTCTTTCTCACTGGGATACATCTTTATTGTGAGCCATGAACTATTTTCTTAAACGTCATTTTTCAATTGCCTTTGCTACTAAACTCCCTGTCCTGTCCACTCCAGCCAGCTCTGCCCTCACTCCTTTGTAATTTTCAATGACCAGCCACTAACAACAGAAAATGTTGATAAATCTTTTTGGACTTATTTTTCTTCGTATACTGTGCATGAAAAAAAAACAAAAATACTTCAAATTTTAAAAAAAGCAAAATACTGCAGATGCTGGAAATCTGGAACAACCAGTTCTGAAGAACAGCCATACCAGGCTTGAAATGTTAACTGTATTTCTCTCTCCACAGACGCTACCAGACCTGCTCAGTTTCTCCAGCATTTTCTGCGTCTGTTTCAAAAGTACTTCTAAACTTTGCCCTTTTTTTAAACCATTTATATGTGTTTCTTAAGATTTATAACAAAGAAATGTGCCCATCAGCAATCAGCTACCAAAACAGAGATCTTCTTGTAAAAGCCAAATACATACTGAGTAATTTATGTCTGTACTCAATAAGGATGCTGCCACTAACAGAATAAAAAGAGAAAGCCTTCTAAAAATACACAAATTAAAAAATAAATAAGGAGTAGTCGAAATAGAAGTCACCCATTCTGGATAGCATACATCTTAGGCTGTTGAAATAAGGTTGGAGTCATTGAAGGCTCTGGTCATAATCTTCCAATCCTCCTTGGGACCAAGAGCAGTGTCAAAGAACCAGAGAATTGTAAACTTTAAAAGAACCATTAAAAAAAAATGGAAGAACCTGTCGGTCTTCCTAATACCGATGATGGGGGCAACATTTACACATATTAAGTTGAATCAAAATCAATTTTTACTTGTGAATGAATGAATTAATAAATATCAGTCAACACACTTTTGGAAAAGGCAAATGATATTTTGTTAATTTGACTGAGTTCCTTGATGATTTTTGAAAATGTTCATTGAAGGCTGGTATGTATATGGGTATTCCAAAGTAACTGGAAAAGTACAACATTATACATGGTACAGCCACATAACAAGCCTTTTGAAGGATTCCGAACAGTTCATCCAATTCACCAACACCTTCCACCCCAACCTGAAGTTCACCTGGACCATCTCCAACACTTCTCTCTCCTTCCTGGACCTCTCTGTCTCCATCTCGGGCAACCACCTAGAGACAGATGTCCATTTCAAGCCCACTGACTCCCACAGCTACCTGGAATACACCTCCTCCCACCCACCCTCCTGCAAAAATACCATCCCCTATTCCCAATTCCTTCGCCTCCGCCGCATCTGCTCCCAGGATGAGACATTCCAATCCCGCACATCTCAAATGTCCTCATTCTTCAAGGAC
>JAHRHZ010000050.1:16346989-16369075 GCA_024137785.1 Ginglymostoma cirratum
ATTGATCTGTTGTTATCAGAGACTATTAGTCATTTTGCATCATTAGCGTTACTTTTTTTAAGTGAAACATTGATGAGCAACAGCTGTTAGTGGTGGAGAGTAACTTAAACCAGTCATGCAGTGAACAAGTGATTCCATGGGTTCATGCCTAAGAGGACCTGGTCAATCAATTGCCTTTCTCAACAATGATAATGTTGTAACAGTCCAGAGAAATGGATGAGTTGTTAAAAGAAAAAATAAACATCTGTTGTGGAGTATTAATTACATATTTACTAAACAACATAGGATCACTAAATCATACTAGGGAGTAATCTCATCTTTTGATATAGGGCATAGGCCTCTATTGTTTAAAAAAATCAGAGGTTGTAAAAGCAACACGAGGCAGAATGAAGTGCATGCTGACAACCTGAAGACACAGTGAGTGACATAGAGATGTATTAGCTTGGGAAAGAGCTTAGACATGGTGAATGAAGTAGAGACTGAAGAAATTGTTACACTCTCTGAAATGAGCTCAAGCAAAATAATAAATTGTATCTGTGCCTTTATTAGTTATGGCAAAACCATTTTATCACGCTTTAAGACTAGCATCAGCTACCGATTAGTTACATGTTGCAAAATTTCTGATTTCAAATGGCAGCTATCCAACCTTTGTGAACAGCTGAAAATTCGAAGCTTTAAATTTAGACATTTTGTAAAAAAAAAGTTTGACTTTGGAAGTTTATTTTCTTTATGTAAAATGACGGATGTGGGAAAGTCGGGAAGGATAAGCTTCACCGTCCTCCACTTCTCTTTACGGTTGTTCCCGTTGTTGCACTCAGAAAATGCAGCACCAACTGAGAACCAGTGCAAATATTTCCCCCATGTCAACAGGAGGGGACGGGGTGTTGGGAAAGAAATCAAACTGTCCTGCCAACTGGTTGTCCTATTCAAACAACTCCTTTTGTTCGCTTTTCTTCCCAAAAAGTGATGGTACGTGACGGATTTTTTTCCAGCAAGTTGCGTATTTGATACGCAGCAGTGGGACACCACTCCACCTGTGCTCATGCGCACTGGCTGCAGCAGTAACCCTGACGTGGAGGATCTGAGCCGGATCCGGGAACTCGGGCCAGAGAGGCCGGAGTTTCGCGCTCGGGCTCAGCTCCACGTCCCGCTGCAGCTCCGCGCTCGGGCTCAACCGTGATGTGCGGCTCTCTATTCGGTCTGACAGCTGCTAGGAGTGAAGCCGCAGCCCCCGGCGGCTGTTTATAGTTTCTGGGCTTAATGCCCGAATCCCTCACGTTTCGCACCAAATTAAATCTATAAACATTTTGTATCTGCGAGACTGTCCCTGTCGGAGCAAGTATTTGTCTCATTTAATTCCCCACATATGGCTGGATGGATGATATTTTCTCTGAACTGTGTTTATATTGATTGCTACAATATAAACTCACCTCATTCACTAACCCCTGCCATTCGCCTTCGCTCCTCTTTGAAGTCATCTTATTACAAATATATGTGTGAACGCAGACGGTAAATGGAGTTACCAAAACAAAATTATGCGCGAGGTTTGGCATCAGTGAACCGTGGGCAGTCGCTTCCTCCCGGTGCTACCTCACTTCCATGTGTAGACCAAGCCCAACGTCAGGTCAACCTGGGGTAACAGGAGCGAAGCTGCCTCAGAGGACTCGTTGAGCAATGCCTACAATATCGCTACAATTTGATCCTGGGTAATTGTTATTTATGTGGAGAGGAAGAAATAATATTTGCCCTCAAAACGTATTGAATTGCCTTATTTTCTTCCTGACACCCCATTCTATAAAATTATTTTAGATTCATGCAAATCTGCCTTTATTGTTCATGTAACAATAGTATCAAGTAGTATAGTTTTCCCAAATCCTCGTTGACCTTTATTTAAGAACCTCCCGCCCCCTCCAGAATTTGCCCTCACCAAAAACCTCCTACCCAAGCTGCCAATTCTCACGCGTTTCCACATTTTGCATCCATTCTTCTGATTTTTTGGCTCCCTGAGTTCCGGGGGTTTCCCTCTGAGATGCTTGAGGATATTGTCACCTCTTTGTACACACTCTATGAACTTTATGCACAATACATGTCCTCCCCTGACCTTCCCAACTCGCACCTATGACTTCTACCAAATTGCTGGATTGAGTTAGAAATGATTGAACGTTATTTACATCCCCTTTACACACATTTTTAGTTACACACGTCTGGGTATGCAGCAAGTGACATGCAAAGACAGCATTGATGTTCCCTTATGTCCCAGAATATTGATTAAAAAGAACTCATGAACCTACCCCTAATTGTCCCTCCATAACTTTACCTCTGTACAATTCCAATTTTTTTGGACCTACATTCCAGTCTATGTCACATTTCTCTGACTTACGTTACAATCTCAATCCGCCTATCCTCAGTAGTTAACACCCCAGCTAACTTGACCCCATTTCAGCCTTGCTACCACTCCCTCTTTCAAATGCTTTCTGAGAACCAATGAGCTGCCTCTGTGAACTGCTTTGGGACATTTTTGGTTAAAGTTGTAAAATCAATCAGCAGAACTGGTGACATCAGAATAATCAATGTCCAGTAAACGTGCAATGCATACACCCCAGGTCTTATTCCTTTTCAAAACAGCTAGGCCTCAGACTACATCAATATTACAATGACAGTACACCAGTGCTCCCAGTTGTATTCTCCAATGCTCCCATGCCATAACGTTGACCAAATGCAAGTGGGAGAAGGGTTCACATTTAATTCTCTAGCACACATTGCCATCCAGCATGATTCATAGAGTCATACAGCACAGAAACAGACCCTTTGGTCCAACTAGTCTGCACTGACCATGTACTCAAACTAAATTAGTCCCATCTGCCTGCGTCTGGCCCATATCTCTCCAAACCCCTCCTATTCACAAACTTATCCAAATGTATTTTAAACATTGTAACTGTGTCTGCATCCACCATTTCTTATGGCAGTTCATTCCACACATGAATCACTCTCATGTAAAAAAGTTGTCCCTCGTTCTTTTTAAATCTTTCTCCTCTCACCTTAAAAATATGTCCCCTAATTTTGAACTCCCCCACCCTGGGGAAAAGACCCTTGTCATTCAACTTATCCATGCCCCTCATGATTTTATAAACCTCAATAAGGTCACCCTTCAACTTTCTACAGGCCAGTAAAAAAAATTCCCTGTCTTTCCAGTCTATTTTTGAATCTCAAAACCTCCATTCCCGGCAACATCCTGGTAAATCTTTTCTAAATCCTCTCCAGTTTGATGATATCCTTCCTATAACAGGCCCCATAGGATTGATTATCCTTAAGCCCACTTCTTGCCTCTTGATACACTTACTGGCATACAGTCCAACAAAAACTATGCAACCTTCCCCACAACCCAACCAACTCACAAATATATTTACATTTTTTAAAAATTATATCTGTATATTGAATACAACATCATACAAAAATTTTTTTTATTTACAAACTAAATATTGTACACATTCCATGTACTATGTTTTTTACTGTTATGATCTTAGCTGATAGTGCTACTAGACAAACTAAATTCCAGAACAAAAATCTGGCATAAAAGTTGTTTCAATTTAATTAGTAAACATGGCGGTAATCACTGAGACATATTCACATGAGACTGCAGACTTCCTTCAAAAACAGAACAAGACTTTATTAAATGAAAGAAGAGACAAAACAAGCTTTCTACATATTAACAAAAGTTAGAACGATCTGAAAGTACAGAGTAAAACAATTTCAACCTGTTTCCCTCTACTAATCATTACAGCGACTCAAATCTCATGAAAGTACACCCCTATCTCAACACCTTAGGATTCTAGTTCACTGACTGCAGATTGTTTAGTTTCTGCGTATTATCGAGAGTTTGATTAATCATCTACAAATATGCCAAAATAAACATTTCAAAAATCTGTGAGCATAAACTTTCTCAGTTCTAATAGCCTACAGATTTCTCACCCAATCCTCTTGGTTTAGAAGTTTCACAAACTGTCTTTTTCCGAGGTTTTCCAATGACTTCATTTATAGCGTCATACAGCATGAAAACAGACCCCCTCAGTCCAACCAGTTATGTTGAACATAATTCCAAACTAAACTAGTCCCACCTGCCTGTTCCTGGCCCATATCCATCCAAACCTTTCCTATTCATGTACTTATCAAAGTGTATTTTAAATGTTGTAATTGTCCCAACACCCACCATTTCCTCAGGAAGTTCATTCCATATGTGAACCACCCTCTATGTAAAAAATTTGCCCCTCATATCTTTTTTAAATCTTTCTCCTCTCACCTTAAGAACGTGCCCTCCAGTCTTGAAATCCTACCTCCTAGGGAAAATACAACTACCATTAACACTGCCTTTACCCCTCATTATTTTATAAAAGTCTTTCAGGTCACCTCTCAACCTCCTATGCTCCAGTGAAAAATGTCCCATGTTCTAGAAGAGATACTATTGATATCTAATCACAATGCTGATGCTTGTAAAATGTATTTTTTTTTAAAAATGTTCAACTGATAACAAAGCTAATGGCTTTACGTGTTTAGCCTACTTTTGTAAACCAAACAGTATAAACAACTTTCCATTAACACCACAGAGGTTTGCAGTCCTCTGCTTTCTGATAAATACAGGAATGGGTCACTGATTATCAAAGGGGTCTTTGACCATTTTAAAGAAAACCCTTCACTATAGTAACCAAAGCCAATACGTAACTATTTTGAAATCGAAATTACAAAACTGATGTTATTAAATAAATAAATTATCACCATTCATCTCATTTATTTGTAGTAGAGGATTTTAGAAAGATGACAGAGAATGGTATTCAACAAAGTAGAATAGAGGAAAATTTGAGTTCAGGTGAAGTAAAGAAACTGTGATGTCATGCACTTTGGTTGATTAATTTGACAAGACGATGTACTGTAAAAACATGACACTGAGAAGTATAAATGAGCAAAAAGATTTTGGTGTCCATATGCAGCGTTGTTTTAAATTTGTCATCAAATTTAGGACCAAGTGGAAGAGAACTTTTTATCTTTCAGAGGGTTGTGTGACTTTGAACCTGTCTGCCACAGAAGGTGGAAGAAGTGGAGCGATTGAATATATATAAAACAGAGGTAGCTAGGTTCCTGTTGGGCAACGGAATCAAAGATTATTGGGAGTAGATAGGAATATGGAATTCAAAATACAGACAGATCAGTCATGATCTCATTAAATGGTGGAATAGGCTCAAAGGCCTGAATGGTATACGTCTATTCCTATTTTATATGTTTATATGTATGTTAAATGGGAGTTACATGGTTTTATAAATAGAGATATAGACTGTAATTGAAAGGGCATGCTTCCAGCACTTTGAAAATCCTTGGCTAGGCCATAGTTGGAATATTTGGGACAATCCTGGACAGGAGAGATGTAAAGGCCTTAGAAAATATACAGAGGCTATTTAAGAGGATGTTACCACAGAAGATGCACTTTGGTTATGAACAGAGTTGGAAACATTTGGACTATTTGCCCTGGAAGGTGGCCTGGACTTTCAAAATAATAATAAGTTTTGATTGAATTGACAGAGAAAAGCTGTTCCTTCTGGTGAATGGGCCAGAGGTTGTGGATTTAAATCCAGATCTAGCTCCAATGGGAGGCAATTGATTTTCCCCTTTACTCAGTGAGTTGTCAGAATCTGGATTGCTTAATGTGAAAAGCTGAGGGAAGCTGATTCTGTAAATCGTTTCAACCTGGTGTTGGGCAAGTGAGTAAGAATGTACAAACAGCATGAAACTAAATAATCTTCAAAAATACAACACAAGCAAATGGTTTCATTCAATACTATTAATTTATCTGATTCTAAGATACTGTATCAAACTAATACACAGGCCTTTTCAAGTGAAACAAGGGCTGAACTATTCTGGCCCTGCAGAGGCAGTGCTGGAGGCAAATTTGGGTTGGAGATCCTGTGCTTTCCTGACTCCCAAGTACTTTACCCAGAGGCAGGGTCACTGCAGCACTGGCTACTTTGCCCACTTAGGGGCCCATCAGAGCAGGGTGAGGAAAGTATTGGGATCTTCTCAGCATGGCATCAGCCCTTGTGGATCAGAAAGCTAGTGGCAGCATGGACAAGGCAGACCGGGGAGGGAAAGATGAAGCAGAGGCATGGGCATTGATACTTCCAGGTAACCACCCCATTACAGACCGGCTGGAATATGATGTCAGCAACCATGTTGGTCACAGCCATGTCTGTAAGCCATCTTGGAGAGGGGGGATGTCTCCCGATGCAACAGATAGCATCTGCATTTTGAGGTGTACGTGCAGCTCCCCTGCCTGCTTCAACAACACACACAGCTTCCAACTGGGCATCACCGAAGGCCGTCTGGTCTTGTTTCCCTCATCCTCCCGACATCATTAACCGAACAAAGCTCCAACAAGTAGCTTCTTCATTGGCCCCTCAAGGACAATCATAACTGACATCCCACCACGATCTCATTCAGATTCTTAACCAGAATTCAGACCTTCATCAGGATTCCAACCTTACCTGGAAAATTCAGCCTAATAAGTTGGAATCCAGTGAGCTGTATGAGCTGTATAAGCTGCAAAATGATTGAAATGGAATGGGAAAGAATCTTGCGATGCATATCAACACAAATATTTTTAAAAATGTTGAGGGAGGAAGAGTGGTAAAAGGGCCTATTAAAGCAAATGCAAATGTGTCAATAATAGGAAAAAGGAAATAGTGGACATGTTAAAAATAATTGCATCTGTTGTTATGGTAAAAGAAGTATTAGATGTATTGTTGAAATCTTATAACTGTATCAAGAATACTAAGTGTGATTACTATTTGCAATTGGAGAGGACTTTCCAAGAGTAAGAATAATTTTATGTATTTGCAGCCCCAGAACAGTGTGTAACTTCGCATATTAGAAGGGCAAAAAGGGATCTCAGACATAGGTACCTGCTCTCACAATTTTGTTAAATGGAAAATCAAACAAGCGAAGAATTGAGCTCACTTCACAACATGCCCACCTTGTGGATAGCAAGAATTGCAGATGCTGGAGTCAGAGATAATACAGTGTGGAGCTGGAAGAACACTGCAGGCCAGGCAGCATCAGAGGAGCAGGAAAGTTGACGTTTCAGGCCAAGACCCTTCTTCAGAAATGGGGAGGGGTAGGGGAGCTCACAAATAAATAGAGACTGGAGGGGTGGGGCTGGGGAAGGTAGGTGGGATGGTTATAGGTGAGTGCAGGTAGGGAGTGGTAGGGATTGGTCAGTGAGGTAGAAGAGAAGATGCACAAGTTGTGTCAGGCCCAGGAGGCAGGGATGAGAGGGAGGGTTGGACATGGGATGAGGCCAGGGGGAGATTTTAAAGCTGGTGAACTCCATGTTTAGGCCATCGGACTGTAGGCTCCTGAGGTGGAATATGAGGTGCTACTCCTGCAGTTTGCAGGTGGCGTCATTGTGACAGGAAGAACGTGTCACGCAGGGAGTGGGAGGGTAAGTTAAAATGGTTGGCGATGGGAGGTGTTGTCGTTTATCATGAACAGAATGCAGATGCTCTACAAAACGGTCTCCGAGTCTCCACTTCATCTCACTGATGTAGATGATGCCACATTGGGAGCAGCAGATGCAGTAGACCAAGTTGACGGATGTGCAGGTTAACCCCTGTCAAATGTGGAAGGTTTGTTTTGTGCCTTTGATAGAGGTGAGGGAGGAAGTGTAGGGGCAGGTGTAGCACTTCCTGCGGTTGCAGGGAAAGGTGCAGGGATGGTGGGGTTAGTGGGGAGTGTGGAGCGGACGAGGGAGTCATGGAGAGAGTGGTCCCTATGAAAGGCAGATAGGGGTGGGGAGGGAAATATATCTGTGGTTGTGGGGTCGGATTGTAGGTGGTGGAAGTGGTGGAGAATGATACGCTGGATGCGGAGGTTGGTGGGGTGATATGTAAGGACAAGGAGAATTCTGTCTTTATTTTTGTTGGGTGGAGGGGATGTGAGGGCAGAGGCGCGGGAAACACAAGAGATGCGGTTGAGCAGCATCATAGGAGCAGGAAAACTTGACGTTTCGGGCCGAAACCCTTCATCAGAAATGTGTTCATCCAGCCCCATGCTTGTTATCTCAGATTCTCCAGCATTTGCAGTACCTTTTATCTCTGATGCGGTTGAGGGCATTTTTGATGACCGCATGGGGGAAGTTACGGTCATTGAAATAGGAGGACATCTGGGATGTGCCCACCTTGAATGTTTTTCATAAAATAAACCCTCGTGATCTTTTCCCTAAGTTCTAAATTTCAGAAGTATGGGAAGGGCCATACTTCATTATCAAGCATACAGACAAAAATTTCAAAAACCATGCACCTTAACCTGGAGATATGGATTTCCCAAAGGTTCTGTTAAAGCTTCTCATCCATAGAACATAGAACATAGAACAATACAGCGCAGAACAGGCCCTTCAGCCCACGATGTTGTGCTGCCCTGTGAACTAATCTAAGCCTATCCCCCTACACTATCCCATCATCATCCATATGCTTATCCAAGGACTGTTTAAATGCCCCTAATGTGGCTGAGTTAACTACATTGGCAGGCAGGGCATTCCACGCCCTTACCACTCTCTGAGTAAAGAACCTGCCTCTGACATCTGTCTTAAATCTATCACCCCTCAATTTGCAGCTATGCCCCCTCGTACTAGCCGATGTCATCATCCTGGGAAAAAGACTCTCACTGTCCACCCTATCTAATCCTCTGATCATCTTGTATGTCTCTACTCAATCCCCTCTTAGCCTTCTTCTCTCCAATGAGAACAGACCCAAGTCCCTCAGTCTTTCCTCATAAGACCTTTGCTCCAGACCTAGCAACATCCTGGTAAATCTCCTCTGCACCTTTTCCAATGCTTCCACATCCTTCCTGTAATGGGGCGACCAGAACTGTACGCAATATTCCAAGTGAGGCCGCACTAGCGTTTTGTACAGTTGCAGCATGACATCACGGCTCCGGAACTCAATCCCTCTACCAATGAAACCTAACACACCGTATGCCTTCTTAACAGCACTATCAACCTGGGTGGCAACTTTCAGGGATCTATGTACCTGGACACCAAGATCCCTCTGCACATCCACACTACCAAGAATCTTTCCATTGACCCAGTATTCTGCCTTCCTATTATTCTTCCCAAAGTGCATCACCTCACATTTATCTGCATTGAACTCCATTTGCCACCTTTCAGCCCAATTCTGCAGTTTATCCAAGTCTCCCTGCAACCTGCAACATTCTTCCACACTGTCCACCACTCCACCGACTTTAGTGTCATCTGCAAACTTACTAACCCATCCACCTATGTCTGCGTCCAAGTCATTTATAAAAATGACAAACAGCAGTGGTCCCAAAACAGATACTTGTGGCACACCACTAGAAACTGGACTCCAGGCTGAATATTTTCCATCAACCACCACTCGTTGCCTTCTTTCAGAAAGCCAGTTTCTAATCCAAACTGCTAAATCTCCCTCAATCCCATGCCTCCACATTTTCTCCAATAGCCTACCATGTGGAACCTTATCAAAGGCTTTACTGAAGTCCATGTACACCACGTCAACTGCCCTATCCTCATCCACATGCTTGGTCACCTTCTTAAAAAACTCAATGAGGTTTGTGAGACACGACCTGCCCTTGACGAATCCATGTTGACTATCTCCAATCAAATTGTTGCTTGCTAGATGATTATAAATCCTATCTCTTATCATCCTTTCCAAAACTTTTCCTACAACAGATGTAAGGCTCACTGGTCTATAATTACCTGGGTCATCTCTACTGCCCGTCTTGAACAAGGGCACAACATTTGCAATCCTCCAGTCCTCTGGTACTAAACCTGTAGACAATGACGACTCAAAGATCAAAGCCAAAGGCTCCGCCATCTCCTCCCTAGCTTCCCAGAGAAACCTCGGAAAAATCCCATCCGGCCCAGGGGATTTATCTACCTTCACACCTTCTAGAATTGATAACACCTCCTCCTTACTAACCTCAATCCTTTCAAGTCTAATAGCCCGTATCTCAGTCTTCTCCTCTACAATATTCTCCTTTTCCTGAGTGAAAACAGATGAGAAATATTTGTTTAGCACCTCTCTGATCTCCACAGGGTCCACACACAACTTCCCACTTCTGTCTTTGACTGGCCCTATTCTTACCCTAGTCATCCTTTTATTCTCCACATACCTATAGAAAGCTTTAGGGTTCTCCTTAATTCTACCTGCTAATGACTGCTCATGTCCCCTCCTTGCTCTTCTTAACTCTCTCTTTAAATCCTTCCTAGCTAATCTGTAACTCTCCATCGCCTCATCTGAACCATCTCGTCTCAATGTCACATCAGCCTCCCTCTTCCGCTTAACAAGAGATACAATTTCTTTTGTAAACCAAGGTTCCCTTACCTTATCACTTCCTCCCTGCCTGACAGGGACATACCTATCAAGGACACGCAATATCTGTTCCTTAAACCAGCTCCACATTTCAATTGTCCCCATCCCCTGCATTTTGCTACCCCATTCTATCCCTCCTAAGTCTTGCCTAATTGCATTATAATTGCCTTTCCCCCATCTATAACTCTTGCCCAGTGGCATGTTCCTATCCCTTTCCATTGCTAAACTAAACGTAACCAAATTATGGTCACTCTCTCCAAAGTGCTCACCTACCACCAAATCAAACACCTGGCCTGGTTCATTACCAAGTACCAGATCCAGTGTGGCCTCCCCTCTTGTCGGCCCTTCGACATACTGTGTCAGGAAACCCTCCTGCACACATTGGACAAAAACCGATCCATCCGACGTACTAGCATTTCCAGTCAATGTTGGGGAAGTTAAAGTCTCCCATAATGACCACCTTGTTCCTTTCAATCCTGCCCAGAATCGTTTTGCCGATCCTCTCCTCCACATCCCTGGAACTTTGCGGAGGCCTATAAAAAACTCCCAGCAGCCAGCCAGATTGAAAGTTGCTTCACTAAATGTTGTGTAAGTCGACCTGCACCTCCAGTCTGCAGCCAGGGTTCTAACATTGACCAAAGGGTAAGTGATCAGGAGGGGTATTCAGATAGTTGGTGTGGCATCAATTGGTGGTGTATCAATATTACTAGCATTTTTTGGAAACCATTAAAAGTCCAAAACTTGACACATACTAGGGTAAATTGGTGAATGGTTCATTAACTATTCACACTTTGTGCAGAAGCGTAGTTGAGCTGGACTCATCAAGGCCCAGTCTCATGTGATCTGACCTACTAATGCTATTAGCTATTAATATAATCACATATACTTCAGGGGAGGTGGCATGAATTGGTCAGATCATGGGAAAGTTTATGGGTTTATTTGTTGGTCTAACAGAAACACTGCTGTTCCACTAACCCACAATCAGTACTGTAGAACAACCTGTTCATCCACCCAACCCTTTATTTCTCCCCTAAGCAGCCGGTTTTCCTGAGGTCCAACAAAACTGGCCTGTAAGTGAAAAAGAATATTAAAATGGAGGTGCACAGAATCTTTAGAACAATTAATGAATTGACCAGCATCTAGAGAATGGGTTGGTCACTCCTCTCTGCCAACCCTCCCCACCCCTAAACTACCTCCCAACACTGCTCCATATTAATGTGTGGCGGTGGGTTAATTGTGTCTGGTTTTAGTTTTAGTTTTCATCATTGATGATGGGAGGTTATAAATATCCCCAGTAATTCTCAGTAAGTCCAAGACATAAATCCAGAAGGGCCATGTCTAGTGTCCAACAATATTTATGTCAACCATCTTAATGAATGCTAAGGTAAGGTGTGCCAATTTGTTGTTGGGAGCTGTGTGGAAGATGTGGAGCAAGTTTTGTAATTTGCATATCAACAAAAATCAATGCAGAAAAAGAAGACAAGGTATTTTATTGTCACCTAATTTTGGAAGATGTAGCATACAAATGCATATTTTGTGATAGAATATTGAATTTGAATTTGGCTTTGGACCTTAAGCCATGGAAGTTATAAAAAATACTCAAACTCGACCATTGCAATGACAGATTTGATAAATGAAGCAAAGAATTATTGATGATTGCATGTTATATAATTGTAGCTTCTAACAAATACTTTCTTGCCGTTTCTGGCAGATGGCGCATTCAGTCAGCAGAGTAATATGTCAAAAAATTACAACAGCAATGAATTTGTTACTTTAGTAAGAGAAATCTGAAATTATATGGGAGATGTTTCTGTCCTGTGTCCAAGCAATGACTTATGGCCTGGGAAACCATCTTGACTGTGTATAAGGAAGTGGACTATGAGTAAATAATACCATCTTACTATTCCCCGATAAGGCTGTCTTCAGTTAAAATCACAGGCGTAGAAATCATGGACTGATCACACTAGTGAATACTAATGTAGGCAGCAAGCAATATTTTCTATGATTTACTGATGAGAGTGACTCATACAAAGCAGTCACCAACCACATTTTATATCTATCTGGAAAACTAATAATGGGAGGCCTGGATGCTACAAAAAGGCACAAAAATCTCTTAGAGGGAGGTGATTCTGACTACAAATATATACAATTCCGGAGAAATGGCTGAAAGAGAGAATACGCATGAACAAGACTGTCCATTGACCTCCAATAACAGTCAGATACCTGTTCACTTAAATATTCCACAGGTGCTAAAAGGAAGAAGGATACAGTTTGGTCTGAGGATTAGGAGCAGTTTAGAATTCAGCAAAGAAAGACCAAGGGATTGATTAAAGAAGGGGAAAATACAGTACAAAAGTAAGCTTGCAGGGAACATAAAGACTGACACTAAGAGTTGCTATTGGTGCATGAAGAGAAAGAGATTGGTGAAGACAGACAGAAACAGGTGAATGTATAATAGGGGACAAAGAAATGGCTGAGCAACTGAATACATACTTTGATTCTGTCTTCACAAAAGAGGGCACAAATCAAATACCAGGAATGTTGGAGAATGCAAAATTTAGTAAGAGGGAAAAATTGAGGGAGATCAACATTAGTAGAGAAATGGTGCTGGGAAAATTGATGGGATTGAAGACGGATAAATCCCCAGAGCCTGATTATCTACATCCCAGAGTACTTAAAGATGTGGCTGTAGAAATAGTGGATGCGTTGGTGGTCATCTTCCAGGATTCTGTAGACTCTGGAACAGTCCCTGCAGATTGGAGGGTGGCTAATGTCATTCCAATACTCAAAGAAGGAGGTAGAGAGAAAACAGGGAATTATTGACCAGTAAGCCGAACATCAGTAGTGGGGAAAATTCTCGAATCCATTATCAAGGACTTTGTAGCAGAGCATTTACAAAGCAATGACAGGATCAGACAGAGTCAGCATGGATTCATGAAGGGAAATCATGCCTGACAAATCTGTGGATTTCTATGAAGATGTAACTGGTAGATTTGACAAGGGGAGGCAGTCGATGTGATATATTCAGACTTCAGAAAGCATTTGACAGAGACCCACATAAGAGATTATTGTGCAAGATTAAAGCACATGGGGTTGGGGAAAGTGTATTGAGATGGATAGAAAATTCATTGGCAGAGAGGAAACAAAGAGTAGCAATTAATGGTTCCTTTTCAAACTGGCAGGCAGTAACCAGTGAGGTGCCACAGTGATCGATGCTAGGACCCCAGCTGTTCACAATATATATTTATGATTTGGATAAGGGAGCAAAATGTTAGCATCTCAAAGTTTGCAGATAATACTAAGTTGGGTGGGAGGATGAACTGTTACAAAGTTGCAGAGATCGTTCAGCATGATCTGGATAGGTTGGGTGAGTGGGCAAATCAATGGCTGATGCAGCATAATTTGGATAAATGTGAAGTTATTCACTTTGGAAGCAAAAGCAAGAAGGCTGATTATTACCTGTTTGGCTGTAAATTGGGAGAGGGGAATGTGCAGCAGGACCTAGGTGCCCTTGTGCACCAGTCGCTGAAGGTAAGCGTGCAGGTGCAGCAGGCAGTAAAGAAGGCAAATGGTATGTTTGCCTTGTTAGCGAGAGGTTTCGAGTACAGGAGCAGAGATGTGTTGTTGCAGTTATACAGAGCCTTGGTGAGGCTACACCTAGAATATCGTGTGCTGTTTTGGTCTCCTTTTCTGAGGAAGGATACTCTTGCTCTCGAGGGACTGCAGCGAAAGTTTACCGGGCTGAGTCTGGGGCTGGTGGGATTGATATATGATGAGAGATTGGCTAGAATTGGTTAGGATTGTTTTTGCTGGAGTTCAGATGAATGAGGGGGGATCTCATACAGACTTATAAAATTCTAACAGGTCTAGACAGGATAGATGCAGGGAGGATGTTCCCAATGGTGGAACCAGGGGTCAAAGTCTGAGGATTCAGGGTAGACCATTTAGGATGGAGATGAGAAGATACTTCTTCACCCAGAGAGTGGTGAGCCTGTAGAATTCATTACCACAGGAAGTAGTTGATGCCAAAACATTGCATTTATTCAAGAGGCAGCTAGATATAGCACTTGGGGCAAATGCGATCAGAGGTTATGGGGGGAAAACAGGATCAGGCTATTAAGTCAGATGATCAGCCATGATTGTGATGAATGGTGGAGCAGGCGTGAAAGCCAAATGGCCTCCTCCTGCTCTTATCTTCTATGTTTCTATGCTATGTAAAACAAAGCCTTAGATTTTAGTCTTCCTTTCGATACTTATTTGACATCCCCAAGCAATCTGATTTGTTTAGGGACCAGGCCAGAGACTGACACCCAGTTTTTTGTTTGCCATTGGGGCTTGTCGCATCCCATCATCTCTCATCACAATTGCAGAGCTGACACTGTCTGCAGATGGTGGCCCTGCTACATCCATTAGTAAAAACACAAAACTGTGAGAGCAGTAAATGGGTCTCTGTCACCTTTTTTCTGACTTTATACCTAAGGATTAGGTGTTCCCAGGACTAATTGGCAAGAAAAGTGTTCTCAATAGTGCATGGACAGAAAGTTATTTGGCAGAGATTGTCTGTCTTAACGATGTTTGTAGCTGCTGAGGTATTTGGTAACAAGGAACTTCTTACTGTAGACCTTGATCAATATAGCCCCCGCTAAAGAAAAATTAGAGCATTTGTTACCATTTTTCTTCTCTGATAAAGAAGCACTCATGTCAACCTACAGGAGGACTGGATGAAATCCCGTACTGGACCAAGTTAGAGGCTCAGACCAACCAAACAGACTCCTGCCACCTATGGCAAGGCCTAAATGACATTACGGGGTACAAAATGAAGCAGTGCAAGATGGCAGACAATGACACATCCCTCCCTCACATGCTCAATGCTTTCAATGTTCGGTGTGAGCAGAATACCACTGGCATGGTGACGCCTGTTCCCTTTGTCACCACTTCAAAAGTCGGATCAGTCTCCCTGGGAATCAACCCAAGGAAAGCCACAGGCCTAGACGGTGTCCCCAGCCGAGCACTTAGATCCTGTGCAGACCAACTTGCAAAGGTATTCACCGGCATCTTCATCCTCTCCCTCCTACAAGCCAAAGTCCCCACCTACTTCAAGAAGACCACCATCATCCCCGTATCTAAGAAAACACATGCAATGTGCCTTAATGACTACCGCCCAATTGCTCTGACCTCCATAGTCATGAAGTGCTTTGAGAGGCTGGTCACAGCCCACATCAACTCCAGTCTCCCAGCCTGCCTCGATCCCCTACAGTTTGCCTACCAACGTAACAGGTCCACAGCAGATGCCATACCCCTAACCTTGCACTCATCCTGGACAACAAGGACACCAACATCAGACTCCGGCTCATTGAGTACAAATCTGCCTTCAATACCATTATCCCCTCCGGACTGATCTCAAAACTGCGTGACCTTGGTCTCAGCTCCACCCTTTGCTATTGGATCTTCAGCTTTCTGACCCACAGCTACAGTCAGTAAGGATAGGTAACTGTACCTCCTCCACAATAACACTGGAGCCCCCCAAGGATGTATCCTCAGCCCCCTACTGTACTCCTTTTACACCTCCAAATGTGTTACCAAATTCCAAATGAATACCATGTACAAATTCACTGATGACACCACCGTGTTAGGGCGGATATCTAACAATAAAGATTCAAAATACAGAAGGGAGAAAGCGGGCTCAGTGACATGGTGCAATAAAAACAATTTGTCTCTCAATGTCAGCAAAACTAAAGAACTGACTATTGACTTCAGAAGGAAAGGAAGAGAGCACACCCCCATCTACATCAATGGAACTGAGGTTGAGAGGGCGGAAAGTGTCAAGTTCCTCAGAGTGACAATAACCTACAAACTGGCCTGCACTCACCACATAGATGTCACAGTCAAAAAGGCACAACAATGCCTCTTCTTCCTCAGGCAGCTCAGGAAATTTGGCATGTCCATAAGGAACCTCACCAACTTCTCCAGATGCACCATCGAAAGCATAGTGTCCAGGTGCATAACGGCCTGGTATGGCAACTGCTCTGCCTAGGACCATAAGAAACTACAGAAGGTGGTGAGCATAGCCCAGACTATCATGGAAGCCAACCTTCCATCCATGGACTCCATCTACGTGGCTCGCTGCCACGGAAAGGCTGCCAACATCATCAAAGACCCATCGCACCCCGGTAATGATCTCCTATAACCTCTTCCATCAGGCAGAAGATGCAGAAGCTTGAACATACGCACCAGCAGGTTCAGAACCAGCTTCTTCCCAGCCATTATCAGACTGATGAATGGACTGTCTAGCCTCAAGTAATGCTGATCTTGCTAACATTGAGCTCGCCTAGCGCACGCCCTGTGCAATATAACCTGTATGCCTCTGTCTAAGTCTTTTTACAATTTCTGATCTGTACATCCTTGCTTACTATGATCTGCCTGTACTGCTTGTAAATAAAACTTTTCACTGAACTTCAGTGCACATGACAATAAATCAATCAATCAATCAAGATTAGGTTGGAATAATATTTTGGTTGTCACAGAAGTGCTAGTATCGATCATCAAAGATGCGAAACTCCTCAACCTTTTGTGATACTGCTACTGCTGAATCCCCATGTCTAACATCCTGGGGAGGTGATGGGGCAGTGAATGAGGCACATCAAAACTGTTGCTACAAGAACATGTCAGAGACTATGGATCTTGAAATCTTTGAAGAGTCTGAGTGTGTGCACTCTGGCAAGATTTGTGGCAGAATCATACGAGAAGTTCAGAGGCCTGACTCAATAACTTGCATTATTTTCTATGCTTTTGACAAGCAGCACAGCGAGTTTCCCATTAGGGAATGAGGATTTATTGGTTGTTTGACACCTAACACAACTCATTAATATTCAGTTTCCTATCTTATGAAATGCATCAAACAAGGTTGGCATCCAGGAAGCCCAACAAAGTAAGCAAAGAGTGAATGATGAATACAACTCACCGCTTGCTCCAAAGGACCTCCATGTTGGACACTAGGCACCAAGTCTCACGAACTCCAACCACACACTGCAAGTAAACAGTCATTGGCATCCATTAGGTGCCAGCCTCTAGGAACTCAAACGACACATCTCTGGCCAACTTACAGGGCTCTTCAATACTGCACCGTGGGCTACACCAAGATCTATCATTGCATTGCTGCAGCAAGGACAACTGTGCTCAGGGACATGCACCCTGGCTCATGTTCTAGACCACGTTGTATCTCTCATCTTTTTGCTTACAACACTGACTTATTCTGAGCCTACCTGAGAGCCTGCACCATCCCTGCCTTACCTTTGCGTGCTTTGCCCCCTCAGCCAGAGCTACCGCACTCATATTACTCCTGTCTTGCCTTGGTAGTTAGTGCAGGCACAAAGGCAGGAAGTTTGTCATGTTTGTCGGCAGATCTCAGTCACATCAAGAGGGTTAGCCTTTTCTCAGCATGTTCTGGTACAGTAAGTCAAACAGATGGTTTTGATACCAGTTCAGGGGTTTTAACACAAACAGTCAGCCACTTCAGATGGTCAGAGTTAGGATCCTATCCGCATAATGGGTGAGGAGTTGAAAGTCAGGCAGCCTACCAATATTCTTTTCTCTTTCTGCCCTCTTGAGGGCTGTTTTCCTCCTGGAATGAGAGGCAGGTATTAAAGGAGATAACAGTGGATGGCATTGCTGATATTGTTGCTGCAGGTGTCCCAAGCAAGTGAGTAGGCAGCACAGAGGACATGCAGGGTTAGTGGTGTCAGGGGTTGGACTGAGTGAGTGCAAGTGAAGGAACACATTGTAGGCAGTAGTGAGAGTGGCAGAGCATGAGCCATGGTAGGATGTAGCTATAGTGGCAGAGAGAGAGTGAGTTTGAGGTATTGGGGAGAAGATATACTGGCGGTGTGGAGAAGGTCCATGCTGGCATATCTTCCTCCAGGGGTCCTGGTGGATAAGGAAGCCCTTTGTCTGCACCATTCCCAATCAGCAGGGCCAACCAGAAAGCAGGCTGCCAAATTCTTCCCGTTGGCATTTCATGGGCAAATGTGCAGGACTTTTGTAGAATGAAAAATGAATGGTACTCTACACAGTTCTGTATTGGCTCACTCTTAACGACACGATCCTTAAGGGATCTCGACTCAGGAGCCTAGGCACATTTACTGAAATTTAATGAAATTGGATTGGATGGTTTGGCAAATTCTGATAGTCTGGAAAGATTGCAAGACCACATAAACTAGCAGGCTGGGCACAAAAGTGACATGAATATCTACGTAGACAAACAAACAAATGTTCCCATAATAAGATTATTTCTTATATGGTAATATTTTAAATGACATAGAGGAGCTCAGAGACTCCGAGTACAGATGCAGGTTGTATCATTTAATTAGGTGCTGACATACCTATGCCAACTCTGACAGAATTAAGTTCCTGGCAGGAAGGCCCATATTTGCCCATCTTGCCAGGCCAATAATTCCTATGTGGCAAATTTTAAAAAAGGACATTTGAGAGTCTCAGGCTGATGCTACTGGAATTAAGCCAGCTGCAATTTGTCTGTTGCTGAGCGGTGTTTATGATAGCTGCTACCATGCAGTCAGTTTGTCATCTTGGAGGGGTTGGGAAGACTCCCTTGCTCAAAAGCCCAATCAAGACATGGGACATTAGGCAGGTGTCCATTGGGAAACACCCTTCTGATCTTTGCTTCTCATTCGCTGATACACTCCTGTACCCCTCCTGCCATGACTCCTGGCATGAGGAACAACCCTTCACATTATTTACTTTTTTCCTATGTCTTCCCTTGTCCCGAGACTCTGAGGATACTCTTTCTTCAGCAGCCATGGCATCCTCAGTGACATTGCTGAGCATAAGAGCTGTTGGTTAGTGGCTCTCATTGAGGGAGACCTCTGCCGCAGGAGATTAGATTTTAGGGGAAGGCTATTCACAGGCCTAGCTGATGCTTGATCAACATGTGGTTTGGTGGGTCTTCCCTGGAAGCGGCAATGCAGGTCTCTTGCAGCTCTCAAACTTGCAGGTGTGACCCCTGACACCTCAACAAAATTCCAACCATCATTAAAAGTGACAGCTCAAGGAAATAAGGTGATGAGAAAACAAATTAAATTATTGGTTATAAATCCAAGATGTATATTCTAGAAGTTAGCCCAAAATGCTGATTTTAAAAAGCAGCTGTAAAATTGTGTACAGGCTGAGTAAGGACATAAAAGGAAAGAACTGAAAGGTTAATGGATGACCTAGTTAAGAGTTGATGATTATAATTAAGTAAATAGTGACAAACTTTTTCCACTGATTAGTCAGCTATAATGAAAGGGTACATATTTATGTTGACATGAAGAGAGTTAAAAGGTGATTAGTATTTTTTCTTAGTATATATTTGGAATTGTGTGCTTCAAATGGTTGAAGCGCAGTTCACTAATGCTTTTAAAAATGCATTAGTTGTTCAGAAATAGTTGTAAAGAGCAGTGCAGAGTACATGACAGATTGGGATGAAGCTAAATGTAAGTTATGGAGAAAAATCCCTGTGCTAACCTGATGAACCAAATGTCTTGTTTTTAAGTTATAATTTTCTGTGATCCTGAGACTAGTGTGTATGTAGATTTCTTCTAGTTGCTACAATGTTTCAAACATTTATCATGTCTGACTGGAAAGAGTTGAAATACATCAACCTGCCTGAAACAGGAATTCCTGCTAATCCCACCCATTAGAGACATACTTGTCAGCGATCTCAGCAGCATACGAAGGATTTTTTTTTAATCTCAGTTGATGTTACTGTAGAGCTAAATACACTGGCTGGTTGAATCTTTTAAACCTCCTTTTTATTTTTTCATGCATCACAGAAAGATAGATACAACCATCTAGAAACTAACTACTCATTTAAAATCTCAGCTACTTCTTCCAGCCCCATACACAGATTACCACTTTCGTCCCTACTGGGTCCCACTCTTTCCCTGATTCTTTTCTAATCCCGAATATACTTATGAACAGCTTTTGTATTTTCCTTAATCTTACCCGCCAGTTTTAGTTTTGTCTTCTTTTTGCTGTCCTAATTTCTTTTACAAGCAACCCCGGCATTTTCTATATTCCTCAAGGGCATCTGTTATTTTGAGCCTTCAATATGTACCATAAGCTTCCTTTCATTTCCTTACCCCGTTGTGTACATCCTTGATATCCAGGATTCTCTGGAATTAATTGGTCCCACGCTTGACCTCTTATGGGAACATGTCGGCCCTGCACTGTCATTATATCACTAATCTGATGTGGATTTTTCTGTCACTAGCTGCTCCCAGTCCACTTTGTTCAAATCCTGTCCTATTAAAATCTGAGATAAAAGGTACTGCAGATGCTGGAGAATCCGAGATAACAAGCATGGGGCTGGATGAACACAGCAGGTCAAGCAGCATCATAGGAGCAGGAAAACTTGACGTTTCGGGCCTAAACCCTTCATCAGAAATGGGGGAGGGGAAGAGGGTTCTGAAATAAATAGGGAGAGAGGGGGAGGCGGATAGAGGATGGATAGAGGAGAGGATAGGTGGAGAGGAGGCAGACAAGTCGAAGAGGCGGGGATGGAGCCAGTAAAGGTGAGTGTAGGTAGGGGGGTAGGGAGGAGATAGGTCAGTCCAGGGAGGACGGACAGGTCAAGGGGGCGGGATGATGTTAGTAGATAGGTGATGGGGGTGTGGCTTGAGGTGAGAGGAAAAACAGGTTAGGGAGGTGGAGATGAGCTGGGCTGGTTTTGGGATGCGGTTGGGGGAGGGGAGATTTTGAAACTTGTGAAATCCACATTGATGCCATTGGGCTGCAGGGTTCCCAGGCTGAATATGATTTGCTGTTCCTGCAGCCTTCGGGTGGCATCACTGTGGCATTGTAGGAGGCCAAGGATGGACATGTCATCTGAGGAATGGGAGGGGGAGTTGAAATGGTTCGCGACTGGGAGGTGCAGTTGTTTGTTGCGAACTGAGCGCAGGTGTTCTGCAAAGCGGTCCCCAAGCCTCCGCTTGGTTTCCCCGATGTAGAGGAAGCCACAACGGGTACAGCGGATGCAGTATACCACATTGGCAGATGTGCAGGTGAACCTCTGCCTGATGTGGAATGTCTTCTTGGGGCCTGGGATTGGGGTGAGGGAGGAGGTGTGGGGGCAGGTGTAGCACTTCCTGCGGTTACAAGGAAAAGTGCCGGGTGTGGTGGGGCTGGAGGGGAGTGTGGCGCGGACAAGGGAGTCGCGGAGGGAGTGGTCCCTCCGGAAGGCAGATAAGGGTGGGGAGGGAAAGATGTCTTTGGTGGTGGGGTCTGACTGTAGATGGCGGAAGTGTCGGAGGATGATGCGTTGGATCCGGAGGTTGGTGGGGTGGTATGTGAGGACGAGGGGGATTCTTTTTTGATTATTGTTGCGGGGACGGGGCGTGAGGGATGTGTTCCGGGAAATGCGGGAGACACGGTCGAGGGCGTTCTCGACCACTGTAGGGGGGAAGTTGCGGTCCTTGAAGAATGAGGACATTTGAGATGTGCGGGATTGGAAAGTCTCATCCTGGGAACAGATGCGGCGGAGGCGAAGGAATTGGGAATAGGGGATGGCATTTTTGCAGGAGGGTGGGTGGGAGGAGGTGTATTCCAGGTAGCTGTGGGAGTCAGTGGGCTTGAAATGGACATCTGTCTCTAGGTGGTTGCCCGAGATGGAGACAGAGAGGTCCAGGAAGGAGAGAGAAGTGTT